>ML677326.1:82756931-83127352 GCA_007922305.1 Dermatemys mawii | reverse complement strand
GTACTGGCTTACTTTCACCTCTGGTACAGATGTGGTCTCCTCATCGCAAAAAAGATATACTGGCATTAGAAAAGGTTCAGAAAAGGGCAACTAATATGATTAGCGGTTTGGAACGGGTCCCATATGAGGAGAGATTAAAGAGGCTAGGACTTTTCAGATTGGAAAAGAGGAGATTAAGCGGGGATATGATAGAAGTATTTAGACATCGCCTTAGTGAACCTGAGAATCAGGCCCTTAATATGGCAAAACAGATGATCTAGATAGGCAACAATTCCCCTGATTCATGAACTAAGAGAGTCAGCTGCAAGCTGTCTTCCAAGGACCCCACCACAGGCCCTGAGAGGCACATCACAGAATCCCACCCAATGGAGTCACTTTACTTACTTGCTTGAGCAAGGAGAGGAGGAATTGATCCAAAAGTACCAGGAAGATCCAATCAGTTGTTAGGATTTCCTTTAAAGAGCTAAAACAAATTCTATCATATGATTAAGACATTTTTAATGACTTACATTTTCTTTTCCATTCACTAGAAATGGAACACGTTTAAAGTTAGTGCTCTGTAAATTGACACCATGTTCCCAGCATATCAAGACTAGTGGAGCCAGGGGAGGATGGGAGAATGATGCTCCCACAACTTCTCTAGTAATCATTTTAATAGTCTCTGAGCTGTCTTTCATTCTGCATTGGAGCTCATTCCCTTTGACAGTTTTACAATAGGTTTGGAGGGTTTCTTTGTATTAAAAACAGTTAACCTGAAGGCAAATGTGTTTATGGTTGTTTTTTTTCTTTCCGGTCAAATAACATAATTATCTTTAAAAAATGGTCCAGATTCTGGAAACAACTCATAATCATGGAAAAAGGCTCACTGTGACCTCTTCAGTGATTAAGGACTAGATACTTGAATAAAAGTTCAGAATGCAGGCTCAATATGGAGAGCAAGAGTTTAAATTCAATGACTGAACACTTTAGGTACTTCTGAATGCATACTTCTTAAACAGATTTCTGATGGAAAATTTCTCATGGAAGTTTCCTGAGATGCTTACTTAATTTCTTTGCCACTCTAACCTCTCTTTAGCTCTGACTCAGCAGGAGATTTATGTCTATGTGTAACTATTATGCATGAGAGTCCTTGAGGTCAATGGGACCTGTAACAAAGTGCTGGGCAACAGCAGCAGATCTGGTCACTGCAAATCCAATTAGTTGCTGTGAAGCAGGCCTGATTAAGAGGAGCTGTGCCTAATTGATGGATTGGAAGAGGCTGAGAAGAGCTATGAGGCTCATTGGTCCATCAGGCAGAAGGTAGAATTGATATAGAAGGAAATGCAACAGGAAGATTGTGATCTCCTAATGGGAGGATCCCTTTTGTCTTTCTTGGCCAAGGGAATAGATCAGGGGTAGGCCACCTATGGCACGCATGCCGAAGGTGGCACGCGAGCTGATTTTCAGTGGCACTCACACTGCCCTGGTCCTGGCCACTGGTCTGAGGGCTCTGCATTTTAATTTAATTTTAAATGAAGCTGCTTAAACATTTTAAAAATCTTATTTACATTACATACAACAATAGTTTAGTTCTATATTATAGACTTATAGAAAGAGACCTTCTAAAAACATTAAAATGTATTACTGGTGAGTGAATAAATGAAGACCGGCACAACACTTCTGAAAGGTTGCTGATCCCTGGAAAAGAGGGTTGTATGTGACTGTAAATACTGGGCTGCATTAGTCTGTAGAAGTGGTGGAGAGAATAATGTACAATAAACCACAAGGTGTATACAAGAAGAAGGTCTCTAAACTACAACTTGAAAAGAAACAGGAGCAGGATTCTGCCCTATTATAGGGATCCTTTTGTGCTTCAGGTTAATTATTTAAATACCTTGATGAATCAGCACAATTTTTGAGTGTCAAGTATATAAATTGCTAGGATAATAACTGACTAGTGAAAATATTACAAGAACAATCAGCATTCCCACATCTGATCAACATATTTATATTTTGAAAGGGAAATGTAATTTCTATACATGCTAACTACCAATTATTTGTGGTGGAAAGCGGACAAAATTGCCACACTGAAAAAGCTTGTTAAACAGAAGTTGGTGAAATGCTAAAAAAATGGTCCATTTTGCTTCATTTGCAAATCTTTTATTACAGCATAATTTGCATTAAAGGTTTATGCAAGAAAATAATGCCATTTGGACAAGAGATCTTAAGTTTGCAGAAAAAGTCCAAAAGAAATATGCTGAGCTAGAGAAAACAATTTTTAAAGAGTTGTAATTAAAAACTTATCAGTGTTTATCATTTACTGTACTGCAATGAGGCAATGTATCTTCTTAAATGTAAAATGCAGCACAGAATTGCTGCATATTTGGTCTTCATAATGCTCCATTCTTTTTTTATGATTATCATTACATGTTTATTGTTGATAATTATTGTTTATGGTTAATGATCATAACATTTTATAGGTCTATGGAGAAACAGCCACCGTTACTTGTATTGCTGCATTAGTTTTCTATATAAAATGTTATTTATTCTACTTATATGTCCAGTGGAAACAAAATCTTAAAATAGAGCCATTAAATTTATACAAGGGAAGAAAAATTATATGCTTGCCTCTTTATAGTAGTCAACAAGACAATGACCATTTTTAGAGATGTATTACTGGGATCTAGCTTTAATTGTCAGTTTGTCTGAATTTTCATAATATCAAGTGATAAAACATTTGCCTACAACAGTGGTTTTCTTCGAATGTATGTTGATTTGAGGGGGTGGGGAAGAAAAAAGGCATAATTAGAGTATTTTATATTCTATAATAATTCTTTATAATGCAGAAATTAGATTAGACTTTGATGAACAGATATGAAAAATGTATGGATTAATCCTCAGAGAGAGATGTAGGCAAGGGCTGAATTATTCAACCTGCTTGTGAGTTCAGGAGTATTCTCCAAAACTAATACTTATTATATCTGTAAGTAAACATAAAAGGGTTTTACCTGTAGGTGTAGTAACTTCTGGTAGGAAAAAACCTATTCTAGGCGGTGCATACTAATGCAAAAGGAATGGAATGAAAAAAAATCACCATCTCAGGTTCAATGTGTTCTCTGATTCATCAGTTATGGTGCAAAAAGGAAAATTAGAGTGTGATCCAAAACCATTGGTGTAAATGATTAGGCCCTTAGTGAATGCTTTTGTTGGCAAAGGATTTGAGATCTAATGATTGTAGGTTCCTTTCACATGACTCCAGCCCCTTTACCTAGCATGCAGGTGATGGAAACAGGAGGAAACTGACTGGGACTATAGTCCTTGCAAGGCATGCAAGTTTTGATCCCTTGTGAATAAATGTACAACAGGAGTTCCCAACCTTGTTCCAAGGCTTGGCCTGGGTAAGCCCCTGGCTGGCCGCAAGATGTTTTGTTTACCCGAGTGGCCATAGGCTTGGCCACTTGCAGCTCCCAATGGCCGTTGTTTGCCATTCCCAGCCAATGGGAGCTGTAAGCGGTGGTCTGGCCCACGCTGCTTCCTACTGCACCCATTGGCCAGGAATGGCGAACCGCGGCCAGTGAGAGCTGTGAGCAGCCGAACCTACAGCCACTTGGTTAAACAAAACATCTTGCGGCCAGCCAGGGGCTTACTCTGGCCAAGCCACGGAACAAGTTTGGGAACCCCTGACTTAGAAAAAAATAGCATTGAAATAATTCTGTGATTCTGGGTTATTGTTTTTTTGTTTGTTTTTCACTTTTACAATACATCTTGGAACTGTTTTTAGACTCTGCCATGTCACACTCACAAAACTTGGAGGAAAATACTTATCTAAGGAAAAATTAAATTGGACATAATTGATGATGCACCATTTTATTCTTCAATGTGGAGTGTTATATTTTTTCACAGAAATAAATGTAATAGATTTTAAAGCTAAAAGATGCCATTACAACCTAGACTGATCTCCTGCATAACACACAGGCCAGAGGATTTCATCCAGTAATTCCTGCATCTTGCTCAACAATTTGTGGTTGAATTAGAACATGCATATCTTCCAGAAGGGCAGCCAATCTTGATTTAAAGAGTCCAAATGCTGGAGATAGTATCACATCCTTTAGTAATCTCTTCAAATATTTAATTATCCTCACTGTCAAAAATGTGCATCTAAAAAAGCAACAGCAGATGTCTACTTAGTTAAAACCAGCCTACTTAAATTCTTCTTCTTCTAAGGCATGACAATTTTCCATTGGCTGAAAGGTGAATTTGGGCCCTACATATAAATCCGTACTGATGGAATCTTCTATCTGCCCTATGGAAGATATTTCTGTGGATGAATTTTGTATAAAATTACTAAAATGAAAATTCGAACCTACATATAATAATGTTATGAAAAGAATAAAACCTGACTTTATCAGCAAATATTTTAACTAATAAATATTATCAGGAAGATGGCAATAAATTACTAGTATAAATGAGTAAGAGTTTAATTTGAAAAGTTTCAGATGAGGTGGAATTTCTGATACAAGCTAAGATCACTTTTGAAAGATGCTGTAACAGGTTGCTGACATGCCTGCATGATACCGCCAGCTGGTCACCTGGGAATTAGCTGTCTCAGTCCTGGAGTGCCCTCAAAGGGCCGGTCTCTCACCCTATTATCCCTCTGCAGTCCCTTAGCTCCACATCCCTCCAGGACCTTGGTCGCCTCACTCTGTGAACCCCACTTCTCTAAGCCCACCTTGCCTCAGTGACCCACTGCCAATCTTCATCTAGCCCCTTTACTCTGGGGCAAACTATAGTCTGCAATGGCCACTCATCATTGGGTAGGGGATTGGACTTCTTACCTTTCCCTGAAGTCCCAGTGTCTCCTTAGGCCTTCCTGTCAGGCCTCAGCCTAGTAGGTCACCAGGCCAGAACTCCCCAACGCAGCCTGCCCCTCTGCCAGCACTGCTCTATTGAAGGTACTCTGTTCTCCCAAAGCTGGAATGAGACTGCCTGCCTCCTAGCTCACAGCCCTTTTTATACCAGCCCTACCAGGTCTGGATTGGCTGCTACCTGCCTTTGCCTGATTGGCTCCTTGGGGCAGCCCTTTCCCAGAGCTGGTTTTAACCCGTCCTGAGCCAGAGCGGAGTCACCTCCCCGCTACAGATACTTAGAAGTTCCAGAAATCCTACCTGTTGAAAAACCTATGAAGGATGATGCCTGACCAAAGAGTGCTCAATGGAAAAGTGAGGTACTGAAAATCACTAGTCTCTGTTGAAAATCTTGGCCCTGGCATGAAACTATTCTATTTTATTACAGTAACATATTCTACTGGAAAGATGTTCAAGCAACTTCCACATTTAGAAGCAATACAGCAACTATATATTGTCACATCAACAGAAGTCTAAAAATTATTGTTTTATCTTTTTGACTATCCATGCTTGATCTGCACTTGCCCTGTGCATTTATTAGCGTAGAGAAAACCACTGGGTTATTATGTAAGTGCTCCACAGTGTGTGTTTGGGTGAGACAGAGAGAGAAGGAGAATAGTTACCCATGGTTGTCCAATAGAGGCAGAATGTCATTATGACCTGTATAACCATCCCAATGGTATTGAGAAAGGTCCAAAACATCACCTATAATAACTCTTATTATTCTGACTGGGCAAGAATCTGTCAACATTAATAGTCAACTCTTATAGAAATAATGAATTAGAATATGCATAGTTAATTTAAGCAATGTAACCATAGGACAGGGATAGGAAGAAAAGTGTTCTGCTATACAAGATCACTTATTAATTTTATTTGATCCAACAGTGGCTCCTCCTAGTATCTTTGCATTTCAGAACTTTTTGTGCAGATAACATGAAAGTTAAAACTACAGAACTAAGATGAACTCAGTAGATAGGTTTTCTTTTAGCCACAGCAGGCTAATTTGTCAAGTAAATTCTTATAGTGTTATAATGCTCAGCATATATGTATCTATAAAATTCCATCAGAGCAAATGACTGGAACAAGTGTCAAGAAATTCAGTCATCTGCTGTACTAACAACCAAAAAGCTATATACACCATGCTGAGAAAACATCCATAAGGAATAATGTCATTACCTTAACATTTCAGGTTGGCTTGATGAGCTGTTTATCCCAATTAACACAGAAAGAAAATTGCTGGGTAACTAGCATCTTCATTTAGGAAGTCTCTCTCTGATGCTCAGCTTATTATGAGTTTTTCAACATACTTTCTGAGGATCAAAACATTTAAAAGTAATGTTGAATCACACATAGCAAATACAAATTTAAACTCATCATGTTGTAATCATTAGAGGGAAACAACTTTTTAAAGCATGTATATGCATTCAGGAGACAATATAAATAGTTCTACCTCTCGTCAGAAATAAGCTGATTTTTCATTTTGCAAAAGACTGCCATTTCTCAAGTACATTTGTTTTTCAGTGATAAAAATAAGACAGTAAGTTTGCCCTCTTAGCTTATTAGGGCTTATTTCTAATATTGCCTCTGTTAGTGAATGTACACCCAATGTTATAATCAGACCCTAGCAGAACTAAATGTATTGAGCCAATTACTATCATGTACCAAAATATCTTCCTTTTGAAGGCTATCTTAATTTAAGATATAATATAACCTGTACAATTACAAATGACAGTGATTTGCAGATGTAGCATCTTCCAACCAGATAGATTCCAAAGTTATTTAAAAATTTGGGGTCAGATTGTCACCTTTACTATAACAGCATACAGGGGAGGAAGGGGCATAATAAACTTTCTTATTTCCATGCATAGGCTACCTGTATTACTAATATGAATGCAGATGGAAGCACATATGGCTAGACTATTATTCCTCTTCCCTCCCATCCACCACCACAACGCACACAGGTAGAGGGCAGAGAGTAAGCAGCAGGAATGGGAAGAGCCAGAAGAACTAAGCCAGCACGGAAAGGGTAGTAAGCTGCTCCAGGAAAAAGGACTGACTCATCTTACTTTTCCCCTGGAGCAAGCAGGGACTAAACCATGACTCTCAGAATTACAGTGCAGTCTCTGCTCTGCTTTTCATGCAGTGAATCTATTTGCTCCTGATTACTTGGGATAGATTGCAAGATGTCAAGCCTTCACTTACTGTATGAATGATCGACAAAACCCTACTCTTACTGAGCCAGGCAGAGGTTGAGCAGGGGTGTGACCGGTACATTGTATGAGCCAAATCCACTCTGCCAAAAAAGAACAGTGTGGCTCAAGGCAGGTAAGGTGCAATAGGGTGCATCTTATTGCTTCTCAGATATTTAAGCATAGGTGAACTCCTCTGGAAGGGCACAGGGCCTTGCTGGTCAACGTTATCTCTGTGTTAACTAAATGTTAGGCAGTGACTTTCCCTTTTTCTTAATAGGTGGTAGTAGTGAGGGAGATATGATTGGGGGTACATGTGGAAAGTCACAAGGAGGGTTTCTGGAAACATGTCATTGACACTGAGCTACCAAGACAATCTTAGCCCACATCTGGATTTTAGAGCACTCAGGAAAAATTGGCTGCAAACTGTAAACTAGTCTCATCCTTAACAATAGTGTGACTACCTCCCCAATATAATTAATTCTATCAACAGCCTTAACACTGACACATGAAATGTTTCATACCATTGATTGTATACAAGTAAATGGTACATGTGCTAAGACAGTTCATAAGCAAATCTTGCAGTTAATGGTTAATTTGTTAGACTGTTCAAAGTGAATTTTCTTTATAATATTGTGTTTAACTGAATGTATGAACTGTAATGATAATAGAATATTTATGTAAATTAACTTAACTGGTTATTTCCTTTTTTTTTAATGGTTTGGATTTTTAAAAATATTCATGTTGTAGTTATGTAGTTTGCATAATGTTCATACTAGATTACTTCAGTAACTATAAGTTAATAGAATTTTGGTGGTGTGATATAGAAGCTTTATTGTCATTGGTAAAACTGATTAGAAAAGAAACTGGAAGCTTGTTTTCATTCAAGTGCTACAGGTTTGCCTTACAGGTTTCTTCTCCATTTGAAGTCTAGGCACAAAAGGTGCCCAAGGAAGAAGTTGCTTTGTGTAAAAATGATAAGTATTGATGAATGATTTCAGCCTCTGTGTTCTTTATAAAAGTGAAATGTAAACCACCAGCCATATCAGACCTCAGTGGGAGGTCTCCTGGGACTTCATTAGGCTGTGGAAAAAGTTAATATGGAATTGCTCACGCTGCATCAAGACAGGCAAAAGTTCTTACCCCAGAATGGTGGTCAAGTATCCATTTTCTCCACAGTGACATCACTGTAAAGCGTATTTTGCTAGGGTGCATCAATAAGATTCATGGAAATTATTGCACAATCACTGTGTCCACCGTTTTATGAATAGAAACCATCAGGGAATGTGTCCAAGTACTGAGCCGTTTTCCAGATTCCCAAATTACATTGAGAATCTTAGGGTATTTCCAGATGAGTGTCTCCGCACCACTTTAATTATTTCTGCTTGTATGTTATCCACTCCAAGGACCTTATTTCTTTTCAGTGTCTGCACCACACACCCAACTTCTTTGATTGTAGGAAGAGGTCCATCAGAATAAGTTGAGCTTTTCACACAGATCTCCTCTGCCTCCTTCATTTCCAGCTTAGAACTTGTTTTGTTTATAATATACAGTTCTTGGCAATACTCCAAGTGTTGGGTAAAATGATAATTCTGCTGGAGAAATGTTTGAAATAAATTTTGATGGTTTGGTAAGCCCTCCCGATGCCATCTGCCTCAGAAAGTTGCGTATATCAACTCAATGTTGTTCAAGCTAAACATTTTTTGCCACTTTATTCAGTGCATCTATTTCTCGTGTATGGGAATATCTTCTCTTGCAGTTTCATCAACTTTCCTTTGAACTCTTAGCTTCTTTCCTATCTTCATCAAATAACTTGATCATCTTCTCCGTACTCCAACATTTCTTCTTTAGGATCTGTTTCCCCAGGAGTTCATCAGAATCTGAACTGTAGCATGAGATGTGCTTTATCTCATCTTTATTTCCCATGCAGAAGTGTGAAACTTGCAGTTTTAGTTCAATCATCTTCTTGAATTCCACTTATGTTTCATGATTTTCAGTTTGTTGATGTTATAACAGGCTCTGAAGGTGTTTGCTGGTTGTTTCTTGCTTCACAGTCTGATCTTTATATGAGCTATTTCTAAGGGCTTGTCTGCATTACTGGGGTAAGTCAACCTAAGTTATACTACTCCAGCTATGTGAGTAATGTAGCTGGAGTCAATGTAGCTTAGGTCGACTTACCCTGGTGTCTATGCTATGCTGCGTTGATGGGAGATGTTCTCCGGTCATCTTCCCTTACTCATCCTAGAGAGGTGGAGTACCGAGGACGACCTGGAGAGCACTCTGCCATCAGTTTAGTGGGTCTTCACTAGACTCGCTAAATCAACTCCTGCTGCATCAATTGCAACAGCATTGCTCTCCCCACAGTGAAGAACAGCCTTAAGTTATGATTAAATCTTATGTTAACCTTCTTAAAGGATCAACTCCCATCATGCTAGAACATGCTAGAACACCACCTCTTTGAGATCATAAATTAATAAATCTAGTTCTGAGTCCACAAATATTGTAATGTTCAGTTCCATTTCCTTGACTGTTTATACTTGAACAAGGTAGTCATCAATACTTTGTCATTTTCAGTCACAAACAACATAAGCTTCAGTCCTGTACCCATAGCAAAACTTTCCAACATAGCTGTACCATTCTGCTTTAAATCTGGAGAATAATACCATACCTATATTAAAAGTCAGGATAGGCAGAATTAAATATATACTTCTTTTAAAATATCCAGTTAATTCCCAGACTTTTATTTCTGGGGGTTTATTTAATAAGCTATATTTATTTGACTTCTCTGATCCTGAAATTTTCATGGAAAAATTATGTTCATTGCCTATCTCTTTCAGAGGAATTACAATGACTGCTTATGGGTAGGAGGAGATGGAAGAGGACCCACAAGAATCCCATTAATCTACTGAGTGTGCAAAATGAGAGGAAAAGGTATTATTTAATCATTTTTACACCTTAAAGGTTTGTCTACAGTTAAAATGCTACAGTGTAGACACTAGTTATGCTGATGGAGGGATGGATTCTCCCAATGGTGGAGGTAATCCACCTCCTCGAGAGGTGGTAGCTAGGTCGATGGAAGAACTGTCTACACAGGGACTTAGGTTGACTTAACTATGCTGCCAAGGGGTGTGGATTTTTCATATCACAACCAACATAGTTGAACCAACCTAATTTTCTAGTGTGGACTATACTTCAGTTAGCACAGAATAATTCTCTACCTCATCCCTTGAGTAAACAGTTGTACAGAATGAAAAGCTGTTATTACAGAGAAATTAAGGCCAGTTATAATAGGTCAGAAACAAATACAATATTGCAAAACTAAAGACGTAGGTAGAATACTTAATTCAGTATGTTACAACTAGAGGATCCCCTTGATTCAATCATTTCAGAATCAGAGTAATGTATCATCTCATGTTTATAATAAAGAAAATCCAACAATATTGCTCAGCCTTCTGTTTACTACCAGGAAAATAAAGCTATGGCTACACTACAACTCAAGTCAATATAGGTTATGTTGCTCCCGGGTGGGAATTAACAACCCTCACTCCGAGCGACATAATGTTTGCCAATTTAAATGTCAGCGTGGATAGCACTATGTCACTGAAAGAACTACTCCTGCCAACATAGCAGCCGCTGCATATTGAAAGTGAATTAAATCAGTGGGATAGCTCTCTCCCTTTGTCTTAAGGTAGCTACACAAAGCGCTTAGAATGGCACACCTGTACTGGTGCAGCTGTGTTGCTATAAGCCGTCTAGTGTAGCCATACAAAAAGTGAATTAAAAGAGAGCATCAATGTAAGTGCATCCATATCTTTCATTAGGGCCTTCACCTCTCCCTACAAAAAAATATAGAAATGCTTCCCAAATATTTGTACATTTGCAAGTGTATATTATCAGCAGCATGGTGTTCAGGCTTAAGAAGCATTAACTAAAGTAACCACTTAAATAATGATTTACATTTTCTCCATCTCCGTGCAGTGAAATGAACAGTGTGAGAAACATCAGGAAATTCATCATTCAATCAGCACAACTCACAATTGCACCCCAACACCTATAATTCACTTCTTCACATTAGCCCCAAATCCTGACACTTATGCAAAATACCAAGTATCTGTGTAAAGCAGTGTAATTATGCATCTCTCACTAACACATACCAGGAAATAACTATGTTTACTCAGTATTTTGAAAGGAAAAATAAATTTAAAAGAAAAACACTTAAGAATGTAATGTTTCTGAGGAGGAATAAAAAAAAATAACATCTGTGCAATGTTTTATTTTTAACCATAAAATAAATACTATTAACTTTGCTTGTGCCTAGAATATATAAGGCGGAAAAAGATTTCAGTGTTTGTAGAAGGACCCAAGTCTTCTTTCATCATGCTGTATAGGCAATGAAAGCTGAAAAATTATGCAGCTGAGTTTCCTCCTATGATCACTTGTCAGTGAGGAGAGCTGAAAATATACAACGTAATTTTGCCAGGTTCAGTAAGATTCTGGCAAAATAGACTTTGGCAAAGTAGCTAGATAGTTCAGTGGTTTGAGCATTGGCGTGCTAAACCCAGGGTCGTGAGCTCACTCCTTGAGGGGGCTATTTAGGGATCTGGGGAAAAAATCTGTTGGATGATTTAATTGGGGGGTTGGACTAGATGATCTCCTGAGGTCCATTCCAACCCTGGTATTCTATAATATACATGATTTTGCTAGGTTCTTCATATAGCAAGATCAGAGCTCTAGCAGAGGGCAGATTTACTGAGAACTTCTTTGTAAATGTCTTAAATAAAATTGATCAAGAGAAGCAATGGTATGATATAGCTGTGTGTCAGAGAGAGTTGGAGAAAGACTCCTTATAAATTCCATTAGACCAAATGTGACCTCTAGATAGTTTAACGAGTCATCTCTTTACCTGACTGTGTGTTCAAAGGTGTGGCAGGCAGATGAACCACATTTGAATAAAGGTATGTTAACTTATATTTTAACCAAAAAAAAAAGAAAGGGCATTAAAAATTGTTAAAGTCACAGAAGTTCAGCTGCTGCCTTAGCTACATTAATGAAGTGGTCAGTGGTAAGATGTCACAATTTGTTCTATACTGTACGGGAGATACCTCTTTTGACAGAATTGTCCAATATGGTGAATTTGGCAAAATAATATATGTAGCAATGCAATAATTATCATGAATATCTTATATTTATATAGTGTTTTCCATCCCAAAGAATCATCTCTTTCTGTTTTATATATAGGCATATACTCACAAATATATACATACACACACGTTAAAGTTTTGATTTAGGGGTGAAGGGTGGTATAAAAAGATAATAATGTTAGAATATTGACCTTCTTGGGAAAGAATAAAAGTTTGTTTTTTGTTTGTTTGTTTTTGCGGGGGAGTGGGGAGCTGTATAAAAGAAAACAAAAAAAAGAACTATAATATCTCAATGAAACAAAAACAAAGTTTTAATAAATTATAAAGTTAGTCATCATATCATATAACGATATGTGTTCACTTCTATATGTTATAACAAAAATCCTCACAAAAACAGCAAAATTAAGAAGAAAAAAATGCCACATGGAACATGTAAAATATGCTACTCCACACATAGTATATCAGACAGAAGTCAGAAATGTGCCATCATACAGCAAAAATATCATTTTATAACTGCCTCAAACACTGTTCCTTCAGACCCGCCCACAATTTCCCATACACATTAGTACTTCATAGTTATCTGCCAAACACACTCTGAAATAAAAAACCAAGGGCAAGATTTTCAGACACAAAGGTCATTTAGGCATCCAGCTCCCATCAAAAGCCATCTAACTGTTGTTTGGGCCTTTGAAAATCTCACCCTAAATGTCAAATTTGTACTTGTCTTACCTTCTTTTATTAACTATTCTTTCAAGAGCTGTTATGCCACTTTTAGTGAGTGACAGCCTTTAAACAAATGTGCAAGTTTCTATCAGTTCAAATGGTATTTCCCATTTTAAAGAAAATAGAAAGTTTTTTTTTAAAATGAATGAATATATGAATATGCTTTAATTGAAAGCTTCTGACTGACGTCAGCGGGAGTTGGATCAGACCCTAAGTGTCTGTTGTGTACTTAGAGAACTTCAAGTGATGCTGCTACAGAAATATTATTCCCCTCTTTTAGGACATAAATGCAACACAGGATGTTTTTTTCCAGGAAGTTTTAAAATCTGAAGTAAATGTGTTGATGTTAGAGAGTTCTCTAGTGATTTTCACTGTCTTCTGTGTTTCAGAAGCCATCATAACGCTACCAAAGTAGCTGTGTATATATGAGTTTTATATATTGGTAAGCAGTTGTTTGGACACCACTGTGTTTATGTGGTTTTGTTCACGTTACATTCATTCTGTAAGAACAAAGTACACAAGAATACTCGTAGGAAGCATTACAAACTCTCTTTCCAGTGGATGTGGCTCTGTTTTATATTGACAATGTATATAAGAGTGAAATTCACAAGGTCAGTGCCTGGCTTTCTGCACCAGATAGGACCCCACAGATGGATTGGGCAGATGTTCAGCTGGTAGACAAGGCAAGTGGGGCAACTGCACATCTCCACATAAAGTTTCTGTGCACTAACTTCACATAAAAACATACCAAAGGCCAGGCATGAACCAGGGAACAGAACACGCATCTGCTTTTATGCAGGCAGTCTAGTTATCATGTGCCACAGGCTCAGATGACCTGTAGTTGCTATTTCAGGGATAGAGGGAAGATGCACAGCAGTATGCCTGATGTTCACTCCCCAACAGCTTAGTACTTTACCAACATAGTGACAGAATATGGAGGTGGAGTGACTCTCCACTCTTACAAATCAGATATTGTGCGAAGTTGTTTTGTTTACTCATAATATTTGCCATACATTCAAGTAGTAAGCATTAGGAAACAACCACCTGGTGTGGTCATTAAGAGGGAACTGTGTTTTAAAGGCAGTAGATACTTTTGTTCCTGATAGTGCACATGAATGTGAAGAACTGTGTTCGCCACATTCTTGCCTTCCAGCAGTAAATTTTCAGATTTTGACAAGCCAGCAAGGAATATCTCCAGAAGCAATTGACCCCAAAGGCAACAGGAGGACAAAGAAAGAACATAAAAAACAGCCTTGTGCTGATATTTCATTGCAGCCTACTATATTATTGATAGTACTAGTTTGTCTGTGCCATAGAAGTCTTTACAATCTATTATACACAAGCTCCCTGCTATTAATAGATATCACCAAGGACAAAGCAGAAGTAGACTAACAGAAAGAAAGAAAATTGGAGGGGAAAATGATAAGGCTGACAAATTTCAGCCTGAATACAATATGTAGTTACATTATGTAATACAAAATGGCACATCGTACCTACTAGACTTACTTTGCATACTGAAGTGCAGAAGTTGGATACACCATAATTAATCACAGAAAAATCTGCCGATCTCATAATGCTGTGTATTTCTCCTTCGAGTAATTAACTGAGAGGTGCATCTTGCTACGATATTTGCAATGTAGTATTTTATAATTTACAATTTTTTTCTTGCCATCAGACATATTGCTTAAAAAAACCCCTAAGCCTAGTGTACCTTTTGCCACCATTTGTAAACTGTTACAAAGAAAAAATGTTTTTTTCTGTGTTAATTGTTGACACCATATGTTACCTGGAGCAAAATGGGTGTTGAATAAGATTTTACATTGCATACAAAGTAAAGAATGCATTTAGACAGTAAACCCTGGATTCTAGCCCTGAAATCCTATTTTACACTCATTTCTTTGGCTTTGGGAAGACATTAAGATAGTCTGCAGCTTACTAGCAATAAAATATTGACACTGACAATTCTAGTTTAAGCAGATGTTCTGCAGATGCAGAGGAATATTTAGAATGTGTTCTGGACAAGCAGCCTGAAAATTACTCTCTCACAGATGAATAAGCATCAATACAAAACACACTGTCACAAGCCTTATATTTCTGTATAACAGATAATGAAAAACCATCTGTCCATTGTAGTAATTTGCCAAGAAGCCAGTCTAGCATACCATTTTACTTTCCTGTATTTAAAAAGTCAGTAATAAACAATATTTCTTAACTGTTTTCATTTGATCTGCGATCACCAGAATAAAAACCTCATTGTGCACCTCAACCAAAATCAGCCATGTAGATAACAAATAGATTGGTACTTTAAAATAGGATTGTGTTCCCTTTTTTCAGATTGGTCTGAAAATAGAGGTTTGGAATGAAACCGATTTCTAACCTTGTATTCACAGACTTTTCTTTATTTAAACATTGCATGAGGTATAATTCACAGGCAAAAATATAGGGATGTTATTTAAGATGATTATATTTGATACAAACTGATGAAAGTGTGTTCACTTTCCTGTTAAGGTTTTGAATTTCCTGTGAAGGTTTTGATTTCCTGATTTTTAACAGTAGGCTATGTTTCTCAATTTATATTTGCATAACAGATCATAAAAGCTTAAATGAAGTAACTTTTTTTGCATTCATGTCTTATAACTGCGTACACAGTGCATCCATTTTGGCTTGTTTGTTTTATTCATGGTGATATAATGTATTATGACAATTAAAGAATTTAATTCTGGCTGTTCTTCCACTTACAATAGCTGGAGCTGGTAGCAATGCCTACAGTTAAAAAAGATCCATCATTTTCCACAAAGAGCCCCTATTTTCAGTTGCTTAAAGCTTTTTTAAATGTCACTGGGTTGGGCTAATATCCTTGATATCAACCTTCAGTTGATTTTTTTGGAACGTTTCAGTAAAAATGGGCCACCCATTTTCAATAATGAGATTAAGTAAAATTAATACCTGAATAATATTGGTAATATTACTAATCCACATAGCTGATAACAGCCTAGCACTATCATCAGTTTTTCCGTCTGCTCAAGTAATAGTTGTCTGTGTTGTGGCTACAAAAATCCTGGGTTCAAACCCTGCTGATGACCGATCTGCTTTCAATGTGGTTCACCATGATGGAACTTCTGGGTTTTTTTTTCTAGTTTCCTTGAAGAAAAAAGAAAAGATATACAAAAAACTAGAGCTGATTGAAACTTGGACTTTTCTTTCAGCACAAAATTCCAACGTTTGAAAATTTCCTTTCAACCTGTATTGGAATGGAGGGTCAAAAATTCTCAGTTTTCCACAAAATGAAAAGTTTCATTTTAGGACTATCAATATAACCTTAACAAAATGTTTCTTTCTGATAAGCTCAAAACAGTTTGCTTCAACTTTATCATTTTGAATTTTGTATTATAAATAATATAGATGTTGACACAAAGCACTTTGAACTTATCTAAATTAAACATTTAAAAACATTCATAAGAAAATTTTGCCAAAATTGATATGTTCTGGCAAAGTGATTTTATGTAATCAAATCATTGTTTTACAACAGAAAATTCTTCTTTTGGAATGTTGCAACCAGTACTGCAGTAAACTATATTAAGCTAATGTTAATGGTTGGGGAATCAAGCACACAAAATTAAGACTCTCCAGAATAAAGATAGAATGTGCAACCTTCATTCATCCCCTTTGTGTGTATGCTTTATGAAATAGTCTTTAATGACAGAATCATATTTTTTTCATCCATAGGATTCCTGTTTCATTCTTTGCATAAGGTGGTTAGTGAATGATGTGTGTGGTTGTAAAAAGAGAAAGGTTGTTTGCTTGTGTTTAATGCCCTTGAGTGGAACTCAGAAGATCTTCGTTCTGCCACAGACTTTTCTATATGGTATTTGGTACAATCTTACCATAATGTATATCATGTATACATCTTCTTTTTGCTCCTCCTGGGATTATGCAGCCACATGTTACTTTTATTGAGGACAATCCTATTCCTAGTTCTGCCCTGATTCATTGACTGACATTGGTCAGGTCTCTTAGGGGGAAATTCTGGCTCCACGGAAGTCAATGGGAGTTTTGCTATTGACTTCATTGAGGCCAGGATTTCACTCTCAACTTGTGCCTCAGTTTATCTGGAGAGAATAACAAATAAGGAATAATAATAATGCCTAACGATTTTGTAAGTACTAATATAGAACTCCTTAGATGAAAGTTATTGTATAATTAATCCTAAGTGACTTGCTAGCACAAAATCATTATGGGAAGGCAGATAAACTTATTTACGTCCTGCTCACACAAAGGAGATACAATAATCCTAAAATGGGAGTAATTTCAGTAAGACAAGAAGAGTGCCTAAAATTACACGGTACTGTCTCGGCTGTTTATGTGAATCCCTGAAGCCCTGTCCCTGCAAATATTTATGTGCATGCTTAACTTTATGCATGTGGGTAGTCCAATTGACTATCAGCACAGATAAAATTTAGCACTTGCTTAAGTGTCTGAGGAATCATACCATAGTTCTTAATTAACCCAGATTTAAGAAACCACTGCCATGCTTCGGTGCTTCCTTTGTTCTCTTTCATATTTGTTAAATCTTTCCAGTACTTGCAGTTCCAAATTTGAAAAGCCTGTTTCCAGACTCTCTTTGGAAACAGGTTATCCTATTTATTTGCTGCTATGAATACATAGTACATAAATTAAAAGATTTCTGATCTTCAGCTCTGCTCAAGCTAGAGGAATTCTGAACATAATATGACTGAAATGTTACAGATGGTTTTCAAACGTGCAGATAGGCTAGGTACACATACAACTGAATGGATCTAAATTTAATATTTTCCACACGTGCCAATCCATTTGGAATAGTACAAATCACTCAGTAGAGACTACAAATTTCTACTGTTGATTAATGTAACTTTATTATTAAGTATTCTCTGGGTTATGTGTTTGTCAACTGCATTACCAATAATATTAGATATATCCAGTAACTGTGTTAGGTCATTAGTCTCACCTCTGATTCTTGAAACAAACAGTAATGGAGCTTTGCTTATGGAAAATACCAGATTAATATTTACAAGTACTTATAATTTGCAAGTGAGTGATCATAGAATCCTTTTGGTCCAAGTCTCAGCTTTTTCATGCTACATTAGATATGTATTAACCTGAAAATATGTTGATTGCTAATATATTGATGCAAATGAAACACTCTGGCCAGAACTGCTGTATTATCTGTGCTAAAATCTAAACAGGGGGAGGAACATGTTGCGTAGGGTTTTAGAACGTAATACTTATAGACAGCTTATTATCATACCATTGCTTTATTTTTCATATAACAAATCCACTATTTTTTTTGGTTTGGTTTTTAAAAAATTTTATTACTCACTAGTAGTGAACTTTATAAGTAAGCATTTCCATTGTACCCCCTTTTCATACTGTCCTAACATTCAAAAAAATTCTATGTTGCAAAAATTATACATTTATTGTTTTTTTTAAAATTTTAGTTACCCAACTTTAATATTGCACTTGCATAATTACACAGGTGCAGTAATTTGAGGGAAAAGCCCTCTCCGTAGCCCCAAGGGCTACCAGGATCCCTACACTGTATCCTTAATTTATTTTCTTTCTCCAGTAGAAAAAAGGGGAGGGAAAATAAAAAGTGTCCTTTGCCATTTTGTTTTACTCCCTCCATTTTCCACTGAGGTTGGGGGAGGAAACATTCACTTTTTTTTTTTAAACTCCACTGCAACAAATCACTTTTTAAAACCATTTTTAAAATGGTTTGTCAAATATGAAAAAATGTAACCAAAAATATATTTTTTCTAAAAATATTCATTCTGATTTAAAAGACATTTTCTGTCAAAAAAATACTGGATACACGGTCTTATCCTACACGAGGGAAGCAAAAATGGGAAAGCAAGTTTGCATTTGTTTGTGTTAGCATGTGTTCCTGGATGGTTGCACATTCCATACATAGCAGTCATACCCATACCTATTCTGAAATGTTCTGGCTACTGCAACAATCCATACTTCTAGAATTACACCTTATTATTTGTATTGCAGCACCCAACTAAGATCCAGGCTCCACTGTATGAGGCACTGTACAAAAACACGCTGGTAAACAGTGCTGATACCATCTACAATCTAAATAGACAGGACAGATGAAAAGTGCAATAAAGGAAGTAGCACTATTCCTGTTTTACATAGAAGGAGCTGAGGCACAGAGTAGTAGTAATTTGTCACACAGGAAATCTGTGGTAGAGCTAGAAATTGAACACCTGAGGCCCACTCCAGGGCCTTAACCACAAGACCATCCTTTCTCTCCAATTCAGGTTATTCGTGTTTGTGGTTATATCAAATCAATATTTTTCAGTGCCCATGATCCCATTACTCAGGAGTTTATGTGGTCCAATGGGCATTTAAAGGCTCACTAGCTGTTTCTCACACAGCAGACATGCATTTATTAAGAGTCTGGGGTATTTCAAGACTGCAAAATATTTCCACTCTCATCCTGGATGTATAGACATATGGCACTGACCGTGACCTGCTTTCTTTTATCCTTACAGAGTACTGGGGTATAATTTAAAGCAGCTTAGGAGCTGTTTTAATTTCCAGGGGCTAGGAATAGACTTTCTGTGCCCTTCTTAAGTTGAGAATACCCATCAACATTGATCAATATATTTCGTCTCCCTTAGCGCCTACTGTTCTAATCAACCCTTGTAAGGGCATTCATACTAGTGTTAAAATGAAGCATTTTTTTTTAAAAAAAACCTCTTTTACTGTTTTCCCATGTAAATCACCTTTGATGCGGGCAATCTGCATGCAGACAAGCACTTAGACCTCCTATTTAAAGTCTAAGTCATTGAAGTCATATGAAAAATATAACCCAGTGTGTTTGCCAAACATTGAAGCACTAGACTAGTTGTTGCATTAGGAAGGTTGATATCTGTACCATTATTTAGTGTCATAATTTGTACTATCTTGTTGAGGTATACATTCAAAATTATACACAGCAAATTCTATTATAAGGCCACCATACTGAAGTGTAGTAAATGTTGGCTCCATAAATCTACAGTTGCTAGAAGGTCATTTGGAAACATCCATGAATTGTTTGCTTTAACAGGCATTCATTATTGGCATTCAGTATTGGCAGCAGAAATTGATAAAAAGCACTGTTATTGTCAGAAGGCATTAAAATAGTGTCATTTGTCAATATGCATTCTCCTAAAATGCAGCAGGTTGAAAGCATGCCCTGTCTTTAAAGTTTGGAAGAAAATAGTAAAACTATGTCTCTGATATGGTTTTATATAGTCCAATTTGGGGCTACAATCAAAAGTGTGTCATTAAATATTTATTTAACATTTATAGTGTTGTAGCACCAAAAACATCAACCAGGTCTGGCCCCATTGCACTAGGTACAAACAAATATTAACTGACAGTACCTGTCTCAAAGCAATACTTTTAAACAGTAAGTCTAACTTAAACCATGTACACACTACAGACTAACATCAACTCAACTTACGCTGGCTTGCAGCCAGCACAGTTAGTACATTGCTTCTACTAATGCATACTTACTTCTTCTATCAGTTGTGTGTGTACTCACCAGGAATGCTTGTATCAATGCAGAGTGTGATAAATCTGGGGTAGATATCCCATTGTACAACTCATCACCTTCCAGCGTACTGCCTTTTGGGATGTTTAGCAATGCATAATGGGCAGAAACAAGTTTCACAAGGTTGACTGGGAGCATTCGGTCAACTTCCCAGTTTGCAACCATCTCCATTCCATAACAGTACCTTTATCTCATAATTTGTGAGCCTTTTCTTCAAAACCCCACAAACCTGCACAACCCTCCTCTCTGCCCACTACCTCTAACAGAAGCATGGAGCTTTCACAGGTCTGCGCTATTATCATGAGCATTGCAAGCACAGAGCATACAATCCTGGAATATTTGCAGAGCCATAAGAACCTCCAAGGAACATGATGAGTCTTTGCTGTGGGACATAGCAAGAACCAATTCGAGATTGTTGGTGGCATTCACAGAACAGCTGAAAATGGTAGAGCAACACTTCTAGGTCCAACAAGCAAGCACTGACTAGTGGGATCAGCTGGTAAAGAAGGTGTGGGATTATGAGCAGTTGCTGCAGAACTTTCAGACGCACAAGGCCACATTCATCAATCCATGCTCTGTGCTCACCCCAGCCGTCCAGAGCAGAGACACCAGAAGAGAGCTGCACTGACAGTGGATAAGAAAGTGGGGATAAAACTGTGGAAACTTGCCACACCAGATTTCTACTAGTCTGTGAGGAATCAATTTGGAGTCGAGAAATCCACTGTGGGTGTTGTTGTGATGCAAGTGTTCAGGGTTGTTAATTGCATCTTGCTCTGCAAGTCTATGGCTCTGGGCAATGTACTGGACATAGGTGATGGATCTGCAGCAATAGGGTTCCCGAACTGCAGTGGAGTGATAGATGGCATGCATATCCCTATTTTGGCACCAGACCACCTTGCCATTGAGTACATCAACAGAAAGTGCTACTTTCATATTGTTATGCAAGCATCCCCAGGAATGCTTCAGTGACATCAGTGTGGGCTGGTCAGGGAAGGTGCCTGATTTTTGCATCTTCACAGGACTGTTCAGAAAGCTACAAGCAGAGATGTTTTTTTCCTAACCAGCACATTACTAAAGGGAATATTGAAATGACAGTAATGATCCTGGGGGACATCTTGCTCTCCTGGCTCATGAAGCCATATAATGTCCATGTTGACAACACCAAGAAACAATTCAACTTCCAATTCAGCAGGTGCAGAATGACAGTTGAATATGCTTTTGGTCATTTGAAGGGTCACTGGCATTGTTTACTCACCTGAGTGGACCTCAGTGAGAAAAATGTTATAGCTGCCTACTGAGTCCTGCAGGGAGGAAAGTTCCTGCCAGGATGGGGGTCAGAGTTAGAGTGGCTGTCCGCTATATTTGAACAGACAGCTACAAAGGCTATTGGAAAAGTTCAATGTGAAGCTATACAGCTCAGGGATGCTTTGAAAGACCATTTTAACAGTGAGCCAGAGTAGTATGTGGTGTTGTAGTGTGCTCTACCTGGCCCTGTTCTTCTGTGACCTGGTAGGAATCGTGTGGGGACTAGTGTACATGAAGGAATAGAATGGTGACAGGGTGGATTAGGCTCAGAGGCCTCCTACTGGAGGCCTCAGCGTCCTGGCACACTCCATCCCAGAGAGGAGCAGAAAAGAAGTCCTTCAAGGAGCGTAGAGTGGTTTCAGGGAAGGCTCCAATGACAGAAGATGCAGGGAGGTTGAAGAGATAGCAATGCACTCCTGGCTGTCTGAAAGAGTAACAGGACCATGGACAGCTCAGTGTGGGTAGAGACCTGGGGAGCTAAGAAACTGCTGGGATTTAGCTGAACTGACAGTGGAAGGATTTCAGCCAGACTATCCAACTCAGTCTGCAAAGCAGTTAGAAAAGATCTACAGTAACTCTTCACTTAACTCTGTAGTTATCTTCCAGGAAAATGCTACTTTAAGTGAAATGATGTTAAGTGAATCCAATGTCCCCATAAGTTATGTAAATAGGCGGGGCGGGGGTAGGTTTTAGGGATTTTTTTTCTCCAGACAAAAGATGATACATACAGTATAAATTTTAAACAAACAATTTAATACTGCACACAACAATGATGATTGTGAAGCTTGGTTGAGGTGATGGAGTCAGAGGGTGCAGAAGGGTGGGATATTCCCCAGGGAATGTCTTACTGCTAAATGGTGAACTAGCACTTGGCTGGTTGAACACATTGTTGCTAATGTAGCCTCACGCTCTACAAGGTAGCACAAATGGAGGGAAGGAAGACAGCATGGCAGAGAGATAAGGTACATGAGCAGTGAGAGAGGGATAAGGTACAGGAGTGGGGGTAGGGGGCGGGGAACACCCTGACATTAGTACCCCTCTTCCCACCCTTGCACTGCAAGCAGGAGGCTCCGGGAGCACCTGCAAGGCAGAGGGCAGTAACAGCACATAGTGGCAGGAGAGACAGCTGAACTGCCTGGCAATTGATACCCTGCTGGGCTGCCCTAAGGTCCTGCACGGGGAACTTAGGGGAACGAGAAGCTGATGGGGGACTGCTGGTCCACCCTGGTTCCAAGCCCTCACCAACTGGATCCAACGGCTGCTCTTTCTGCAAGCAGCGGACAAAGCAGGTGGCTGTCAAACAACGTTATAAGGGAGCATTGCCCAACTTTAAATGAGCATGTTCTCTAACTGATCAGCAATGTAACAACAAAACAACATTAACCTGGATGACTTTAAGTGAGGAGTTTCTGTATTTGATAAAGATTCAACACTCCCTGCCCTTCCAAATAAAGAGCAGAGAAAACTAACAACAGTCTTATTCAGATCTCGAACTGGAACAAAAAAGAAAATTTTATATATGTATTATTTAAAATATGAGGGCAAAAAAGTGTATATATCCATATTTTAATTCTTATGAAGGTCTGTGATGGGGATTGAATCTTCACTGTGGTGCCTCCTGCAGGCCGTCCTGGGCATTAACTTAGGTCATCAATACGCACTCATCTGGTGATGCCTTACCACCGTCATGTCTGCTTCAGGATGCAGAGCATCCTCTCCAGCTGTGTCACATACAGTGCTCTCCTGTTCTGGGGGAACTGTAGTCCACTCTCAAGACACTTCCTCGGTGGCAAGTGGGGACAGGGATGGGGGGACCCGGACCTGCCCACTACACTGGGTCCCAGCCCAAGGACCCTGTAGATGGCAGCCCCATGCTGCATCTCCTCCAACACCACCGTTTACTTCTGTGGGCCAAATCCCTGCAGCCCTAGCACTTCTCCACCCTTGTCTCAACCTGCCAGCAGACAGCTGCGAGCTCCCTCACTCCTTTGCTTCTGCCTAGCAGTGCTCTGGCCAAGGTGCTAGCTGCCTTCCATCTGCCAGGCAGCCAGTCCTCCTCCGTCCTCCAGCTGCAGGGAGCCACTGCCTGTTCTTCCCCACAGTTCTTATATAGTCCTGCCTGGCCCTGATTGGCTGGTCCTCACAGGCCTCTCTAATCGGCTGTCTCCTGCACAGACTCCTTAGGGTTTCCTCCCATTGGTTGTCAATTATGCAGCCTCTCTAGGGTTGCATTAACCCCTTTCAGGCCAGTGTGGAGCAGGTGCTCCATCACAAGGCCCCTTTAAGACATTTTAAAAATGGAACTGGTGCCATATTTTTTTCTGTTGTCAAATTATATTAAAAGCATTATTAGACCTTTTCCAAATTTACATTTGCATTGTTCTAAGAAATGTCAAGGCTTCCAATTATTAGGAATTTAAATATTTGTACTGAGTCTTTTATAATGTGAACACACATTGTAGTATTTGAGCAGCTCTGCAATTAAAGTGAGATAAATCACTTGAGGCAATTATTCACAGTGCAGTAATAAAGTTGATTTTCTTATCAAATCTCAATTCAATAACTCTTTGTAGTCTCCATTATTCTGACAATTTGGAAATATTATTTAATGATTTTCAAGCTAACATGGAGGCATCAGTGGGCAGGAAACAAGTTTAACAGCTGCTACAGCATACCAACAATAATGATCCTTCATTCTCAAATTGACTTCCTGCACCTCACCTGCTCAAAATCTCAGGCATGTTCTTCTTTGAGTGGCTCCCTGCTTCACAGTCTGTCACACTCCCCATTTGTAATAGGAGTGAAGTGGTGAAAAGACCTTTACAAGACTAGTAATAGGAGACATCAGAAGTGAAAATAACTATAGGCACTTATCGGTATGGGGCTGGCTCTGTCCCCTTGGACAGAAGGGGCAGGGCTGGAGAGTCAGAGCCGGCCCTGACCTGCCCCATACCAGTAAGTGCCTGTAGTTGTGGCAGCTGTTCCCTTTGCCCCTCAGCTATTGGCCGGTAGGTGCAGACCCTACCAGCAGGGCCCCTGATAGGGGAGGCAAAAGGGGCAGGGAAGTTAAAGCACTGCTGTGGCTGCGCTTTAATGTGGGGTGAATATGGGCTGGTACAGGTTCTTATCGGTACGCCGTACCATTCTGTACCGACCCACTTTCACCCCGGAAGAAGTAGAAGTGCCAGCTAAAGTCAGAGCAACAAAGGAGGTGTTCTCGTCAGCATTCCATACCCATACACCCCATGCAGTGTAGACACTTTCGCTGTCTATGTATTTCTGTATTCTTCCTTTGCCATCATTTCCAAAGATGATTGTTATGGTAACTCTTGCAAAATACACTTCTGAGTCTTATGCAAATAATTATTAAGTGTATTTTGCAAGATAATATGGTTAAAATTTGGTGGAGAGGGGGGCGCTAAGCCAGATGTTTAAGCTAGCTCTCCATCTCCACTTGAATAAAGCAATGGAAACAGAGTGGACACTGGAATTTGGCCCTCACAGTGCAACTGAGGGTTTGAAAACCTGGATGTAGCAGAAAAGGCTTTTACAAAACCAACTGAACTGAAACTGCCAAGAGCAGAAATAAGGTAAGTAGTAAAGTAAATCTCTGTGTTTCCAGTCAACAGCACAGAGAATTGTTAATTGCTCTGGGTAGAGTACATGTTAAAATCAGGACTGCTCCCTTTTTCACTTAAGTATTTTTCTCTTAGTTGATTTATAAAAATAAACCCAATGTTTAACTTATTTTACATGCTGGAGCAGGGCACAACCTTTTCACTTAAGAGCTTTACTCATTTTCAGGGAGTTTATTTAAGTACCCTTTTAGCCAATCACAGAAGAAAGGATAGTTACTGTGTTATGAAAGCAATAAAACATGCAATTTACTAAAACAGTATCTGAAAATATTATCCATGGAAGAATGATCCTGATTAGCTTAACAGCACCAGATAGATTATGATTGCAAACTTTATGACTGTTTAATACCAAAGTATTATTAGCTGCCCAAAAGGAAGTTACGGTGCATAATGCATTTGCCAAGCTTGGTTATGTTGGTTCCCATAAATCACACACCAAGCTGCATTCGTCAGAAATAAAATTTGCATTGTATTATTAAAAATTTATAGTGTGTTATTAAAATAGTTGAGAGCTTACTTCTGATTTGCAGGAAGTATTCACAAGCAGGCACTTAGTGCTGATAAAGTGTAGTTTTATTTATATTTTACTAGGCATTGGCATTTAAAAATGACTGTAATCAACTTGAAGTAACTTGTTCTTTGCATTTAAAGTAAGTAGTAGATGATCACCTTTGGCAATTCATTTCACTTATGCTTACAGGGAGTAATAATATAAAATAATTACAATACATTCTGAATTTAAAATACTGTACAATACAAACTCAACAAAAAATAATGTACAATACGTATTGAAACACCATTCTTTATTTATTTCACTGGCTGAAATAAACACTGGTCATTATTATTAAAATATGTGCTACTCTTTCCTTGTCTTTTGGGCAGCTTGGATTATTCAATTTCCCAGGTGCACTCACAAATTTCATCTTCCTGTTATTTGGTTCAAGATTTTTTGTGTTGATTACACTATCATCATCAAACATTAATAAAATGTTGCAATCACACTTGCACTGGATGTGTATCATGAGGTACTAAATCCTGAAACTGTCTTACACCTGCTGTACTGGGATATACACATTTTAATAATATGATTATTTCAATTTTCATTTGTGTATATAATGTGTGAAAAGCTATAAAATAATTACTGCAAAATAAAGTAGTGATTATCTATCTTAATTCGGTATATAACCACCATTACTGCAGTAACTGAGTACCTCACAATCTTTAATGTAATTATATTCACAACATTCCTGAGCAGGTGAGCTATATTTCACAGATGGGGAACTGAGGCAGAAATTAAATGATTTATCCAAGGTCACACAGTGGTGGAGCAAGGATCTGAAAAAATAGGTCTCTTAAGACGAAAGCTAGCACCCTAACATCTAGAACACCCTTCCTCTGTAATATAATGGGAGAGAAAAAGTATCAGATTTTGGCTTCTGTCAAACATCCTGTCTGCCTTATTATATCTGAATATGAATAGATACTTGTGACAGGGTGAATCAGCCCCACACTGGTACCGAGAGGGTTAACCCTTCCCTCCTAGCAGAGGAAGTGTCACCCCTGAGGCTGTGCTGGGCATGCTCCAACTGGAAGTGAAGTATAAAAGCCTCCAGAGCTGCTCAGTCAGGACTGGCTGCTGAGGAGGAAGGGTGCTCAGCAGAAACTCCAGCCCAGGAGTCGTGACAGCCCTTACCTAGGAGAGCTGAAGAGCCAGGAAGCTGGACCAGAGGCTTGGAGCTATCAGAACTCAAGGGAGTGTCTGGTGCTGGGGAACCTGGAAACCCTGATGTCATATGGACTACTGCTGGGGGATAACTGGTAGGAAATGACCCAGGGAAGGTAAGGGAGTGGTACCTCCCACCATTATGAGATCAGCGTGTTTTGAAAGGATTTCCCACTGACCCTGTAGTGGACTGCTTTGCCACAAGCAGGGCCCTGGGTTGGGGCTGGGTGCAGTCAGGTGGGCCTGAGCCCCTCTACCAGGGGTCACCAACCCCTTGCAATGACCCCAGTTACCTGACCCCTGCTTTGCCTTCAAAGGGAGCAGCCTGGCCACTGGCTACTAGGCTGCGCTATCCCACTAGGGGAGGGGAAATTACATGGATTCTGGCCATTGGGGTACATTGCATGGACTTCAGCCACTAGGCTCTGTTACCCCACTCAGGGAGAGGCCATATACAGACACTGACCATTGGGCTACACTGTGCTGACTGGGGTGGGAGGGGGACAAACATAGGCATAGGGAGACGGGGTTATCACTCACACCCCCTGAGTCACGGGGCTGATGAGGTACAAAACCCACCACAAAACTGTACTGAACACAGTGATTGACCCTGAAAAGAACCCCAAAAGGAAGGTAATAAAACAGCGGTTCTAAGGGGTAACTACTTAACTTGAATTTTAATCTAGAATAAATAATATCAAGTACAATTGGCTAAATTATGGGAGGTTACGGATGTCTAAGCACAACAGGATGGCATTTTAAAATATAAGCCAGCACCAAATGACAAGGTGACTTCTAAGTCTAAGGCGGCAGAGGTTCTCAAACTGTGGTCCATGGAGCATTTGATGGTATTCCACAGAAAGCTGACCTGTCAAAAGGCGATGGTCCCACCTGCTTCTTTCAAGCTGCTAAACTGCATTGAAAGGCAGCTACAAATGCATAAAATATGTTTCTAATGTACAATTCTCATTAAACAACTGTTGTTACTAAGGAGATGTTATGCATCCATGAATGACAGAACAGGTGATGCCTGGGAGCATTAATATGAGGGCAGGACAATCCCTGTATTAAAATGTGGGCCACATTAGGGAAAGGTTTGAAATCCATATTAAAACCCAGAGTACCATTTGCCCCAGGTGATGATAGCACTTCTGCTGTTAACAAGTGTCCAGCTACTTCATGTCTGCTTCCCTTCTGCTTTAACTTGCATTATATGTTCATCTCCTGTCACAAACTCACTTCTATTCCCTTCATTTAACACAAGCCTAATTGACATATAAATAATTAAAAATCTCTTCCTGGAACTTTTAAAACAATAATAACTGCCATACTTTGTCACAGAATAATGATTTTACATCATTCTCAGCTCTATTTCATGTAGTATTAATAAGGTAATAATAACATGAATAAATTGGAGACAACAGTTTCCTTAAAAGGATATTATTGTAACCCAGTGGTTCTCAACCAGGAGTCTCTGTATCCCTAGGGTACACAAAGGTCTTCTAGGGGGTACATCAAGTCATCGAGACATTTGCCTACTTTTACAACAGGCTACATACAAAGCACTAGTGAAGTCAGTACAAACAAATTTCATACAGACAATGACTTGTGTATAGTGCTCTATATACTATGCACTGAAATGGAAGTACATGATTTATATTCAAATTAGTTTATTGTACAGTTATATGGTAAAGATGAGAAAGTAAGCATTTTTCAGTAATAGCATGTGGTGACATTTTTGTATTCTTAACGTATGGTTTTGTAAACAAGTAGTTTTTAAGTGAGATAAACCTGGGGTACGCAAGACAAATCAGACTGCTCAAAAGGCTACAGTAGTCTGGAAAGGTTGAGAGACACTGTTGTATCCTACTGCAGTCTGATAAAAACAACTTAGAGCAAGACAGAAAGCCAGTTAGACTCTACAGCAGAAAAAACCCCAGTTGGAAGTAAAAGGGGAGGGAATCTCTGCAAAGATACCTTCATGGAGTTCCTCCCAAGTTGTTCTGTCAAGGGTGGGGAAGGCAGGCATTGCCTCTCCACAGAATGAGCTGTAAGTCTGGATACCAAACCCAGAGTCTAACCAGAGATCCATGTGGCTCCCCTGGAAGCAGCAGAAGGCTAAGGTAATCTCTGTAGAAGCTCTATGCCCCTCAATAGCCCCTTCACTGACTACGCTACTTTTCTCCCAAAAGGAGATCCCCAGTACAAAGGGGGCTCATAGTGAAAAGTATCCCTAAACTATAACTTTTCTTTGGGTATCTCTGAGAGTCCCCATCCTACCCCCAATTCAACCTTCACACAATGAAAGACCATCCATTGTCCAATCCTAATCCATCCATTCCCCATTCCCTCCTCCTATATGAATCAATTCCACAAACCACCTCCATGGTGTTCTAAAGTGGGAATAGAGTCATAGTGGCAGATGGTAATCCCTCACCACACATGGAATGGGGAGATACACAAATCAAGGGCTGATCCCCTTTGCGTGCAGATCTAGATGGCACAACCTAGCCCATGGAGAGAGGAGGATAGAGCAAGGACAGTGGGAAAAGGCTAGACACTTGGTATCACAGACTGATACTCAAGGCCACGTGAAATCAGATCCATTTTGCCACATTAGGGAGAAGAGTTCACTGCACCACATGCTGAATTACAGAGAGTGACAGAATGAAAACTGGCAAACATACACTGTAAAAAATGTTTGTCCCATTCTTCCTACAACTGAAGTAGCTAAAAAGAATGGTGATAATTGAAACAACGTCCACAAAATAAAGAAAACTTAAGGTTATTTTCACAACAATCACATCTTTTATTTAGGGCATGCTACTTTGTCTGACATGCAAAGTTTGTGAGTTAACGTAACAGAACCAAGTTAACATTTGCACTGCCACCTAAACAAAAATTAAAAAACCCTCTCCCTAATTATTTCACCACACTACTGCTCACCATTTCAAAATTGCTATTAGAATTTTGCATTTTGCCTTACTTATGTTACAACAATAATCAAGTGGTGCTAATAATTACAAATGACGATTGGTAGATTTCTAATGGTGACCATTGTAAGTATATCAGTTATTCTGAATGGCATTCTGGACAAAATATTTCTCTTCCTCACAGGAACTGTGAGAAAGATAAGCAGAGGAGGAAGAGATACAGAAAGGTTTACTATTTTTTTCAATTTGGGATGAGAATTCAGAATTCCTATATTTAGGCCATTAGACCATATTCTTTCAAGTTACATTGGAACTAAACAATTCTGTTGTGCCTTGTAACTTCAGAATATAGGACAAAAGCATTATTATTTATTAACAATTATTAACACTAAAATTGCAAAAGATTTAAAAATCCAACATGATACAAGTCTATATTTGGAAACAGATGTATTAAATTTTAATCACAATCCTAATAGTAATACACAAAAGTAAACTTTAGACATTGTTTGGCAGAACCATACAGTACCAAATATCAAAATCAATTTATTAGAATGTTTGTTTTTAGGCTCACATTGTAATTAGAAAGATGTATCATGCTCTATTACAGGTGAAATCATACTGGCCTCCAGTTGGAGCACTATGAAAAAAAGATGACATTGGCTTAATTACTGTATTTTTTCTTTGCAGAGCTGACTTTTAGATAGAGGTCTGTAGTAACTGATTGTTACAAAAAAGCAAATGTTCTGAATTCCGATTTGCTAGATATCAGGTGCACAATTTTTGGAGAAGATATTATGCAGGCAAGGCTGTTAAACATTTAGTACAACCTTAATTCCAGGAAAAATTTTTATATGTGAGGCTACCTGGGGAGCCTCAGGTAATCACATTTTAAGGGAAGTCTTTGAAAGAATTCTACAGACTTTTTTAAAAAAATTGTATATCTAAGTAATAAATTATTTAACAGTTGCAGCTACTTTAGAAGTTCTTGGAGGCTTACTCAGTAGCCTTGTGAGAATGTTCTGTGAGTAAGGAAGACTCTGGTTCACATCTTGGTCTCAATTTCCTCTGCTTGGAGAAGCAGCAGGCTCATCATTAAGTAGGAAAGTGCAGGGAAGGGTGACCTTGGGGAAATACCTTCACTTCTCTTTGCTTCTGTTTCCTCTCTGTCTTGTCTGCTAGACTGGGACAAAGACATCTCTTAATAATGTTCTTCCAACAAACTTTTCTGGTTTTCAGAGGAGCTGAGTATTTATTTTCAGTAAGAATTCAGCACTACTAAAAATCAGATTAAGTAAGGCTGATAAGCTCTGTTAGAAATGTCTTTTTAGATGGATAGTGGTTATAATGTGCTGTCCAAAGTAGGTGAAGACTGAGTTCTTTGCAGAGGGGTGGAGGGCAGATCACATTTTTTTCAAAGCAGAGAACATTTTTGATATTCCTAGGATCTGATTCTCTTATTTACATTGTCTTTAGTCCATTGACTTCAGTGACATTTCTCTTAATTTACACCACAGCGTGAGAAAACAAACACCTGCATTTTAATTATTCATACTTACAGATCTTATAAGCCATAGTTCATTCCAGTAGTCTGAAGGGTTGCATTAAAGATAATATGATTCTTGGTTCTTGATTTTTTTTTTTAAATTGAAGTCCAGAGTGCCAGGACACATTTTCCAAGCTAATCACAGATGGCAGAAGCTCAGCAACTAAAACCAAATAAAGAAGCACCAGTGTCCGCTGCAATGATAACACTTGTCTACTATTTGATCTTTAAGGCTATTATAATTGCAGTTAGACAAATGTCCCAAATTACAACATTTTAAACATGACATGCCATTAAAATGAGTATAACATTCAGAAAATAGAACACAGTCCATCTTCTAATATTTCCGGTGTTCAAGTCTTCAGCAATTAAGTTCATCAATCAGCCAAATTATACATACTTCTGTTCAACTTTTGTAATTGCCCTACTTAAGTAAATTCAGTTTAATTGATCTCTTATGGAGAGTTAAGTCACAGTTAAGGAAAAAATTATTTTCAAAAAGATGAAATTCAGTGTTAGAATTCCACACAGTCCCTGAATATTAATGAGAAGCAGTAAAGTACCCAGTGATAAGTTCACACTTTGCTGTGCTAATGTGTAGTGAGCTTTCTCTCTCACGAAAGTTCAGTCATTACAGCTCTGGCTTGCATCCTTTGTTCTGTGTCAGAACTGACCGTTTCTGGGCAATGATCCTGTCTTCTGATTTATAATATGTCTCCTTCCTTCATCTGCCTGCATATCATTTCTCTATTTATACCTCCCAAATACAACATCATTCTTGATTGCCTGGCACAATTCACTAAAGTTTTGGGTATTTTATGATTCAGATTTCATACCTGCCATATCTACCCGACAATCTGTGCATGCAGAGAACTGATTAACAGGGGGTTGTGTTAAAGTGTTAAACTATTTCATTATAATACACAACAAAGAGGCATTTTGATCTAGAAAAGAAGATAAAGATGTTTCAATAATTACTACAAGCAGGTCCCCTCAGTGATTTTAAAAGTTAGAAAATGGAATACTTTAACTGTTATACTGTGTCATACTATGTCACTAGTAGTGTACATTATGCACTATTGCTACTGACATGTAATGAAATGTTAAAAAAAAACAAAACTCTAAGATCATTTAAAACATTCCAAGACAAACACTGAAATTCTGAAATGAAATTAAAACTTTTCCGAAACAAAAATTTCTAAAATGGATTTTTTGTTTCCATTTTGAAATATTTTCCCAAAGACACTTTTGTTGAAATAGGTACATTTTTCTAAATTATTTCATTTTGATTAAAACAGTAGTTTCCATCATAAATATGTTTCAGTGAAAAAATTCCAACCTGTTCTAGTTGGGCTACATTATATATTACTGTGTCACATCAGCCTCGCTGTCAGAGGTCACCTGCTAGTGTGTTGGTGATCAGGGACTGCCTCAGAATTCTCTAAAGTTATTTAAACCCATCACAGAAAGAAGAATATTTTCTATTTAATTCTATAGGTCTTTTTCATAAGAGATTACCCAGCTAATGCAAATACATTGAATAACAGAGTTCTAGCATCAATAATAGTATCTGAGACTGGCTGGGTGGTACTTGGATGCAGCTTTGTATGCTCTTCTCCTCCCACCCTGATAACGGATGGCAGCTGTCTTCTTGGGTGCATATTCATTTTCCCTCCACATAAGACTCTCTCCACTAAATCACAGTATCCCGTCAGCAGTACATCTGTTCAGAAATCAATGTCACGTAAGGATGGCTTAGCATTTGCAAGGAGCTCCCAGTGCACTGAGGAAAGAGAAAAATCTTTCAATATTTGATTTTTAAAGGTATTAACCAAACAAATTCCAAGTTCCATGTTAATTTCCCTATTTCAATGAGTAATGGGTTTAGACTAAATGTGATTGTCTGAAAGACATATTTTGCTTATAATTGGAAATAAATATTTGAAGGGCTCTCATTCCTTTTGGGCTAAAGCTGATTTAGGAACAATACTCCATAGTCATAATACAGAAAGTGAAACAAGCAGTCAACTCCGTACTTCAAGTGCACAAGGAGTAGAAAGACAACCATGTCAGTGATTAAATTATAAATCATCTGTAAAGAATTGCAACAGATTCTCGATTGTTTTCTGATAAGATCCTTACAAAACTGGGCTATGTCTCAGTGCAGCTGCTAGAACCTATTCAATAAATTCTATTCTAAACCCTAGCCTTAACTTATTTTTGGTACGGGCTGTGGTGAATGTGTATGTTTCATCTAGGCAATTATGTTATTGTGATTAAGCATTTTTGTCACCCATCTGCACAATTAAATAGTGGCTTTATGGTGAAATCACTTGCTATAGTAAATGCAGTAGCTTCTCTCATTTATATGCAGGCCAGCCATCACCTAATTCCCTACAAAATGTATACAAAGACATTCTATTTCAAAACTATCCCAAATGTACGATGGCAAAAATAAAGTGCTTTCAGTGTTAAGATGCAATTACAATCAATTATCCCCAAAGTTCTTGGCACAAGCTGAGAAAAAAAGGCTTTTTGAATAATTGGAACTCTATAAAAAGCATATATAGACATCTGAACTGATTGTAAATGAAAGAAAAATATTCCATGGCATTTTGTTACAAAGTTCTTTTCTCTATAAAATTGTTTTACAGAGGGTTTTACTGGCTTCAATTTACAGAGCAATATATGTTGTAATGTTTTTATTAGCAGACAAGGCCTAAAATGCAGTTTATTTTATGATACTTTAAGAGAGAGGTCAATCATAAGGCTGAAGATTAATATTTTATGGTATTTTTGTCCTTACTTAAAATCAACAATGCTGTTTCACATTGCTTTTCAAAACTTATTTTGTTCAATGTCATTTTCAGAAAGTTTATTCTAATAATCATAAATCAAGAAATGAACATGGGAAATCTACAATGGGGGTCATTAATAATATGCAAAGGAAGAGATATTGAGGTAGACTATGCTACAAATGTATATACATGCATATGCAATTGGGAAGGTTCAGGTTAGTGATGTAAGTAATAATCCTGGAGATTTAAAATTCCAGCTATCTAGCAAGAAGCAAGCATCATGTTTACTTGATAAGTTAATTGATGACCAGATATGCAACGCAAGAGGATAGAACATAAGGCACAATAAGGAAAGAAGAGGTTAACAATATTTAGATAAGTTTGATATATTTAAGTTGGCAGGTACTAATAAAATTCATATTAAATTATTTAAGGAACAAAATGAAGTAAATCTTGAAATCATTAGAAATGATCTTTGAGAACTCATGGAGGATGGGTGAGGTCCCACAAGTCTGGAGAAGAGCAAACATAGTAGCTATCTTTAAAAGGGAACAAAAAAAGCCTGGGAAACTGTAGACCAGACAGCCTTACTTTGATACCTGGAAAGATAGTGGAACAAATTAAAAGCTCCTAGAGGCTACTAGGGTTATGAGAAATAACCAGCATGGATTTGTCAAGAATAAATCATGCCAAACCAACCTAATTTTCTTTTCTGTCAGGATTAGTGACCTAGCAGATAGGGGTAAAGTAAGATGAGATATATCTTGATCTTACTAAGGCTTTTACACAATACCACATGACATTCATATGAGCAAACTAGGAAAATGCAGTCAAGATGAAATTACTATAAGGCAGTTACACGACTGGTTAAAAGACGATGTTAAAAGAGTAGTTATCAATGACTTAGTCAAAACTGGGAGAGCATTTCTAGGGGGCAGTGCTGCATCCAGTACTATAAAATATTTTAAATTAATCACTGGATAATGAAGTGGAGGGTATGCTTATAAAATTTTCAGATGACTGATATGGGAGGGTTTGAAAGCACTTTGGAGAATAGGATTATAATTCAAAATGACCTTGACAAATTGGACTATTGGTTTGAATTCAACAAGATGAATTTTAGTACAGATAAATGCAGAACACTTCACTTTGGAAGAAAAAAGTAAAACGCACAACTACAAAATGGGGAAATAATTGGCTAGGTGGTAGTACTGCTAGCAAGGATCTGGGGGCTATAGCTGAGCACAAATTGTATGAGTCAATTTGATGAAGTTGCAAAAAAGTAATATTCTAGGGTGTATTAACAGGTGTGGGGTATGTAAGTAACAGAAGGTGGTAGTCATGCTCTATTAGGCACGGGTGAGGACTCAGAGAGAGTTCTGTATCCAACTATGGGCACCACACTGTAGGAAAAATGTTGGCAAACTGCAGAGGAGATCAACAAAAATATGAACTATGTGGAAATGTTTAAAAAATGGCGTATGTTTAGTCTTGAGGGTAAAAAAGACTGAGGGGAAACTAAAAGTCTTCAAATACATTAAGGGTTGTTACAAAGAGGACTATGATCAATTGTTCATTTTTTCCTCCCTTCAGTAGGCATGAGTAATGGGCTTAATCTGCAGCAAGGGAGATATAAGTTAGACAGAAAAGGAAAAATTTTCTAACTCTACTGGTAGTTAAGTGCCAGAATAGACTTCCAACAGAAGTTGTGGAATCTCCATCCATTTTAAGAACAGATTGGACAAACACCTGCTGGAGAGGATCCAGGTTTACTTGGTTGTGTGTGAGCACAGGGGACTTGGACATGACTTCTCAAGCACCTGCCAGCCTTAATTTCTATGATTCTATGTTTACAGAAATGATGGAGGAAGGGGAAAATATGGGACATCTCCAGCAGGATAGGTGGAATTTCAAAGTACTCATTATGTATTGTATCTTGCCTTCCTGGTTTTGAATCATACCAAGGTTAAATCGGTTTGAATCCTCCCAGGTTTGACTTCTGTCCTTTCAACTCCAGGCAGTTAAGCTAAGATTCTGGTTACTACGGATATTTATTGCTACTTTATACAAGAGCAGATATTTGTCATGGTGTCCATGGCCAAAAATATCCCCAGTGTCGTTCAGCATGCCCTGAAGCGAATGCATTCCAGTATGTCACTCTTCAAAATTTCTATGTGCATATATTTTGGGACAGTTCTATTTCAGTCTTATACAACAGAAGTTGAGCCACGAATGTAAGATACAGTGAGCAGAACTACTACTCTCTTCAGGCTCCTTCAATTTTGTTTCAGAGCCTCCAAATTTCAATGCTTTATTTGTGTTGATCTTTTAATGAGACCTTAGGAGATGGAGAAAGTGCTGAGGTTTTTCACCCTGCCACATCCACTGCTCCAGCTACTGAATAGCTTAGGTACAATGTCCAACTGACTGAAATACCAAATAAAGACAAATGACAATGGAAGAACTCCCTTTTAATATGCAACCATTACAAGACTTCCTAATAGTGCACTTACTCTAACTAGAACTTCCCCAATTTAACTTCCTCTACAACTCTACAGCCATATGAAATCTAGTAATTGTTTCTTGGGGCACTTTTTATTTATAATACCTATTAGGAACAACACTAGCAAGAATGTGCTCTATTCCTTCATCTTCATCCTCAGCCATCATCCAGATTCAGTATGAGGATAAAGCTGTCTGTGGAAAACTGAAAGCTAAAAAAATTCCAGGTAAGGTAATGATGTACACAATCAGTAAACATTTGAGCATTTTAATAAAGCATGGGTCCCTTAGAAGTCAGTAACCCTCTTTAATAGCTTTGAGAACACAGATTTTGTTGAAAGTTGTATGGATCTCAAAAGGAAGTAACTTGAGATATAATTTTGTTACAATAGATGGTGAGCAACTAATACCAGCTAGCTATAAGGAAGAAACTGAAAAAATCTGGTTGTACATAAATATGGATTCTCTAGTGCTCATCATTTCAAAGAAGGTCACTGTGGTGTACATATTACGCATAGATCACCCATCTTACTCAGCAGATGCCATTAATAGAATATCCATATTCATCTACTATAATGTATGTATTGTTTGATATTAAACAGTTCTTGATCAAGTAAATGACCTGGTTAGGTTTCATCATTAGGGTGCCTTAAAATGGACAGAGAATATATTTTTCATTGTTAGTACTGTCAAGTCTTTCTTCCTATGTCTGAAAAAAAAATGTTTCTTTGGATAGATGCACATCTATGGACTGCACTATAATGAACCTGTTTCCTAAAAACTGTTTAATAGGTGTTAAGCTTCTACTGCTTGGACCACTGCAGCTGTGCCAAATGCTGAGAGATGCTGTAAACTTCAGATGGTGGCCAGGGAATTTTAGTGCTTTTCTCCAAAAGAAAAGCTCCTGGAAACAGTTATTGTGTTTTGCTTAATTGTTTCCTAGACCCTTTCAGAAATCACAGCAATCGAGTGTCGAAGGTCAGTAAAAATCAAGCAGAAACATAGAATTGTAATGTGAACACTGTTTTCCATTTCCACACTTATGAAGTCATATCGTCTTATTAGGACAAAAAGCAATTTTAGGAGAAAATTTTGCTATTTATGCACTCTTACCAATACAGTTAACTGGTACTGCCTTAGAACATCTACTACTATGTCATAGAGAGCTACGATTATTTAAGGATATCTAGGGAAATTTTAGGCTTGCAGCTTTGACATGCAAAAGGCTATGAACTTTCCATCAATGTAAGAACAGTAAGGCACGATATCACCACATATAGAAAGACTAATGACGACCTTCTCTGAGGTATATCATATTCATTCATTTCAGTTGTCCAAAATTGTTCAAGAGATTTTGCTGAAGAAAATCATAAGCAAAGAGTCCAGACTCTGGCATTTGGCATGCCAAGATACATAAAAGTGGCTGAGGAATAGTAGGTTAGCTTCCTGACAACAATATTTGTCACACAGTAGTTGATTGGCAATGAAGAGTGCAGGCTTCTTTGAATGTATGTGGGTCAGCCCTTATAGCTATTGATCAATCAGAATGATTTTTCATTAAGGAAGGACTTGACCCCCACTAACTATCAGATATATGCTTTCTGAAATGGAGTGGCTGCATCTGCTGCATGGATACACTGTCTTAGCAGACTTTGGAGAGCTTTGCAATGCATCAATTTTCCATTGAAGGAGGAATTGGGGTCATGGACTCATATATACATTTTGTAAATAAAACTAGAAAATAAGTCCTATTCATAAACAAAGATGACAAAGACAACAGCATCTCTTCACATAGTAATTTGTAAAATGACATTGTGTCCAACCCTTTAGTCAGAAAAGCAGTTTCCTTCTCCTATGACTCTTGGCCTCTGTCTTGTTTTCAGCACAATGGCTTTTCTTCACCTGTCCACCTCCTAAGCAATCCCACCTGTGCATCTCCTTAGCTCAATGTCCAATGGCCTTCATTATTCTCAGTACCAAGCTTGGGCTAGTTCAAGAAGACTTGAGCCCTAATTCCCATTTTAACTAGCTGCTCAGGGAAAAGGTTGGTTGATATAGGTCCTCAGATAGGTTAGACAGTGTCTGCAGAAGACTGGGTTCTCTGCAATACCCCATTGAGATGAAGGAGTGCTTAAGCCAGACTAGCTCTTGAACAGACATCCAATTGCATTTCTGGTATTCACTCCAGCTGCAGTTGTAGCCTGCCTTTGTGCAGTCGTTTGGCTCCTTTGGATCAGAATTTAAAAAGTGCAATGTATTGTCCTAACTCTATTCCCTTTGAAATTGATGGCTATAACTATGAGGAGAAAAAAGAGCATTCTTAACATGCCATGAGACTAGGGTTTACCCTGACCCATTAAAACATGTTAAAACTGCAATTTGCCTTGTCTACATGAGGTCTTTAACATATGTTCTTAAAATGTGTTAGCTGACACATTTTAACTATCTTTTTAATAGTGAAGATAAAACCAATCAGAGTTTTATCATGGACTTCAGCTGGAGTACATGCTTTTGTAATGGTCTCTCCTTCATGCTTGACACTTTTTAAAGAGAGAATGAGGAGTACTTGTGGCACCTTAGAGACTAACAAATTTATTTGGGCATAAGCTTTTTTGAGCTAGAACCCACTTCATCAGATCCATAGAATGGAACATACAGTAGGAAGAGAGAGAGAACATGAAAAAGTGGAGCTTGCCATACCAATTTTAAGTGTCTAATCAGTTAAGGTGAGCTATTATCAGCACGAGGAAAAATTTTTGTAGTGATAATCAGGATGGCCCATTTCAAACAGTTGACAAGAAGGTGTGAATAATAATAGGAGAATACTTAACCTGGGGCAATAGATTGCAGTTTGTGTAATGACCCAGCCATTCCTAATCTTTACTCAAGCCTAATTTAATGGTATCTATGGGACACAATGATATTGGGTTTTCTCAGTCTATCTTTTTGCTCCTGTTCCACTTTTTATAAAATAATTAAATAGTCAATGGAGCAAAGGCTTAAACTTGGGTGAATCCCATCCTAGGAAAATGCCCTGACTACAGGAGTAGAATCATTCTCACTCTCTTTCCCTAATGACTATCTACTGCCATCAATGATTATGCATTGCTACTATGAATGATAAAATTCTGAAGGAAACCAACAAGGCAGGTTTCTGACGGAACCACACTAACCAGCTTGTCTGCCAGGCTTCTTGAAAGCCCTCATGGCAGCCTGATGGTGAGCCAATAACTGTTCTGCTCGGGGAGCTCCAGTTCCCAGGCTTATGGTTCCTTGACAGCCTGGGTTTTCAGGGTCGTCAGCTTCAGGACAGTCTACCACGCAGAATGCACTGGAGCTGGGGCTCCCAGTAGTGCTGGGCAGTACAATCATTTTTTGTCATGGGTCATTTTGAAATTTGTTCCAGAATGGAATTAAAGCAAATTTTGAAATCCTTCACAAAACAGAATTCCCATTCTGTGCCCTAGACAGCATTGTTAACTACGTGATGATTTGAGGGGAAAAAAGCAAATGACTGTGCTGATTCTACAATTTCAAATTGCCTCCCGTGTTTCAACTATTCTCTACCCAGCTGCCAAGACATGCAGTGTAAGTGCATTTCTTTCCATGTGGAAACATAGTGCCATTTCAAAAATCTGTATATGCTGAAAATTAAACATTTAGGGGCAAAATTAAACAAATTGTATTTTAATATTAAAGTAAACAATAAAAGGAAATCTTGTCCTAGTTAATGATATGAAAAGTAATAATGGTTAACATTCATATATAGTAAAAAAAAAAAAATTTTGAATTTACCTGAAACCGCAGACTTATTTCTAATCTGCTGCAACAGTGTTTCAGAAACTGGAATACTTTATTGTAAAATTTGAGCCCAGCTTGCTCTAAAATACACAGCCCCTGCTGTATAGTGAAATTTTCAGCACAAATGTACAAGATAAATCTAGCCAATAATAGTGTGATTTTTTTGTACTTGGATTCATTGAACGAAATAAAGGCACCATAATATTAAGTATGAAGAATCTCTTACACACACACACACACACACACACTCGTTCACCACAGCTCATGAGATTGTGAGGCTAGTTCAGAATACTGATCAGAATCAGTCTTAGAGAATATTACTTAAACTGTAACTTCCCCCTGCCTCACAAGACATTTCTTCTATGGCATAAGCACTATCTGATTTCTGACCTGTCACTGCATGTCCCTACTTCAAATTATGTCTGACTGTGGCAGATGGCCGTGAATACATAGCAATAAATAAAAAGAAGCACTTTAAAATATTGAAACTTTCTATTTTCCAAGGTCTTAAGCTAACTGCCTACAACAAAAGCAAACAAAAAGGGGGTAAAATAGTCAAATCTTTATAACCATATATTTAGGTCTTTGGTGAATTTTCCCAGATACAATTAATATGAATTTTGTACATGTTCAGCAGCTATAATAGCAAATGGTTACAAAAGAAAGATAAACGACAGAGAGGAAAGTCTGTGGCAGAGGATTTTGAGCATATTAATAAAAGTGAAAAGTGCAAACAAAATCTACTGCAATGTCAATCAGTGCAATGTCACAGGTTATGGAATTGCACATCTCCAAATCAATTTGTTTTCCTTCCCCTGTAGAGTGAACACAGTACATCCGTGTCCATTAACACTTCAAAACCAAAAATGTAGGGATTGTCTCATCCCCTTCTCCACTCCAAAACCGGCCTGTGGAAACTTTGATGGCTAGAGGCAAGATAGTGTAAAGGGAATCCCATTGGCAATAGCTGCACTTGCACAGCCTGTGCTGGAGCTAGGGTCTGTTACTTGTTCGCCATCAGGCTAAGCAGCTGTTTGAACAGTTCCCTCTGCTGCTGTCAGACTTACTCCCTGGAGAGTGGACACCCTAGTCCCTGCCCTAAGTGACCATGACAAGGTTGGAGGTCAAGCCCTGCAGGAATCCTGGGCCGAGCCAAGCAAGTGCTGCTTCCTATGTGAAAAAGTTAAATTCTTGGGCCATGTGATTTTTGAAGGATGGAATCCAGGTACATGAGAAGACCAGGGTTCTGGAAAATTGGCTGGTCCCCAAGAATGCCAAGCAAGTGTGGAAGGCTCTAGGTTTCATGAGCTATTACAGACGATTTGTTCCAAAGTTTGCATCCATATAGGAGTGCAGCAATGTACTAGTGGGCCAGCTGGCCCAAAGGAAGGGGAAAGGACCAATGCTTTGTGTAAGATGATGTCTTAATTTATCAAAAGCTGTCTGACAGGCATCAGTTGATGCCTCCATCTGTGCTTGCATATCCTGGTTTTACCCTGTTGTTTATAGCGAAAACTGAAAGAAGCCTGCATGCTTAGGTGCTGTGTTCAGCCAGAAGCAAGAGTAGGCCCTAGCATGTGATTGCATATGCAAGCTGAGGGCTGAGGAGGTCAGAAAGAAATGACAAAAACTAGAGCGCGTTTAAACTAGAACTGCTGGCTTTGAAGTGGCCTATCACTGAAAAATGTAAGGATTATTTAGTGTACTCTACATTCACGGTAATCTCAGACCACAATCTACTCCAATATGTGGAAACGGTTAGGTTAGGTGCCATTGAACACCAATGAGTGGTCCAACTCGCTGAGTTCACTTTTGAAGTACAGTATAAACCTGGAAGGCAGAACATCAGTGCTAACACTCTCTTTAGATTGCCTTTGGAGAAGGACTCAGAAGAGGGCGAGGATCTGGAGAAAGACTTCCTAGTCATTCCTGCAGATGTTGTGTGGATGTGTTTGTGGCTAGAGAATCCAAAGCCTGAGGACACAGTGACGGTAAAGGATGCACTACAAAACCTCGTAAAAGGGGAGAGCGCAATAATCTCAGGGTACTCATGGGAGGAGATTCAAACTCTGCAACGAGAAGGTGACATTGGACCTGTCTTAATGGCAGTCATGAGCCGAATGAGGTCGGTTCAAAGATTTGGGGCCAGATACCCCCAGTCTAAGAAGCCAGACAGACAGTGGGAATGACTTATATTACACTGCAGAGTGCTGTTCTGGGTAACATATCTTCCCTGAGATGGTGAAGAAGTGTGGCAGTTAGTTGTAGCTGTGTTGCTACACCAGCAAGTTTATGAAGCCAGGCATGATTATGGGGAGGAGGAGAGTGGTCTTGAGGTGATAAGGGGAGATTGTTATTGGTCTACGATGGGTAGCGAAATGAAAGCATGGATTCATCAGTTCAAATGGTGTGCCCTTCGACCTGTATTAACGTGATTGCCCCAGTAGAAGACCTAGCGATGGACTACACACAGCTAGAGAGATCTTCAGAGGGGTATGGGAACATACTGGTTCTCACGGACATGTTTACCCAATTCAATGTCACAGTTCCAACTAGAAACCAGATGGTACAGACAATGGCAGAAGCCCTCATAAAACACTGGTTTTTGTGTATGATGGTTGTCCGGCATAGTTACTCAGATTAGGGAGGAATTTAGAATCAAAGGTGATATGTGAATTGTGTAAACTGTGTGGCATAGCCAAAAGCTGAACACCACCCTCTCATCCGTAGGGAAATGCTCAGTGTGAGAGTTAACCGGACAATGCACAACATGCTAAGAATACTCCCACTTGAAAAGAAGCTAGCCTGGCAGCAACATCTCCCTGAGCTGGTGTTGGACTATAGCAGCCATGTCCATTCATCGACAAGTTATGCTCCTTTTTCTCTCATGTTCAGGAGTTGCCTAGCAAGACCCTTCTTCCCAGCATTGCCCCCACCCTGTTAGGTCTGGCCTGCTACAGCTCTTCTCCCAGCACAGGTCTGCTCTCCAGGCTGCTTCTATGACTCTGCTCCCAGCACAGCTTGGGCCACTGCTCTCTTCTTAGCTCAGCCCCACTCTGTCTGACCCATGCAATTCCAGCTCACGCTGAGGACAGGACCCCCCTCGGACCTCCTGACTCCCTCATTAGCCTACCTGCCCTGTCAATCAGGCCTTGAACCATTATTCCTGGGGACTGTCAGTCTCAGGGTCCTGATTTCAACTGATTTCAACTTTTCTTTTGATAGTGGGAGCTAGCCAACCAAAACACTGATTTTTAGTAAGGGGACAACAGTCCCCTTACATATAACTCCTTTCCTGTTTCCTTCTCCATTTTTCTCTCTTATAAAAAGATAAGATGTAGAACTTGTCAATAATTAAAACTGGAAAAATGTCATCAAAATTTCATATTATGATAAAAAAGAGGGATGATTTTTAGCAAAACTGTTGAAAAAAGTTCTCACCTTCCATCTAGCTATAGTAAGATGATAACTGATTATCATTAACCTGTGCTCCAGCAATTTGATCTCTGTATTTCTACTTTTTTCTTGGGTTTGAACAATGACAACCACATTGTAACTTGATAAAAAGATTGTCCATCGTTGGCAACATTTGCACTTACTGAGAAAGTGCTATTTGTGAAGAATTTCTTCGATCTACTCTTTCTGTATTTTTTAAACATTGTGATTTTCAAAAAAATAAAAATTAAAAAAAGAAGAAAACTTTGACTCTGTCCATATCAAATGAAATGATGGTATTAAAGAAACAGCCAGGTCACAACTTTTAGGACACAGTTCAGAATACAACTTTTTCATGGAAATGCTTGTAACCCTTAAGTAGTCTGAAATGGGACACTCATGGAAGCAAGTAATATCTCTGCTAGTAGGAGTTTGTAGCAGTAGGGTCTTACTTTGGAAGAATGCATGTGTGAATACATTTGTACTTGAGACTGTGCTTCTTCCTTGTATTAACTTTTGCTTTAGAATAGGTGTGCAAACAAGTTAGCATTTACTGTTCCTGCATTAAGTTCTGCCAAACTACTAATGAGGTAATCATTTTAAGTATGTTTTGTAATGAATATGCTAAAAATGATCTCTTGGAAATTTCTATTTTCTTTACAGTGGGTGTTAAGTTTTTAAACAGAAAAATGAATGTGCATGCTTTGTATTTTTGGGTGATTTGGTTTGAATGTTTCAGTTGGAGTGGAAATGCAAAGTAGGTTTGATACTGAAACCTTTCCACTTTTCACTCTTATGGGTTGCAGAATACTCCCCCAGTGCAGTCTACCTGCCAGAATCACAGGCTAGTGCAAGGAGATGAAGATCCAAGACCCTACATTTCATGGTCCTCCCTTTCCTGAGCCCACACTACATTTGGGGCAACATCCAGGAGAGTAGAGCTGGAGAAGCCTCTGCACTGACTGATCTGCTTAGTCCTCATATAGGCTATACAAGTGGCAACATGTTTCCTTCAATCCTTTTCCATCTAAGTGCATACAGCCATTAATAATTGTAACAACCTATACCACATTTTCCCTTAGCTACCATGTATTTTACAGTCAGCTATGAGCATCACTGAAGTACTGGTTTCATTTAGAAACTAGGTCATGAGATAGCTCATTATCTCATTTGCTTCTTTGTTTTCTGTGGCGTTCACAGTAGGATTGATTTAACTCAAGGGACACAGCAAAGGCTTGTTGATTGTATATGATATAGTAATCAAATTTTAAAAGGGTATGGATAGGAATTTTAGTGTATGGTTTATCAGATGAGATAACTGCAATGAATGGCTTCCACAACAAAGTGAACTAGAACAAATAATATTAAAACAGATGTCCATTTGCCCAATCATTTCCACACTGTCCTTGCAAACAGATGTCAATCTATTTGCCCAATCATGTCCACACTGTCCTTCTAAATAGATGTCAGTCTATTTGCCCAATCATTTCCACACTGTCCTTGCTTCCCTTCCAAAACATCCATTCTGGTAGATTCTACAGTTATGTCCTTTATTTGTGGAATAACAATTTATTCCGGTGGGAATACACTGATGTCATATATTCAGTATTCCAGGTCAAATCCTGAAACACAGAGTTAGCACTTAATAAGGATTTTAAGTATTTGATCCTGCAATAATTCGATACAGCAAACATATGAAGAGGAGATGGACTTGTTTAAATCCTGATCTAATATTTTTCAAGAAATAGCATGTGTGGCAAAAAAATATTGTGAAAAATCAAGTTAAAATGAAGAGATCTTAGTTGGTTATATTTGAAATTTTTCCACAGTAAGAAAGCCCCTCTTTAATGCCAAGCAACCTTGTCAACGTGTCTAAAGTTGAAAATGGAAACAGGCAGAATGTGCAAAATCAAGGCTGATGCTGTGCACTTAACTTTTTTACCAATGACACGACTTAAGACAGGAGTGTCAGAATAGTTTATTTTGCATTTAATCAGAGTTATAATACAATGTATTTCCTTCCCTACTTGGTTGCTCGGATTATCAGGTAAGAAGCTAAGACATGTGGTAGGGCAAAATGTCTCACTGAAAGAAATGTGTGACCAATTTACTTTTAACTAAGGTTCTTAAAATAATGAGAACACAATCTGACATTTAAAGAACAAGAACACTTGTCTACTTAATTATCTTAAGTTATGAGCACTCTAGCTTTAAAACTTTATCTTTCTACAGTTCCACATAAGTACTGCTTGGGTTGGAGGGAGAAAGTATCTTTTTTTTTCCCTCTCTCTCTCCTCAATAATTTAGTTTTTAATAACTGTTCAAATTACCTCAGGAGAATAAGATACAGTATCACAGTTTAGAGCTTCACTGCTTTGACGCACCAACGAATATTCTTCTCCAGAGTCTATGCCTTGAGAGTCTCACAGACTGATAGTACCTGTCTTTGCAGTATGCTTCATGATATCTCACAGGAACACTTACCTTGTTGGGTCTTCTTTCTTAATTACAGCAGCCAGGCCAGGAAGACGGATCTCTCTATCAGAGGCCAATGGCTTTTACCTCAGAGTAGAAGAGTGGTCACACTGAGAATTTGCTTCTACAGTATCTCATACTCCTCATTCAAAGAAATGTCAAGGGAAATCATGTTTTGTTTTGCATTTATAATGTAAGGCCATGCTTCCCAAACTGTTTTAAAGCTTAATTAATAAAGAATTAATGGTGGGTAATTTAAAGAATGCAAATCAATGGGTTTATGGAAAATAGATCTCATCAAAGTGACTTGATATCTTTTTCGATGAGATTATAAATTTGGTTGATAAAGGCAATAGTGTTAACATAGTATTACTGAGACTTCTTGAAGGTATTTGACTTGGCACCACACAACATTTTGATTAACAATATAAAATGAACATGGCTAACATTAAATAGATTTAAAACTGGCTAAATGAAAGATGTCTAAATGTAATTTTAAATGGGAAATCATCATCAAGAGGGTGTTTATCGAAGGTGGTCTAGGAATCAGTTCCAGCACTATTTAATAATTTTATTAATGACGAAAAAAAATATAAAGTCATCACTGATAAAGTATAAGACGACACAAAAATATGGGGACTGGTAAATAATGAAGAGGACAGGTCACTGATTCAGACTGATCTGGATCACTTGTTAAACTGGGTGAAAGCAGACAGTGTTTTAATATGGCTAAAGGTAAATGTACATATCTAGGAACAAAGAATGTAGGCCATACTTACAGGATGGAAGACTCCATTCTGGGAAGCAATCACTCTGAAAAAAATGTGGGGGCCCTGGTAGATAATCAGCTGAACATGAGCTCTCAATGTGATGTTGTGGACCAAAGAACTAATGCAATCCTGGGATGTATATAAAGGAAAATCTTAAGCAGGAATAGATAGGTTATTTTCATCTATATTTGGCACTGACGCAACCACTGCAGGAATACTGTGTTCAGTTCTGGTGCCCACAATTCAAGAAGGATGTTAATAAACTGGAGAAGGTTCAGGGAAGATCCACACTGATGAATAAAGTATTAGACAACATGCCTTCTAGTGAGAGACAATCTATTTGGTTTAACAAAGGGAAAGTTAAGCTTGAGACTTGATTACAGTTTAAAAATATCTACATGGGAAACAAATATTTAATCTAGCAGCAAAAGGTATAACATGATCCAATGGCTATAAATTGAAGCGAGACAAAGTCAAACTGAAAGTAAAGTGCAGTGTTACAGTCAGGGTAATTAAGCATTGGAACTATTTATCACAGGTCACAGTGGATTCTCCATTATTGACAATTTTTTTTCCCTAAAAGATCTCCTCTGAGAATTATTTTGGGGAAGTTCTATGGCCTGTGTTACATAAGAGATCAGACTAAAGAATCACAATGGTCCCTTCTGGCCTTGGAATCTATGAAAGCTAAGATCTCACTTCAGTAAAATTAAATCAGTCATGCCCCCTACCTTCCACCTCACTACATATTAGTAAAAGCACACTCATCTTTTAGCCCTTCAGAAGATGATTTTTCTTATTTTCACAAGCTTTGATAAGCAGTGAAATATTTCATGCGGATATTGAAAAATAATATCATTAGCTTCTGAATTAGCACCCCCTGAAATACATAGGGCAGTCCACACCTCCGAGCTATGGCTTTAGGGTCTCTGGAAACTGAATTATTGGTTACACTTGGTTCACATTTTGAAGGTTGCAGCTGGGTTTAAGGAGATCCATGACATTAGAGAATAGTTGAGGTATCTCTCTTCTCCCCTAGAGGTGAAGGGAGGGCATGCACTTTGAGAAATGCTGTCATAACTGACACTGCAAACTCTTGCACAAGATCCTGCCTTGTGCTTGTAGTCCTGTTGGAGTAAGGACTACTCACACAATTAAGGGTCTGCAGGGTCCAAATATACGGGAATTATATACAACCAGAATAAAACAGGACAAATGAATCTTCATATTAGTGGAGACCATACTCAGTAAAGGGAGATCTCATTCTGTGAATATCCTGTGATAACTGCTGCAGTTCCCCAAACACAGAAATGGTATTGGTAAGGTGAAGTCTTCTTTTTACTAATTTCATAGGCAATTATTTTTCAGTTTAAGGACAGCAACAAAAAGAAAACACAGATCAAGAAACAAGAATTTATATGAATAAGACCATACAAATGGCCATAGTGGGTTGACCAAAGGTCCATCCAGCCCTGTATCCTGTCTACCAACAATGGCGAATGCCAGGTGCCCCAGAGGGAGTGAACCTAACAGGTAATGATCAAGATGCCATCCATCACCCCCTTCTGACAAACAGAGTCTAGGGACACCACTCCTTATCCATCCTGGCTAATAGCCATTAATGGACTTAATCTCCATGAATTTATACAGTTCTTTTTTAAACCCTGTTATAGTCCTAGCCTCCACAACCTCCTCGGGCAAGGAGTTCCACAGGTTGACTGTGCACTGTGTGAAGAAGAGCTTCCTTTCATTTGTTTTAAATCTGCTGCCCATTAATTTCATTTGATGACCCCTAGTTCTTATATTAGGGGAACAAGTAAATAACTTTTCCTAGTCACTTTCTCCACACCACTCATGATTTTATATACCTCTATTCTATCCCCTCCTTAGACTCCTGTTTTCCAAGCTGCAAAATCCTAGTCTCTTTAATCTCTCCCCATATGAGACTCATTCCAAACCCCTAATCGTTTTAGCTTTCTTTCTCTGAACGTTTTCTGATGCCAGTATAACGTTTTTGAGTTGAGGAGACCACATCTGTATGCAGTATTCAAGATGAGGGCACACCATGGATTTATATAAGGGCAATAAGATATTCTCCATCTTATTCTCCATCCCCTTTTTAATGATTCCTAACATCCTGTTTGCATTTTTGATGGCTGCTGAACATTTCATGGATGTCTTCAGAGAAGTATTCATGACGACTCCATGATCTTTCTCCTGATTAGTTGTTGCTAAATTAGCCCCCATCATATTGCATGTATACTTGGGGTTATTTTTTCCAATTTGCATTACTTTACTTTTATGCACATTAAATTTCATTTGCCATTTTGTTGTCCAATCACTTAGTTTTTTGAGATCTCTTTAAAGTTCTCCACAGTTTGCCATGGTCCTACCTATCTTGAGCAGTTTAGTAACACCTGCAAACTTTGACACTTCATTGTTTACCTCTTTCTTCAGATCATTTATGAATAAGTTTAATAGGATTGGTCCTAGGACTGATCCTTGGGGAACACCACTAGTTATCCACCTCCATTCTGAAAATTTACAATTTATTCCCACCCTTTGTTCCCTGTCTTTTAACCAGTTCTCAATCCATGAAATGATCTGCCCTCTTATTCTATGACAACTTAATTTACCAAAGAGCCTCTGGTGAGGGACCTTATCAAAGGCTTTCTGGAAATCTAAGTACATTATGTCCACTGGATCTCCCGTGTTCACATGTTTGTTGACCCCTTCAAATAAATCATATCATCAGTATTTGGAGGAAGACAAATTTATATTTCACTTATTTTTATTTGTTGGAGAATTCTAAGGAAATCAGAAGTTCAGAAGATGACGAGTAGCAATATGCATGTTCCTTACAAATTGTCTATAACTTCCTGAACTCAAAGATTTTCAAATTTTTTATACCATGTTTTAAAAGAAGTGCAAAAAAATCTGTTGGTATGACTTAGAGAGAAATAAATTTTGCAGGTTTACACAAAAGTGAAATTTTGATATGACAATAATGGGTAGGTTTTGTTAGCAGAATTGTCCCATTTTTATAAGCTTGTGCACTTTTTATAACTGCATCCTTTGGCAAAGACAGTAAAATTCCTCCTAGGTTCAAATATATGGATGCACTTATGAAAGTATGTGTTTTTGAACATGAATGCATCTGAAGTGCAAAATGACTGTTTTGCATGGTTTTGGCATCTGGTCATTTTGAACAAATGTAATGTGATACCTGCAACGACCACCTTAAAAATGTGACATGCCACCTAGTAACATGCACAAGACAAATCTGAGCAATTAATATTTTTGGCACATCAGAACTATTGCCACAGGGATAATTTTCTGAAGTTATTTTTTTCTGGCACTAAAAAATAAGCATAGTAGCTAATATAATTAGATAAGCATACTGGTACACAATTCCATGATTGTAAAATCCATGACAACACCATGGTACATGCATTTCTCATTCTGTCAACTAACACCAGATCGTTTCCTGCTATGTGATCTTATCAGTACAAATCAACATTTATACTTTTCAATGTTTTTCTTATTCTGGGTACAACCACCATTAGAGTGACAGCAGGAAAACACCATGAGTGATCATATTTAACCTACAACTAGTTCAACATCAAGACACCACTACTTTTTCCCTTGTATGACACAAATGAAGGCAACATTTTTAAAGATGTTATGTATTTTAGTGAACAAAGCCAGTGAATAAAGTCTACTACAAAAACAGTCCTCTGGGACTTTGAGCAGGAGGAAAACATTTTTTTAAAAAGTAAATAATTTAAAAAACTAGAGAACCAGAGCTTATCTGTTAATTATTCATGTTTCTGTTTTCATTTTTAGCTACTCTGGAGCTTGCTGATGTTGGCACTCTCTACGAGCTTTAAGTATCTGTTCAGCACAACTCTGCCAAATTAAACTGTCACTTTCTATTAAAAAAAACCTATAGCAGGAAGTTTTTAATCTTCTGATTTAGATGTTGTAATAGCATGTCAAAGTTTAAATTAGGATGGTATCAGCTTATGAAATAAAGCCTGAGTGGTGCACTGACAACCTGTGAAGAAAAACATCTTGGCTTGAATCAAAGTGAACAGTGGTGTATGGTTTTGTTTTCAGAGGTGGGAGGGTTGGGTTGTTTGCGGGTTTGGGGGGGAGGGAAGGGGTTTCAGCTAAAAAAATGTCCTGATTTAATCTCTCACTCTTATTTAAAAATCAACTTTGCTTATAGATTCTGTGAGAACAGCTTTCAAGGATAATAACAGCCGCCCCTACCATCCTAAGTCCTGGTCTACACTGGGGCGGGGGAATCAACCTAAGATATGCAACTTCTGCTACGGGAATAGTGCAGCTGAAGTCGACATATTTAGGTCAATTTACTATGGCGTCTTCATGGTGCTGAGTCGACTGCTGCCACTCCCCCATCAACTCCACCTGTGCCTCTCCTGGTGGTGGAGTACTGAAGTTGATGGGAGAGTGATCGGGGATCGATTTAGACATGATAAATCGACCGCTGAAAGATTGATCGCTATCTGCCGATTCGGCGGGTAGTGTAAACCTGCCCTATGTATTTGAATTGTACTTGATTGTTATTTGGTCAATTGTATCTGTAATACATCTGCCTGGATGTGTAGCCTTCAGTACATTAGCCTGTCAGCATAAGATTCAGTCAGGAAAAATGGCCTTAGAGACACCACTTTTTCAACGTGGATAAGGAGAGAGAGGGGAATCTCATTTCACTGACTGTGTTGAAAGTTAAAAGGGATTGAATTTATTAATAAAATAATTTTATAAACAAAACTTTTAATTTTTCTTTTCCCTCCATTTTTCTTATTCCTTAATATATTTTCTTTTTTTAAAAGTTCCTGTTATTTTCCTCAAACTCCATCTTTCCTAGTATAGTTTTCTTTTCCTCCTAAAGCTATTTTTTCCCTCTGGAATGTCTAATTTGTGTTTATTTTCTATTCCTTTGCATTTCATTTTCTGTTCTTGTGTCCATCAGCACTATCTCCCCCTTCTCCTTTGCCCACATCCTCCCCTTTCACTCCAGCCTCACAGCTGATGCCTCTCAAGCCTAGCAGAGAAGATCATTTCCGAGACTATCAGAGCCCCTGGCATTGCAGCTGGAATTCTCTCAGCCTTCCCATGCCTCTCTGCACAACTTACTCTGCGTGACTGTTTGTTATCAGACACAGCCCTGCTGAGAGAGCTGTGTAGGGTTGGTCAATGAGAAAGAGAAGCAGTGTGCAAATGGTGCTCAGCTGGCTTTGTTTGTCTTTCTCATGCAGAAAGAGAGGAACAGATGAGCACCAATCAATCAATTTCCTCACTGTAACCAGCTGGGGAATCTGTGGCTAAGCAGCTCTAAAAGGCTATTGATAAGTTTGCTTGTGTGGCAGGGCTGGGATGCATAGTACAGTATTCCATTTACAGTAGAAATACTTTGCCAAATCACTTGGGATATCATCAGTATTGGCACATTCCCTAGGTCAGACCTACAGGGAACTTGAACCCCTTGGAATGCTACAACCTTCACTGCACAACATCATCACTGCATCACCACCCCCTTTGTGTAAGGAATATAGGAGGAGTAGTGGAGTTTCCCAACTCTCTTGACAACTGACTTCCTGACTCTGACTTCTGTTGTCACCAGCTATAATTCACCCGCTTTTCACAAAACCACAACACTATGCTATCTGCTTTCATCATCCTGATCCTTGTCTTTATACTTCCCCTTATCCTTTAATTATCTCTTACCTGTACCCTGCCTCAAACTCATATCCCACCTACTAACCTATCGTAGTCTTATGTTCCCACCCCTCATTCCCATATGCAGCCTCCTTGGCTTGAAGTAGGGACTGTGTTTTCCTATATGTCAGTATAGTATTTAATGCAATAAGTCTAAGAGAGCATAAAAATGATGTTATAAACTTCCAGAGCACATCATGTGTTTCCAATGAGAAGTGGTCTTTGCACTTACAGACGTTCCTCGATTTATCCTATACAGATGCTCCCCAACTTATGCAAGTGTTCTGTTCCGGAACACCTTGCATAACTCGAATTTTGTGTAAGTTGGAAACGTATCTCTGACTATTACATGCAAAAAAACCAAAGCAAAAAAACCAAACCCTCCTATTTCTATCTTACAGAACTTTTCCCATAGGCTCGGATTTGTTTACATTGGTGTTATGTAACTCGGGGAGTGTCTGTATAAAGAAATACCAAAACCAGCATGTAAAGAAACAAAACAGGTTCACCTGAGATAAGGCCAAAAATCTATAAATACACTGTGACCATTACACAAGCACAAAATTTTACCCATATATTGTTCACCATGGACCTAAACAGGAGAGACAAGCAGCATATTGCCATTAGGGTTTCTAAAACACATTGGCTCAGAAAGTAATTATTTACTACAACCATTATTTCTGTCTCCATTATGTCATGTCTCACAAATCTCTGCAGGAATGTTAGAGAAGTTGAAGTTGCCTATAATCATAGTCTCGTTATGCTTTCTTTATCTTGTTACATGGAATTTTACCCCTATGCTTTTCTTGCCTGGAGGTCTTCAGTTCACTCCTGTTATTAATAGATGTTAGATCTTCTGTCTGGCTCAATATGCACTGATTTGCTATATTTCACTGGAGTTAACAGTTACAACTGTGGTTCAGCTAGGACAATGTCTCTTTTTAAAATGACTCAATGGATCAAGCAAGAAAAGAGCTATGAGTGATAAAAGAAACAAAAAACTTTACCAAACAAGCTGACATTACTGCAGCTAGTAAAGAACTTTGCAAGGTTGCAAGGGGATAATACAACTGGTCAAAAAGCTTACTTTGCACCAAGAGTTTAGACAAAGAAATTGAAACAGCTATTCCATTGCTAAATTTCCTAATCGCCACCAAATATTGTACAGGAACATGTTAAAAAGAGAAAAGAAAATCTTTAGAAAAGTTGAAACATTAATATTAAATATAATTTTATACAATACCATAAATGATGGTTCTATTATAACCTATTTATTTCTAAACCAGATTTAAATAATTGTAGACATCTGCATCTGCCAGTTCTGCCCGTTACGTACTCTGTACAGTACCTCCATTCCCTTCAAATAATGTAACATTCCTTTTCCTCAGCCTATTTCAATCACTGTGGCAGGGGCTGTGTATTCCCCTCTGTTTGGAAAGTTCTTAGCATATTTTGGGAATAGCCACTATCTGATAACCTCCTTATCTTGGTGATTTAGGTCTGTACTGTTAAAGAACTCTTGTTGGAGGAGACACTTGAAGGTCAATTTTTTAAAAAAATGGGAAAGTAGTATTCTAAAACTGTCAGTTATAAAAGTTTTATCATTGTACCTAATATTGCTGCAAATTGTTTATTTTAACAGCTTTCCTAAGGTCTATTAAAAAAATTGAAAACTTTCTTAGATCTTCCATATGTTGTGTTGCCTACAAAACACTTGACAATGGCAAGACTGTTGCTGTACTATGACTTCTGCTTATTGTGCTAATTATAATTGTCTCACTGTTGCCTTATGCTGTCAAACTGTTGTCTCTTGTTACATACTTGGGCCCTGATCCTGAAGATTGTACCATGCATTCGGACTACTGCAGCACTCCACCAGCAAACTGCAGAGGGCAGAATCAGGGCCTTAGATTGTAAAGTTTTAAGGGCTAGGACCATCTTTCCATTACAATTACATCTTCAGCTCCCAATATAATGGGTTCCCAGTCACTGGTTGGGGGGTTGTATGTATTACAGTAATACAATGCAAACAATAAACATGTCATAATATTTAAAATTGTAAGACTTTTTCTCTCATAGTTTAATGTATTAAAATACACTATTTTTCATCATTAAAATGCCAGTAATATCTTTTAAATTACATGTATATTTGACAATCAAAACATACACTGTATATGAAACACTTTCCTTAAAAAAAAACCCCTTATTTATAAATAAAAAGAATGCTTTCAAAGAAAAACATCCCCTTTAAAAGTTACATTTCTCTCTGGAATTCCTAAGAATTGTTTCTACATATTTTCCCTGAAATACGTTAATTAGCTGTTTGCTGGCCTACAGAAAGCTTTTTTGTTCTGGTGTGTTTGTTTGTTTGTTTTGAAAATTCAGGATAAGTTGGCTGTATTTTTAAGAGTGCCTTTAAGAAGTAGGGTGATGCTAAACTAACCTAGGAACACCCTTGGTTTCACAGAGAATTTTCTACAGCTATAGGAAAACTCCCCCCAAGAGCAAGCGTGTACAGTAATTTTAATATAATGAGAGTAAATTCACACCACACAGCAAATTGAAGCATTTTTCCAGCATGTGTCATTAGAAGGGACTCTAGTTGAAAAGTGAAGACTTTACTAGTTACACCAAGCAGGTTTCACAAAAATTATTGTATGAATACTTGATTAGTTACTGAGAGCTGAGAGATTCTGTGTTTGCTTGAGTGGTAGGCGCTTCTCATAAAGTGATTAATTTTGGTCCAATGACTACTGCTCCCTACTGACTCTTAAGGAGCACTTCATCACTGCTGTAACTGAAAATGTATCTATGCTCCCAGAGAGTTGCCATGTTACTCAAGGTTTCTTTCCATATTTATACTTCAAAGCCAGTAACATTCTTCTGGCATAGGTTGGCAGAAAAAAACTCTAGTGCAAATCAGTTCCCAAACTCTCGTACATGAGACATCTCTGTAGGGTACACAGGAGAAATTGTGTAATGGAGGACTTTATTTAGCAGCTGCTAGATCTAGAAGGGGCTACACAATAAGAAAAGTTTGGGAACTTCTGTTCTAGTGTATATTTTGAGGCATCTCTGTAGGCCTTCTGCAGTAGAAGAGCAACCAGCACTGGCTTTAGTGCAAGTTCACTTGTAACCTCTGTTTATGCAGACATTGATACTATGCTCATCACTATACTATCTGAGCTCCTGTTAATTACCTCATAGCAATTAACACCCAAGTAGGAATTTTCTTGCAAATGTGCTTTCCAGCATCTATTGACAATGAGGAATAGGCCTGATTATCGATTTTGACTCCCACTGAATAGGTGCTGATTATTCTGATTATTCCCCAAATATCTCTCACCTTGGTGGCCGGAAGAAGGAAGTGACCAGGAAGGACACTTTGAGTTATACCTGCTCTTCCTTCTCCTCTTCATATGGCATAGTCAAGAGGATGGTACGCAGACAGCAGAAAGATGGTCCAGAACTGACTAGAAATAATGGCTGGAGTCTCCCAGTTGCTTGCACTTTAAGAGGCTTTTCATCGGAACCAGGAGTGCTAGAAACATACATTTTTGTTTACAATGAAAGGTGAGATTCTGACATCAGCACATAACTAAAACTGGGGCCTTATGTATGTGCCTGTAGTTCTTATATCTGAATCTATTCCAGTCAGATTTTTCTTAAAAAAACAAACAAACAAACAAAAACAACCACAAAACACAATAAAACCTGAGGCTTCATGGTTTCTCTCCTTTAGAAAAATTATTATGCAGGGGAAAACATTACTCTGAAGATTTCATAATGCTCATATTAAAGTCAGTGCTGCATGATAGCTCAAAGAGGAGCAGTTTGTGATCTTGTGAAAGGAACACAGGAGCAAACAAGACAACCAAATGAGTCTGAAGAGTCATGAACGTTATTTCCATTAGCAAAGGTTTACCAAATAACCAGAACTTACAAGGAAAAGAGCTTTGCAGCGCTAACAACCACATAGAGAAGGATGGTGCTTTGAGCAGCTCAAAGTCCACATTAAAACGGATATCCCCAATGCTGGATTATGTTAGATAAATTGCCTCTCTGTTCCCACAAAGTCTTCAGATTTCCAATCTGTTCCTTGTATTTTTGAACCTGATGAAATTAGGTGCTTAGATGTCTATTTGCAACTTCAACCTTCATCCATAGAACTCCATCTGATCAATTTGGACTTGCTGACAGATTGCTTACAGCTAGAGCCTCAGATGTTTGCTTCTCTCTATAATCCTGGCAATATTTTCAGGAGCATCTGGCTGTACATGACAATTTATTTTCTAACAGTCTATTTCCCATATCTATTCACATGGCCATAGGACTATATTGTGCATATAAACACACACTTCAGGTTTAATACGGTAGAAAATATTTCTTAATGTATTATAACATATATTGCTTAAATTTGATATATGGGGGCAAGAAAAAACAAGCATAAATGGGGTGTAGATTTTTTCTCTTTTTTTAACGACAGTCATTTTCTCCATTTTTATACTGGTAACAAAAATGTAAGTTATTCATTTGGTGTTTGGACAAACTGATTTTTATCCCTTTTCCATTTAATAAGAATTCATATTCAGTATAATATCACATGTTAAAAATTCTTGCTGGATAAGAACTTTTCCTGGTGATTCATCATAATATTTTTAAAGATGGTCACTGGCCACAAGATTCATGTCTTAATTTTAACTCCTATACTATCACAAAGTTGGAGAGTATTTAGATCCGGTGTTTTGATCTGAGTTAATTTCATCTCTAAATATTTTAGAAAGAAAATTTAAATAGGCCAGCCCAGTGGCCCAGCTTACCTCTATTATAGTCACTACTTCACATTATATTCTGTTTATTATATTCAGCAATAATGCAAGAAACCTACAGGCTTGTATCCTGTAAAACATTGGCTTCAGCAGTTAGCATGAGGCTTTAGGCCTACGAAATTTGGCATCGATAAACTTAGGTAACTCATAAATTTTGAGAAATTGGAAGTATAGTTTTGTGGGTGGAGGTGGGGAATTTTGTCCATAATGACATCAGCCAAACACAGAACATGAACTGAGACCAGCTTCTGGAAGATTTGGGATGGAACATCCGACCACAAGAGTGCCATGGCAATGAATGGATGTTTATAATAATGGGGTGAAATCATAAATACACTAATCCTATCGAAGGAAGAAACTTTAACATTGTTAAGTGGAGGAAATACAAATAAGTAACAAGGGAGAAACTCACATTGAATATGCATTAGACAAGGTAACTTCAGTGTAACGTAGCATCTTATAGTGTAACGCAGCTACTTATAAAAGTAGCATCCCAGGGGAGTAGCAGAGAGAGAGATGTAGCCCTTGGGAGAGGCCAGAATGAGGATCACTGATGAAAATGGGGAAGGTGACAGTGATGATAATGGCTAACATTTCAGGTTGTTCTGCAAGTGATGGTGTAAGTATGGATGTTCAGATGTACTTTCTGTATTATCTCCATCTAACTTACTGACACACACTCTAACATGCTACGTTACACTGATGTTAGAGTGTGTTCAACTTTGCTAAATGTAATAATAAATTATTTATTTGTAAATATAAAATAGTTCCTATAGTGTGAGTGTTGCATCTGTACATATCTGAGTTCCCAATAATATAATAATTTTAATGATACTGGTCTTGGGCAAAAAAAAATGTCACCCCTCAAAGTGATAACTGGGAATTTCTTTTGATAATCTATAGATCAGGCTACAATAGGAAGTAAAATGTTGATGTTTGTGGCTAGCTAATCAGTGTTTCAAAAGCTGGGCTGTCATTTCCAAACTACCACCAGTATACCTTGGTAAGACTGGAAAGGAGAAGTAGCACTATTTATACTCAGAAAAGCAGTTCATTTCATGAGCCTCTTGTTGTCTGAATATTCTTCATTTTATTGAATTAAAAATAAATTGTGTCTTTCACTTCTCCGCACTATAGTCAAGTGATTTCTTCAGGCAAGACCACTATGATGAATGCCATCTGCCTCGATCCCTTGCCGGTTTATTATTGGTTCTTTAAGATTTTTCTCTTAACTTTTTAAATGTCAGGAAAGTTAATCTGCAAGTTCAGAAGAGGTAAAACTACAGAACAGTTAAGCAGTTTAGATCAACAAAAAATGAAAGAATGAAAGAAAAATCAAAACAAAATTTTCAAAGATGCATTTTTTTCTTCTTAATGTGACTGAGAGAACAGAGGTCACAGATTCAAAGATTATAAGCCAAAAGGGACAACTGTGACCATCTAGTCTGAATTTCTGTACAATATGGGCCATAGGAGTTCCTTGAATTAATTCCTGTTTGAACTAGAGCATATTCTCTACAAAAACAAAATTTTGCTCTAAAAATTTCCAGTAATGGGGAATCCCCCACAATCCTTGGTAAATTGTTCCAACAGTTAATTGCCCTCACTGTTGAAAATGAGTGCCTTATTTCTAATGGAATTTGTCTTGCTTCCAGTTATTGGCTCTTGTTATACCTTTAACTGCTAAATTAAAGAGTCTTCTATTAGCAAAATTCTATTCCCTATATAGATACTTATAGACTGTGATCATTTCACCCCTTAATCTTCATTGATAAGCTACATAGATTGAACTTCTTGAGTCTATTTTATAAGCTCTTGCCCAATAAGTACATCAGAAACAAATAAAAAAAAATTTATTTGCTAGGAACGTGAATAACTTATCATTTCTGACATTTACACCAGCACAGTTTAGGCAGTTTTGCTATTTCCCAAGGTCTGTCTAATTCCTCACAGCGCCAAAGCTGACTGACATATAATGCTCTAACCAAATGAAAGTCTAATATTTCCAGTACCTTTTTAAATACAAGTTAGGAAATTGCCTCTTCAGCAATGTTATGACCATTTTATAGGCCATCTGAAAGACAAGCCAGGGTGAAAATGAATGAGTAAATTGACAGTTCCTATGTTTATCTTAATAATAGAATCATAGGAATGGAAGGGACCTTGAGAGGTCATCTAGTCCAGTCTCCTGGACTCATGGCAGAATTAAGTATTATCTAGACCATCCCAACAGATCTAATCTTCTCTTAAAAATCCCCAGTGATGGAGATTCCACAATCCACCTATGCAATTTATTCTAGTGCTTAACCACCTTGACAGTTAGGAAGTTTTTCCTAACGTCCAACCTATATCTCCCTTGCTGCAATTTAAGCCCATTGTTCCTTGTCCTATTCTCAGAGGTTAAGAAGATCAATTTTTCTCCCTCTTCCTTGTCACAACCTTTTATGTACTTGAAAACTGCTATCAAGTCCTCTCTTTCCCTATCAGTCTTCTTTTCTTCCAGACTAAACAAACCCAATTTTTTCAATCTTTCCTCATAGGTCGTGTTTTTTAGACCCTTAGAACATTTTTTCCCCCTCCTCTGGGCTTTGTCCAATTTGTCCACATTTTTCCTGAAATGTGGTGCCCCAAACTGAGGAAGAGGAAGGACAGGGTAGGCCCGTTACTCAATGAGGTGTGTGTTGGGGGAAACAATAACAGAAAATATGGAAATAGCAGAAGTGCTTAATGACTTCTTTGTTTTGGTTTTCACCAAGAAGCTTGTTAGTTATTAGACCTCTAACATAGTGAATGCCAGTGAAAATGAGGTAGGATCAGAGGCTAAAACAGGGAAAGAACAAGTTAAAAATCACTTGGTCAAGTTAGATGGCTTCAAGTCACCAGGGCCTGATGAAATGCATGCTAGAATACTCAATGAGCTGACTGAGGAGATATCTGAGCTATTAGCGATTATCTTTGAAAAGTCATGGAGGACTGGAAAGATTCCAGAGGACCTGAAAAGGGCAAATAGAGTGTCCATCTATAAAAAGGGAAACAAAGACAACCCAAGGAATTACATCTTAACTTCTGTACCAGGAAAGATAATGGAGCAAATAATTAAGCAATCTATTTGCAAGCATCTAGACAACAATAGGTGATAAGTAAGAGCCAGCATGGATTTATCAAGAACCAATTGTGTCAAAGAAACCTGATAGCTTTCTTTGACATGGTTACAACCCTTGTGGATAGGGGGGAAGTGGCAGATGTGTTATATCTTGACTATAGTAAAGCTTTTGATACTGTCTCTCACGACCTTTTCAAACAAACTAGGAACTGCAACTTAATTGGAGCTACTATAAGGTGGGTGCATAACTGGTTGGAAAACCATTCCCAGAGAGTAATTATCAGTGGTACACAGTCATGCTGGAAGGGCATAAGTAGTTGGGTCCAGCAGGGAATCAGTTCTGGGCCTAGTTCTGTTCAATATCTTTATCAATGATTTAGATAATGGCATAGGGAGTACACTTATCAAGATTGTAGATGATAGCAAGATGGGAGGGATTTCAAGTGCATTGGAGGTTAGGATTATAATTCAAAACAATCTGGACAAACTGGAGAAATGGTCTGAAGTAAATAGGATGAAATTCAATAAGGACAAATGCGAATGCGATGAAATGACTGCCTAGGAAGTATTGTGGAAAGGGATCTGAGGGTCATAGTGGACCACAAGCTAAATTTGAGTCAGTGTAACAGTTGCAAAAAACCCAAACATCATTCTGGGATGTATTAGCAGGAGTCTTGTAAGCAAGATACAAGAAGGAATTCTTCTGCTCTGCTCCTCAACTGATTAGGCCAGAGGCTGTCCACCACTGCTCTAGCTAGTTTGATCTCATTTTGTGCCTCCGTCTTTCTAATTTCTCTCTATTTACTTGTGTTATTTGTTTATAGTCATCCTTTGTAATTTGACCTTGTTTCCACTTTTTGTAGGGCTCTTTCTTTAGTTTCAGATAATTGAAGATCTCCTGGTTAAGCCAGAGTGGTCTCTTGCCATGAGCTGAGCTAAGTCTATCTTAATTATTAAGTTAAAGACTGGAAAATGTAATGGTCTCATTAGTTGTAGCCCAAATCATCCTTTTATTTGTGTGAGTTACTAGAAAATACAAATTAGTGTTGTAATTGGCAAACGTATAAGGCCTTCTGATTTTAACAGCTGAACCTACTTGGGAAATATTGAAACAGTTTCCCTGAACAAATCCTACATATTTGATATTTCACTATGAAAATATTCTGACAGCAATGAATAATGGTAAACAGAGCTGGTTGGAGAAACTTCAACAGAAACATATTCCATTGGAATATGGAGTTCAGTTTAAATGAAAATGCTTCATGAAATTGGGTCAGTTTCACCAGAATTTCATTTTGGAAGAAAACTAGTAACAAAAGTTGCAAAACCATACACACAACATAGGCGTTTTGTTTGCATGCACCAACAATGAAACAGAAGATTCACTTAAAGATCTTCTATAAACCTATTGAAAGCCTCATTTCTCACTGTAAGGTGACATTTTATAATTCTTCTGATTCTGTGATTTTGTTGGGGGAAGTAGATGGGAAAAGCTCATTTCAGGTTGTATTGTCCTATTATGAAACTTAGCATGTAGTAAAGACATAACATACTGAAGCAGAGAAATGTCTGCATAAACAGTTTTACAGATAAAGCTAAAATGGGAATGTCTACAATATACAGATCCATCTTCAGAAAAGCCAGGTCAACTAGACAGTAAGACTCAGTAAGGAGAATCTAAAGAGCAGTATTCCTTTGTAGAAGTAGAAAAGCCTAGCTTTCCTAGTAGAAAAGCCCTGATCCTCCTCCTTTCCACATGCAGGTTTCAACAACAGTCTCTGCGGACTGATTAAAATTGCTACTGCATTTTTTGAATGACTTATTTTTGTTTTTAAAAATATTCTGTTCATTGCATTTACTGTAATTATTTTCAGGATGCAGTTTACAAATTTAGTCAAGTGCCAGATGTACACTTCTTAAATCATGGTGGAAAGGTAAATGTTGGATTAGACAAGACCCTTTCTTCTCTCTCAGAGGTCTGATTGAATTGGTTCCCTACAGCAATCAATGAAGAACTAAGATGAGACATATGTCTTATCCCCTGTATAGTAGGGGATTGCAATTAAGACAATGGACTAGTCCAGAAATAACATTATAAATAACTAGTTTGCAAAGTACTACACTAAAGGCAAGTTAGCTCAGGTGAGGGTACATGATAAACTGGTAAAATGTCATGAATATTGTGCCCAGCTTATAAAGCACTTGCTTGTGTCTGTCCCCACCACCTACTGTTTACACATATATATAGACCAGCACTCGGAGACACTCCTTTGCCAGCAGGGTTCTAGAGCCCCACACTCTTTCCTTTCCTGTCTCTCTCTTGGTCTCCTTTTCCCCTGGTCTCCCCCTGCTTCCTCCCTTCCTTATAGCTTTTATAACAGGCTGGCTACTCAGGCCTGCAGGTGCATCCCCTCAAGCAATTAGGGCGTGGCCTCCCAGCCAGTCCCAGCTAGTACCTTTTCTCCCTGTGTCTCGGCTAACAGGGGCCTGGCTTGGTTCTCCTAGCCAGCACCCTGTTATAGTCACCATATCACACTTGACTAATGTAGCCTAATTTAAATAGGGCTGCACTCTGGAGTATAACTATTGCTAATGCAGGAACATTCACACATGCCTCAGGAAATTATTTTTTCTCCTCCCTATGATTTTTTAAATTTGTTTTATCCAGCTAAGACCTAAGCAGTCACCACCTCATCTTCCCTGCCACTGAAGCTGAGATACACATTTCCTTCTCTATCTGTAATCCTGTACTTGCCCCATTGGCCTCCCAGTTGCTATCAACCTCCTAATCACCATGCTCATCTCTTTCCCTCCTTCTTCACCTTTTATTCTCTTCTAGCTGGTTCCTACCACAATATGAGCAATGTCCCCCCCATTAAAAAATACTCTCAACCTCACCTTCCTCTCCAATAGCTGCCCCGTCTCCTATCTTTCCTTCACTTTTAAACTTATGTTCCATTTATTACCATCATCTTGAGTTCTCCTCCAGTTCCATCACGTGCACCCTCCACTCTGGCTCCCATTCTCACCCCTGCATCAGAAGTGCTTTCACCAGGGTTTTTAATAACATTTCCCCCCTTCACCTTTCTGATGCTTTTGACACTTTCTGACACTTTTTGACACCTTTCTCCTGATTTTTTGGCTTTGGCTTTCATTTAGATTGCAAGCTATTTTGGGAAGAGCTTGTCTGTCACAGCACTTAGCAAAATGGGGCCCCAATATCAGTTGAGGTACTATGGTAATTCAAATAATAAATAAATAATGATTCCATTTACTTCAAAGCTACTACTACCTCTCAGATCACTCCTTTAGAATCTTGTCCAGAGAACCCTCCCCTCTCCAGTGGTGTCTCCACAAGACTCCCTTCTTGCCTCCTACCCTCTTTATGCCCTTTCTTTAAGTGAAATCAGACTGGGGTTTTCAAAGGGGTCTAAGGAAATCAGCTGTCCATTGAATTGCAATGGGAGTTGGACACAACATCATTAAGGTTTAAGGCTTGGATTTTTCAAAAGGACTTTATGCCTGATCTTTTCCTTGAAACCATCCCCATCACCATCTTTCTCTGTTGACATAGCCACCAGCTCTCCATTACTTGGGAAAACTATCTATATATAATAATACATTGCATTACACAGAAACTGGTATTGAAAGAGCAATGATAAGAATTGTGGCCCAATCTTGACCAAACTCTCTCCTTTTCCTGCTGAGAACACGGGGCATGTTCCAATGTAGAAGGGAAAATATGAAAGATGATAGCGGAAAAACATAAGTGCACTTGAATCTCCATTTTTTGTTTTGTCCATGGGAGTAGCCACTTTAAATATAAGTCCCACAGCTGCATATGGAAATTTAGAAATAAACTTCCACTTGTGGCTGCAGTTTTGGGACATAACCTCATTAATTATTCACCACCCACCAGCTGCTGAAGCATAATACAATGTACAAGGCAGCCATCTAGTTTGTGGAGACATACATTTGCCCTTGAATTTCACATTTTAGTGTTTAAGAATAGAGCAGGAAAGATGTTGCTGCTGGTGGTAAATTTAAATTTCTGTCAGAGTACCACTGTCCATATGGTAGGAAGGAAACTGTTACCCCAAAATTATTGGTTTTATTTAAATATAGGCTTGATGATAATTTAAGTATTTAATTATCTCTGCTTAGGAAAAAAATAATCAAATATGTTTATGTATCACCAGATGTTAAGTTGTTACACAGCCTTTGGCTCAGAGATGCTGTATGGGATTTTGTTAACAATTATATCCTCCATGTAAATTAAGTGATTTAAGCCAGTATGTGTTATAGGAATTAATATCCATGTTGGATATCTTTCCAACTGAAGTGATAAAGGTGAAGTCAATCAAGTCACAACTTTTGATGAGATTAAGCCTTTGCATAGATATTAATCCATTTACTCTGTCAACAGCAGTGAAGGATTTGGCAATATGAACCATCTTCTGTTTTACATTTTAGGAGTATAAACTGCCTATGGTGCATTTTTATAATGAAATGTGCACTGGACCTGTTAATGTGATTTTTTTGTATGGTACTTTTTAAAATATTATCTTCAGTTTTTGAGCTACTTATTAAAATGCACTTTTGAAAAGAAAAAACTGCTCAATTGCTACATCTATTTTCATACAAATTACAAATGAATTTTAAATAGGCACTGTACTTTACTACTTTGTTGAAAATTGAATAGTCTTGCTGTGAGATAATGGACATTATGTAATGGATATAAATGATTTTTTAACCATTTTATTGGAACACTATGCAGCATTTAGAAGCAAATACCATTCAGGAACAATTAACAGCTTACCCAGATGTTTTGAATCATACAAATTCTCAGAAAAGCTTATTCAACATTATGCTGAACAGTATCAAAAGCTATCCACTCGGTACTGCAGTGTCAGCAGCATAGTTAAGGGCCAATTAACTACATCATCCCTTTATGCTTTGGATTTATGGTAGGCTACTATTAGCCTAAGAAAAGATAATCTATTTGCACTGATGCCTTCACTGCAAAAATGCCTCCGTGTCTTCTGTTCAGTTTCTCTCTCAATTTCTAATGGCTGATTTTCTCTAACTCTAAATCATAGTATGTGGTCAAGAGTTTACAAACAGTATGCAATCCAAAACAAATGCAACTTCAGTTACCTATCTGCTATCGCATCAGCAAAATAGTCATTACTGTAGCTAACTATGAAAATTTAGCCCTGGTCTACAGTGGAGGGGGGATTAAACTAACATACGGAACTTCAGCTACGTGCAGAGCGTAGCTGAAGTCAACATATTCAGGTCAACATATCTCGGTGTCTTCACAGTGGTGAGATGACTGCTGTGGCTCCCCCATCAATTCCACCTGTGCCTCTCACCATGGTGGAGCTCCGGAGTTGATGGGAGACCACTCGGGGATAGATTTATCATGTCTACACAAGACACAATAAATCAATCCCCGAAAGATCGATCTCTACCTACCGATCCAGCGGGTAGTGTAGACCTGGCCTCAGTATCTTAAAATCACGTCTGTCAATCTATTGAGGCGGTATAAAATCCACAAATCGTTCTGAGGCCAACTTCTCTGTCCCCATCTCTTCCCTCCATGTAATAACTAGCTCCATGATACATGCAGTACAGTGTCTGCAGGAATGGCAATAACCATTCCAGATAAATATACTGATTGCTTTAGGGCTGAGAATCTGCTGGAAGCTGAAGTTTCCTTGCTGTAAAGAACAGTAAATACCAGCTGTGTTCCTCGTTATGTGTTCCTTTACAGGGAAGGTGGGAATTTCCCTCCTCTGCCTCCCCAGACATTTCCTGTGGGAGCAACAATGGAAAAGAAAATTATGTACATGACTGTGAAACTACCAAGCAGAAATTTTATGCGTTTGCCTTTAGATTGAAATACATTCACTCTAAAGGCAAATACATAAAATTACATTTTTAAAACACAGAAGCTGCTGATATGATTTTACAATATATTTTCAATTAGTTAGATATTGTAGATAAGCCCATTATAATCTGAAATGCACAGTTCAGATTCATACTCAAATAACCTCAGATACACAGGGAGAGTACACAAATCTTGGGTAATTGACTGCTTGCAAGCAATAAAAGGGTGGCTCTTTATTAATACTGATCATTTTAAAAAATGGTTTCCCAGTGATAAAGCAAGAAACCTTGGGTGAAAATCATGTATGTGCAAAGAGCCTGCAGAAAGCCTATGCAATATTTAAGTCCCACTTAAAAAGGGGTTAAGTAGGACTATATGGTACTTCATAATTACTGGCCCTTTGCATGGGGTGAATTTCAACTCATTTGATTAGCCAATGATATTTCCAATTGAAAACACTTAAGCATCTTTTTCGTACAGAAGATCACTCTCAAAAGAGTATCATGTTTCTAAGTACTAACAATACTGAGCAAGACATAATCCTGCTTTAGCAAGAGACAGCTTGAGTAACTTCTTTATAGTTCAGCACTATACCTTATTGTTGGTTTTCCAGCCATGTTCTGAGTTGGATAGTCTTTAATGCAGAAGAACTGAGTTTAATAATATGTATTCCCAAATTAAGAAAAGGTTGTGACACATTGACAAATGTAAAGTAATCAATAAGAATTAAGACTAATGGAGAGTGTAGATGGGTGGGGTAAGGTTACGGCAAGGGATTCATCTATTTCTATTGCAGCCAATACTAGAAGAGAAGCATTAGAGAGCAGTGTTTCTGCCACTGAGGGGTGGCATTATGCCTTTTGCAGTTGCTTTCACTATTTTCAGACTATCAGATTGCTAACCATCTCTAGGGCTCCACTCACACTCAGAACCCTAATTTAACCCAAACAGTTATGAATGAGTGAACAATGACCTGACTTTAAACAAAAAAACAAAACAAAACCAAAACACCTACACAACCTTATGCTTTTGGAAATGGGTCTAGAAGCCTCATGAGATCAGGCTGCTTCATGAGATATCCTGATTAATGGTTTGGGCCATTAGAGGCTAGAAATGCTGTAGAGGCAGCCTTCATTGTAGTTTGGTACTTCCAGTCCTACCGACAACCAGGAAACGTAACTAAAATACAGCTGGACAAAATGTTCCATGTCTGGTTCATAAAATGGTGTTAAAATAAAAATACTTTGTTTTCACTGGTGAAAAATCATTAGATTTTCTTCTCCTCAATTTGATCAGAGTTCATGCAATTCCCATTATTGAATATGTAGTAACCTTTTTTGTGAAATATCATAAAGTTGCATTTTTGGTTGGTGAAACCTTGTTTGCTTATGAAAAAAAACCCTAACAACTGCCCAAATTGAAAATTCTTGAATTTCAGGGGGACAGTGAGCAATAGTCACATTTCACAAACATAATTTTCTCTACAGAACATTTTTTTTTCAACTTTTAGGCTTGGGTACTGTGTAACAACACTAACACCAAATGATCCATAACTGTTATAGAAACATTAACATCTGATGTGCTCTTAGTGACTCTCTCTTCATGGTGCTGGATTTTCTTCACACATTCCTATTCCGTAACCCAGTGTTTTCTCAAAGATAGGCACAAACAAATTGCAACAGAAATGTTGCTCACAAAAATATGAGAAAAATTATTTCTCAAGCAACTGTATTTAGAGCATGTGAAAGATTCCTCACCAGCTACTTTTTAATGGTTCAGCAGGCATGGATAATAGAATTCTATATTAAATATCTGGTTCAAATTTATCGACAATTTATACCAGCTGCATTCTTTACTTAGAAAAAATAAGCAAAGTAATTGCATGCAGAAAGCCCCAACAACTGTAAACCTGCTCTGCATGGATATGTGCTCTTGTATTCATTACAACTTTTCATTACTCTCTCACAGGTTGGCAAATTGTTCTACACTTTCAAATATTCAAAACAAAACAAAAAACCACAACTGTGTTTTCCTATGAATAACACTAAGAAGATTTCAACTGTCCAAACCAAAGAAATATAATTATCTCTAGTTCCGTACCCTCAGCCCTTCAACATTAAATCCTCATTACCACATATCTCAGCATTTATTATTCAACTCTCATTGTGGTTTGTATTTGAAAATGATGGAGACTGTACTTAGAAACTGCTTAGAATCACTAAAAATGTTTTTTTTTCCTTTTCCCATATAAATTGACAGAATCCTTGATTCAGAATCTAACTTTTTGGCTTTATTTCTGAAAGTTATTGAAGTTGTTCTGTGATCAGTCAATGTTTGTACTGTTTTCTGCATTTGTTATGAGTATTTCGTGTTCCATATTTCATAAACAAAAAACTTTACTTGAAAGTGCTTAAGGCTGGTAAAGTGTGACATCCCCCAAAATGCATATCCTGAAAAAGCAAGGAAATAAGTTAACACAGTTGGAAGGGACCTCAGGAGGTCATCTAGTCCAACCCCTGCTCAAAGCAGGACCAATCCCCAATTAATCATCCCAGCCAGCGCTTTGTCAAGCCTGACCTTAAAAAATCTCTAAGGAGGGAGATTCCACCACTTCCCTAGGTAACCCATTCCAGTGCTTCACCACCCTCCTAATGATTTTTTTTTCTAATATCCAGCTTAACCCTTCCCTACTGCAACTTGAGACCATTACTCCTTGTTCTGTCATCTGGTACCACTGAGATCAGTCTAGGTCCATCCTTTTTGGAACCCCTTTCAGCTAGTTGAAAGCAGCTATCAAATCTCCCCCACCACCACCACCATAGTCCAGCACAACTCCTTACAGGAGACAACTCAGAACTACTGGTCCAACTTTGGAGAAAAAAAAATCTCAAAAGTGACTTGACATGAAGAGAGTAGCCAGGTTAAATAATAATAACAGAAAAAAGCTTACAAACACTTTTACAACAAATTACACTCAGAACTGCTGGGTCTAGAAACTGATAACCATGTTTGTGACAAGTTGGATAGAGAAAAAGGATGGACAACAATAGCCACAGGAAAGAAAAAGAATTTGGTACCCTGTTTATATGTGATCAAGTTCAAGAGAGGTCAACAATTTCTTTTGAAATGTCATCTACAGTTCGTTCCTCAAAAAACGATCAACAGAGTGAATTCTACAGATAGAGGATGCAGAACAAGAAAAAGACAACTCTAGGATTCCAAACCAACCACAGCCAGTTATTGCAATTAATGGCTGGCCAGATGACCAAGTTGTAATATGATTAAGGTCATGTAGTTAGAAAACCAGTACGATTCAGAGACACTTAACAGATTGATATAAACTGAATTTCAAAGAGTGTGAAAGTGTTCATTTTACAAATGGTAGTAATGTCTAACTTAAAGGGGAAGATGTAATAAAATGCAAGCTACATTATACTGCTCAGCTACTAGGTGGTGCCATGCATAACATACCTTATTTAAGCTAACCTCAGCCATACTTTGCAGAGTATTAAAGGATCATATGGATGACACATCCAGGGAAATCTCTCTGAGAAGGAAGCTCTGAAGCCAGTCCCTATCTGGTACAAAAGTCTGACCTTCTTGTAGCAGTCATGCAACCTACTATGTATAATGTAAACATGACAGTGTGTTACTCACTTTTATGCAAACATGTATTCACTGTTTTCACATTGCAATATTGTTGTGATGAACCAAGACCGATATTTCTCAGGATCTTTTTTTTTTTAATTTGGAGGAAAGTAAATGAATATGCATAGGATGCATAGATTAAAAATGGGATTAGTGTGGAAACTTCTCTCTTAAAGGACATTATTAGAAGGAAAACGAGCCTTATAAATATACAATAATATTAAACTACATAAACTGAAAATTAATGGAAAATAGTTTAGTAGCAATGTGAAGCTCAGAATAAAAGGATAAGGCACTTTGAAGAGTCAGAAACCTGACTCTGTGTGACTGTATGGCAACTCTGCAGATTCCATAAGAAACAACAGTTACAATTTTGGAAGTGGCCAAAAGAAGCAAGACAAACATTCCTGACATAGCTAACGCCACATACTTTTGTAATATTCTGCTGTATTCCAGCTAGTGTTGCCAGATGTAGCAGTCAGAACTCAGCCAATCAAAACCAAAACAAACTGCCCCAAAATAGCACCTAGTTATTGGTTAAGCCATCTATTCAGTATGACTGACAGCCCCTGGGGATCCAGGATTGAGAGTTTCCATTTGATTGTGTTTTAAATATGTATGTAACATTTTCTATTGGGCCATATTGAACTAAACTATAGACATCATCAGCCATTCAAAAAGCTATAAACTGATTTAAAAACTGCCCCAATGTATAGTTACTTAAGTTATAGTTATTTAAGGATTCTATAAAGTATAGTTTATTTGCTTACAGCACCCAAAAATAAGGCTATACACTTTCCAGTGATACCCAAAATAACGATGAAGTTCCAAATCTGAAGCAGATACAGTGGTTTAGAAGACAATTAGCAAAAGTTCACACACCAGGTTATTTTTTCTTGATGAATACTGTAACCATTGGCCCAAAATTAGGTCAGACTCTTTTTAGAAAGGGGGGTTGCAAAATAGAGATTTTTCAGTGATTTTAGGAGGTGGGAAATCAAAGAAGGGGGTTTGTTTTCTTTTCTTTTTTTAGTGATGGAGTCAGGGATGGATTATTCCCTGTTACTTTTTGCAACTGAAATATTCCAATGTTCTACTATTGAACAACCATAAAGTTAAAAAACAGACTGAGCACAAATTAAACTGGCCAGTTTGTTATAATTCCCAAAACAGAATGAAGACTGCAAAAAGTAAACAAATGGCATCAATGAGAAAAGAAAAAAAATATTTACAGTTCTTTCAGATTGAAAAATCTCATGAACTCTTAACACAAACATTTGAAAAACAAACAATTTTTAATCCTTAAAGAGCATGCTATGATCCTACAATCTGCAACCAAATCACATCCTTTACTACTATTTATTTGTTTATTATGATATGTGAGTTGTGTTAGTTGCTCTCCAGACAGTCAAGAAGGCTGTCCTTAGCCCAATGAGTTCACATCTAAAACACAGACACAAAGGCAGACTGAGTTTATAAGTCAATTAGATTCACAGTAGGTAGCACAACAAAAGTGGGTCCTTATCTTTTTAAACGGTACTATAACTGTTCATAAAGCATTACAGAAAGAATAAACCCCCAAAAGCTTGTGACATTAGAGTGAAAAAGTAGGAAATCTTTGTAACCTCAAAAATGACAGGGAGTAAAGTAACTCACTTGGTTCTCTGCCTGTATACTAGTTTGGAACATTTAGATTCCTCAAAGAATAAAAATCTGAGTCATATTAGCTGGTACATAGATTCATTTACCAAAAACAAAATAAAAACTTTAGCTCCCAACAAGAGGGACATAAAAGGGTAGATAATATAATCTTAAGATATAACTTAAATCAATGTTTCATATTTTTATTCTAGGTAATTGATGAAGTAATGCATAAGATATAAACAGATCTATTAAGCTATTTCTAGCTATAGATTTATTTTGTTTCATTTTATTTATGAGGAACTGTTTTCTTTTCCAAATTTATATGCTCAAGAAAAAAGTTTTGTTACCTCCAAACTGAGAGTAACCAACACTTTCATTAAAAATAAATTCAGAACAAAATGTTGCAGTATTTTCTATCTCTGTACTGTATCCATCAGAATGGGGTTTAACCTGCCTAGCCTCCAGGCACTACCCCAGTGGAAATGTATGATAACACCACGCTTTCTTCTCTCAGAGGGAAACATATCACAAGGTATTATATAGGACAGACAGCAAAAAGTATTATCTACTGGCTTTTCATTACCCGCATTCCAACCCTACTATGCTCTTGGAAGACTGTCAGCTCATGTGCTAGTGGGATGCATCATGACACCCTTTTAGCTCATGACCTGCTCAGGATGTAGGTACATTTCATAGCTTCCAGCAGCCAACAGCCCCATCTGTAATTTTAATAAAATCTGTTTAAACATTTACTGCTGCTGGGAACTCTAGTATACTGTATAACATTCTTCTGTCTGGCAGGCTACCAGAGAGCCAATGTAGGTCACAAATACCATGATACGAGTGATATAAATACATAGGCAGATAAAGAGCAATTTGGTGATTCTGATTCTCAAAGGAAAACAAGATAGCACCTACCTAGTTTTGCTATGCTGATATTTATTATGGAAAAATGTAAGGGGAAACATTTATCTTACTGTAAATACCCCTGCTTTCCCCACGTCTCTCCCCCATACTTTGTGTGTCTTGGTTTTCAACAGTTCTGTTGTCAAACCACCTGGAGGATTTAAAATTCACTTACCAAAGCAATAAGCAGAGTATGTTCACCCATTATTCATATTTGGGCCCCAGTTGACCATTGTTTCAAAAGGATTAAGTATTGTCTTCCTTTTATTATTGTTACAGCAGCAGTTTTAATCAAGAAAGGAAGATTTTAAAAATTAATTCTATATCTTTTGAAATCACCTCTCTAAAAATGTCTCATGTCTTCGAACAAAGACTTTTCCTTACTTTCAAGACATGATGGGTTGAGAAGTGCCCTAATATAAATGGATAAAAGTTTTATTTAAAATTTCAGTAAAATAAGAACTTGTTCTCGGGCAGTGCCGATCTCTCTAAGAAAGCCAGAACTGAAAGTTTGTTCAGTCTAGGATCGTCTCTTCTAAGCTCCACTCTTCACCCATTGGCAATTTCTCTTAAGCACGTGTCGTGTGACACTCTTCCCTTAAGCACGTGTCATGTGACACTCTTCCCTTTCCCTGCAAGCAGACATTTAATGAGATCCTAGAAACAGGTCCTTGTCTGGGAGATGTTGGCCAATACCTTTTCTGAGATCTGTTCTCCATAATATGACCCAGCCGCCCTGCTGCTAGACCTCCAGCTATACAAAAGTTATTCAGCTCTTGCAGTCACTCTATACAAATTTAGCACTCTGCAGCAGTCATAGAAACTGTGACACACCATGCATCATGTTTCCGAATTCCAGAGGATTTAGAACTCCTCTTGTTTCTTCCCACCAAGCTGACAATTGATGGGCATGTCTCCTGAAGATCATCTGCAGACTGGGAGTTTATGAATGGGGATGTTATGTCACCTGGATGCTTTCTGAAGTGAGCTGGTCTTGGTGCAAAGGTATAAAATGGACTGCTTTATTTTTTGCGGGGGGTAGCCCTCACAGGATTCTAGGTCTAGAGAGCATCCAGAAAGTGGAAGGTTCATCTGATCTAGACTGAATCTTGAAAAACTTTTGAGAATTGTCCATAACTAACATATAGCATAATCAAGAGATCAAGAATAATTCAGGATAAAATCAGCTCGTCTTATACACAGGGTGAGGTTTGCAGTGGGAAATCCTATCTCCTCTAGTATGATCTGTGTTTTAAGAGCTACAATTAGATTCAGTAGACATAGAAAGCTAAGTTCTGTAAACACATTTTAAAAACAGCCAATTTTCACACACCCATCCTTTTCTGGTAGACTTAAACTTCCATTGTTTGGGAAATGGTAATGCGGGGCGGGGGAAGCTTAATTTTTATGACTGAAATAAATTTGGGAGTGGGCAGTTGTTAAACATGCATCATTGCACTCCGTATAGATATGCCTTGTGCTTTACAAATATACTGCTACCCATTGCCTGCTGTTCTTCATTAGATTAAAAAAAATACAACAAAACCCACATTTGCAGTTCAGAACCTCTTCCTACTACAGTTTGTGTACTTTGTAAACCATTCATTGTCACATTGCTGGAATCTATGTAGGATCAGCATTAAAGCCAGTTGTGTTTTCCAGAAGACAATATCTGCACAACTGATTATTACTCGCTCTGAATCAAATTATGGCTCTTAAAGATCATGCTGAAGGAGAGAGAGAGTGTTCAGTCCCCCAACCTGAAGCAAATACTCACTGGCAACCACACATAACACAACAAAAACACTAACCCAGGAACCTACCCTTGCAACAAAGCCCAGTGCCAACTCTGTCCACCTATCTGTTCAAGTGACACCATCATAGGAACTAATCACATCAGCCACAGCATCAGGGCTTGTTCACCTGCACATCTGTCAATGTGATATATGCCATCATGTGCCAGAAATGCCCCTCTAACATATACTTTGGCCAAACTGGACACTCTCTACTCAAAAGAATAAATGGACACACATCTGACGTCAGGAATCATAACATTCAAAACCAGTCACTCAGTAACAGACTTAAAAGCGGCAATTCTTCAACAAAAAAACTTCAAAAACAGACTCCAAGTAGGAAACTGCTGAACTGGAATTACTTTGCAAACTGGATACCATTAAATTAGACTTGAATAAAGACTAGAAGAGGTTGGGTCACTGGGTCACTACACAAATTGATACTATTTCCCCATGTTATGTATCCCCCTACTGTTACTCGTACCTTCTTGTCAACTGCTGAAATAGGCCATCCTGATTATCACTACAATTTTTTTTTCTACTGTTGATAACTCACCTTAATTGATTAAGCCACTTAAAGTTGGTACAGCAACCTACACCTTTTCATGTTCTCTGGATACATCTTCCTACTGTATGTTCCACTCTATGCATCTGATGAAGTGGGTTCTAGCCCACAAAAGCTTATGCCCAAATAAATTGGCTAGTCTAAGGTGTGTGACAAAGCTCCAAGTTTGTACTTATGGGTCCTGCACTTCCTGGCAGATTTAGGGGCCTCAGAAACTCATCTAGGCCCCAGAGTGACCTCTCTTTCTCAGTATAATTGGCAAGAGTCACCACCTAGTGAGTTACCTTCATCACAGGCCAGTATGGAAGATGGAAAAAGAGGGGGAGGCCAGGCCCACCCTCTACTCCGGGCTCCAGCTCAGGGACCCTAATAGTATCAGCTAAGATGGCTGACCTTTTGGTCACAAAACACAATACAATTCCCTGGGCTACTTCCCCACAGCAGTCTCCGCTTCTTCAAACTCCACTTCACCCTTACCTCAGGGCCTCCTTCCTTCTGTATGATATGTTGTCCACCACTCAGTCTCACCAACAGCACAACTTCCTTCCACAGCTCCTGACACCCACAGCCCACCTGACTAACTGGGAACTTTTTATCTGGTTTCAGCCAGTCCCTGATTGGCTTCAGGTGTCCCAATCAGGTTAGCTGTTTCTACTCCTTTCTAGAAGGTTCTTAATTGGCCCCAGGTGTCTTGATTGGCCTGGAATAGCCTTTGTTTGGCTATCCAGGGAACAGGGACCTGCACATCCTGAGACTAATATACCTGCCTTCCAGCACTCTTTTATATCCTTCTGGTCTGACTCCATCACAGGTGCCACAAATACTCCTTGTTCTTTTTGCAGATACAGACTAACACACGGCTACTACTCTGAAATCTGTCACAATTGTACTGAGTATCTCAATATACTTTGTATTATTTTTATTCAAAGTCCCCATCCTTGGGATCAGCAACTGTGTAAGAAACTCAGCTTTCATTTGTAAAGATAATAACATAAAGCAAGTTTCTAGCTTTCATCATTTCAGAGACAAGATTAAAAGTACGAACCCCAATTGATCAAAAATCAAAAGGCCAAAAAAAAAGAAAAAAGAAAAAAAATATATAAATCAATATTTAAACAAGTAAGCAGACAAAATTTCATGATCTTTAGGCCAATTTCATGTTTTTTGGCACCTGAGTAATAATTTTGGAATTCTTGAAGTTGAAAATACTGTTATCCCCAACTGCTTCTACACAGAATTGCCAGCCAAGGATAATCTGCTACCAAAAAAAAAAAAGAAAGAAAAAAAGAAAAAGAAAAAAAGGAAAGAAAATCTGTGCTTGGGGTCGAATGAAACTGGAGCTGTCAGCCACCAGAAGGAGAGAAATACCCAGGAAAGAAACTAACAGGATCTGTGTGATCAGAGTGGAAGAGAGCCAAGCAGCAGGGAATTATGTGCAGAGGAATCAGGTAAGGAGGATTTAGAATTTTAGAATTGTAGGACTGGAAGGGATCTTGAGAGGTCTAGTCCAGTCCCCTGCACTCACCGCATGACTAAGTATTATCTAGATCATCCCTGATGGGTGATTGCCTAACATGCTTTTAAAAATGTCCACTGATAGAGATTCAACAACCTCCCTAGACAATTTATTTCAGTGATTAATCAACCTCACAGAAAGTTTTTCATAATGTGCCAACCTAAACCACCCTTGCTTCTTGTCCTATTCTCAGAGATTAAGAAAAACAAATTACCTCCTTTTTCTTCAAACAATTTTTTATGTACTTGAAAACTGTTCTGTCCCCATTTTTTTAAATCCATCCTCATAGATCGTATTTTCTAGATCTTTAATAAATATTTATTCTTCTCTGAACTTTCTCCAATTTGTTCACATCTTTCCTGAAAGATGGCACCCAAAACTCCACGATCTTTTTCCTGATTAGTTGTAGCTAAATTAGCCCCCATCATATTGTATGTATAGTTGGGGTTATTTTTTCCGGTGTGCATTACTTTACATTACCCATATTAAATTTCATTTCATTCAGTGACCAGGATGACCTCCAGGCAGTTTTGTTTGGATTCAGGCTTAAGTCAAGTAGCCAACTGCATTTCAATAGTAAACTAGGCCCTACCACTCGGCTGCAGATGGACGTAGACTTCAGAGGTTCACATGCAGCTCTGCTGCTCATAGGTGAGGGAAGCAGGATTTAGAGATCCCACTGTTACAAAGATGCCCTATGCATAGCAGGCAGATGCAGTTTAGGATTAAGGTAAAGATGGGGCAGGGTAATTCAAAGTCTACCATAATCGAGAGGCTTCAATATGTAATGCAGACACTCATACAAAAATGCTACTAATAATAAATAATAGTATGTATATTATTGCTGGCTATGAAGGCCCTCAGAAATATATTCACTTGTTAAAATGTATAATACTATATGACGTCAAGCTCTGGCATCCTTAAAAATCCTTTTAAAAATACATTTCATAACTACATTAGACTTGTATAAAGAAAATGATTAAAAATTGAGGAACTGAAAGTGTTTTAAGGTTATTTAAAACAATCTAGATGCAGGCTCTTTGAAATGACAAGAGCCATTGTAAGAGTAAGTTCTGTTACTAGGAGCCTATAACTACAACATGTTGTGATTACATTCTTATATTTTAAAAAGCTGATTAATGAACATACTTAAAATAACAAATAAAGGTACTGATGTTATGTCTGTGGTTGGGGCAGGGCGGGAAAGGAAGGGAAAGGAATGAAGGCCTTAATCTACTACAAGTGCCCCACACAATACTTCAGGATCGGAACCTATGTTAATATGTTGAACAGCCAAAGGAAAGTGCAAGTCTTCAGTGTAAACCCAAACAAAAATGTGTCATAATGTAGCAGAATGGTCTCACAGACTGGTTGGCTACTAGATTAGAAGTACACAAGCAATTACAGCACATAAGAAAATCCACTTGTAGTGACATAAATGATTCGATACCACTGTTTCATACTAATGGTGTTAAACAAAGCTAAGACTTTTAGAAAACAAATTATTTGAGTCACTTTTTTACAGTGTATGGGTTTTGCTAAATAACTCTATAAAAATAAAGGAAGAAAATATAAAGATGGGGTTTGCAAAGACACTGCATTATCAGAAAAGAAACAAACAAAAACCACAACAGCGATATGCTAGTCTATGATGCTCCAGCACACTGGAAAGAGGGACCCTGCACAAACTTTGCTGACCTAAGAACTGAAGGTGGAAAAAAGGAAAATCCCAGAGAAGAGACTGATTGGTAGCTTTCAATGCTGAAATCCCCCAAGCAAAAACTGGGACATTCCAAGGCATTTACACGTGAAGATTTATGAAACTTGGCATCTAGGAACAAAAACCACTGTAGCAAAGTACAGTTATAAATATAAAACCTCAAAAGAGACATTCTGGTTTATGAAAAGATGAAATCTGAAACAAAACTTGTTCACTGGTTGGAAGATCTGCATTCTTTGTCTAGAGCATGGCCTGTATTCACATCAACCAAAAGGTCAGCCCAATAAAACATCATGGTACCGTCAACAAATTGCTTCCCACAAGTCTAATGCAACTAGACAGAAGGGCTAATGGGGATCAGACAGCTGGCCACTGAGAATAAACTTATCACAGATTAGCACTTTGTTTTGTCTCTAAGGGAAGAGCACAGTAATATCAGAACAAGAATCTGTAATAAAGCCTTGAAATAAAAATAGAAACCTCAGCTGTGGGTATCTCAAGAGACCCACTGGCCAAACCTATCAAGCTGAGCTAGAAAGTTTATCTGCAACCAGATTTCACTTGTAAAATGGGTTTAATTATTTTTTTTTACTCAAGTGATGACATGATTAAGTCTAATTTAAATAATTTTCAGATAGTTACACCTTTTTATAACTCATGTATATTAATTTAAATGTATAACTGGCACCTGCATTTCAATAATAGGTTTAACCCTACCTACTTAGAAATGAATCAAATGGTAAAGAGTGTTGAGACTTGAATACATTATACTAGCTCAGCATAGCTTTTCTTTCCCAGGAAATTGTACTTATATGGAGTGAAAAGATAGGCAGTGTTGCCAGCATTCACTATTTTATCAGGTGGTTTGCAATATTTGGTGTTTTTCTTAAAACCCTATTGTTGCATGGGAAAAGGGGGAATGATTATGTTACAATCTCTGATTTTACTGAAAAAAAATGGTAAGTTCTGTCTCATCATGGTTATAGAGAAAAACTTGAAAATGTGACTCAGGTACTCCACAGGCTAAAAAAAACCAACCACCCAACCATAAAACAAATCAGAAGAACTCCAATTTTTGTTTTCTTTAATTTAATTTCATGATTTTCATGGCAATCTCATAGATTCTGAAGATCTGAATCATGTTTTTTGGTCAGCTAGGGTAAACAATACTAGATAGGTGAAAGAAAGCAGGCAGGACTAGAATAATTAGAGGCTTGATATTTTTATGATACTGTTGAAGGTACTTTCATAGCTCCATTGATGTGAGCTCCAAACAATCTTTTATGTATTTATCCTCAGAACACTCCACCGCCATTATTCCCATTTTACACATGCACAGTGAGACTAAGGCCCGGAGCCACAAAGGTTCTTAGAATCCCAATTGTCATTGGTGATTGGGAGCCTAAATATATTTGTGGATCTAGAACTAAATGACTTGCCCAAAGTCACACAATTGGATTGACCAAGTCCCAAGCTAACACCCTAATCATTAAAGCATCCTTCCTCTCTGCAATACACCAGCTTTCTTTCCAGGTGCATTCAAACTTTACATGAACTTGCCAGTCTTGCAGTCTACAGAAAGAAACTTGTTTTAATGAGCTGAAAGCTAACAAGTGTAGAGTTGCTTTAATATTGGGTTTAACCACACCAGAGAAATTCTGGTTTATGACAAGTAGACACCTGAAGCAAAAATGTATATATGGATTGGATGATTCAAATTCTTTCTTTGAAGATTAGATTGTATTCCAATTGGTCCACACCAGATTTTTAAAAAAGGGATCCCAAAGGACTGTGGTTAGCATTTAGGGCTGCTATAACTTGAGACAGCTGGCAGCTATCCCTAAAGGTCCATACAACACTCAAGAAGCACAGTGCATGTCACCTTCCCCACCTCTGACATGCCCTCTGAACCAGGGGATGCAGATAGAAAGTAGAAGAGCTGACTGCACTAGCTCTACATTCACTGGAGATACCCCCATGTCAACAGAAGCCCCAGCAAAGGATTTGAGCATCACAGAAAGAAGCTGAAAGAGGCAAACAATCCACTGCAAAGTATTTATTGTGCCATTTGACTGATTCAGGGCATGGTTACACTTACAAGATTATAGCGCTATTGGTTATAGCGGTCCCCTTATACAGTAATATGAATAGCGCTATTGTATGTCCACACTGAGATGCTCCAGCGTTATAGCATGGCCACATTTGCGGCACTTAATGCGGCATTAAGAGCAGCGCATTAGGGCATGTATCCCACAGTACACCTCTTCCTGATCTGGCACAATGCCTTGTGATGGGGGGGCATCACTTGCGGGGCATTCTGTATCCTGTTTCAACTACCCATGATGCTTTTTGGCATATCCCAGCAATCCCTGTGTTTCCTTCCACCTCCGGCGCCATCTTTCAAGGGTTTCAGCAAGGCACGCTCCGTCTTCCATTGTCGTGTGCCGCAATGAATCCAGAACTGCTGAGGAACATGCTGACGACTGTCGCCAGCACATCTCTGTGTGCAGTGGAGTTAATCCTTGACATGCAGGATGACAGTGATGAGTCTGAAGACAAGATCGAAGCGGTGAATGCGTTTGACACGAAGCTTCTTGTCTCATTAACGGACATGCTCACGGCCGTTGAACGCCGCTTCTGGGCACGGGAAACGAGCACTGAGTGGTGGGATCGCATCGTCATGCAAGTCTGGGACGACGAGCAGTGGCTGCAAAACTTTCGAATGAGAAAAGCCACTTTCATGGGACTGTGTGCTCAACTCGCCCCCGCCCTGCGGCGCAAGGACACCAGACTGAGAGCTGCCCTTCCGGTGGAGAAGCGGGTGGCTATCGCGATCTGGAAGCTGGCTACACCAGACAGCTACCGATCGGTGGCCAACCAGTTTGGGGTTGGAAAGTTGACCGTTGGAGTTGTGCTGATGCAAGTGTGCAGGGCCATTAATTGCATCCTGCTACGAAAAATCGTGACTCTGGGTAACGTGCATGACATTGTTGCTGGCTTTGAAGAAATGGGTTTCCCTAACTGTGGAGGGAATGTGGAGGGATAGATGGGACCCATATACCTATTCTGGCGCCCGCCCACCTAGCAGACGAGTACGTTAACCGAAAGGGGTACTTCTCCATGGTTCTCCAGGCACTTGTGGATCACCATGGGCGTTTTACTGACATTAACGCTGGCTGGTCTGGAAAGGTGCATGACGCATGCATCTTCCGCAACACCGGCCTGTTTATGAAGCTGCAAGCCAGCACTTTTTTCCCAGACCAGAGGATCCCCGTGGGGGAAGTGGAAATGCCCATAGTGATTCTTGGCAACCCCGCTTACCCTTTAATGCCCTGGCTCATGAAACCCTACACAGGGAGCCTGGACAGCAGTCAGGAAAGGTTCAACTACAGGCTTAGCCGGTGTCGAATGACTGTGGAGTGTGCTTTTGGGCGTCTCAAGGCACGCTGGCGCTGTCTTTATGGGAGGCTAGACTTGGCCGAGGGTAGTATCTCCACGGTTATTTCCACATGCTGTGCCCTACATAATCTTTGTGAGCGGAAGGGCGAAGGCTTCACTCAGGCATGGTCCTCGGAGGTTCAACGCCTGGAGGCCACATATGCCCAGCCAGAGAGCAGGGTTCTTAGAGGGGACCAGCGCGAGGCTGTTAGGATCAGGGAAGCCTTGAGGGAGCATTTTGAGGCTGAAAGCCAGTTCTAAAGTGAGCTGCAGATGGAGGGAGGGAGGGAGCATTCTTTTAATAGGAACAGGCATTTGCTTTTCTGTAACCTGTAATAATGTATGTACACTTAATAAAGAAACCCATTTATTAAGAAGACAATTCATTTATTGAACAGGTACTTCGGTTGCTGAAAGAAAATATTGTGATGCGTGTGAGGGGGAAACCGGGGGAGGTGCAATGGGGGTGGCATGGGGTCAGTCAGAGATCGGAATATGTCTGGGTCTCTGAGTCTCCAGTGCCCTCACAGTGGCCATGTCCCCCGAACCCCATTTGCGGAGGGCAGTAAGGCATGTTATTAGAGATTGACTGCAGTGGATAATGGTCCGGGGTTTGGGGGTTGTTCGGTGAAGACAGAGGGGTTGGAGGCAGCTGTGGATGGTGATAACCATATAGCTGATGATAGTGGCCTGGAGGGTACTGAGGCACAGAAGGGGAAGGGTTTTGGGGCAAATGATAATTGGGGTGGAGAGCGCGGTGCTTCTCCTCGTGAAGGGTGACAATCCACTGCATAGTCTCCACTTGAAGCTGTAGTAATGAGAACAGCTTATCCGTGCTTTTCCGGCGGTGAATCGCATTCTCCTTCCGCGCCTTCTCCCTCAACTTGCTCTCGTTCTCCCTCCACCTCTGTGTAACTCAATTCTCCGTTACAGCCTGTTGCATTACTTGCTGTACAAGATCCTCTTTGCTCCTTCATGGCTGCTTCCTCAGTCGCCTCAGCCTCTCAGCTGTTGATAAGAGCGATGGCACAGGGCTCAAGGACGATCCTTCTAAAATAAAAAGATACATTTAACAGTGGTTCCCTTGTAAAGAGCAGACATGCCTATGATTCCCCCGCATTCCCCGTTTGCCTGTCTCGCAGAGAGCACAGATACAGCAACGGAGCCCCTGCCATGGTGAGTGCACTCCAGAGGCAAGGGAAATGATTTTTTCCCTGCCCCAGAAAAGCTGTGCCGGGGGAGGGGGTGGGAAGTGCCGATAAGTTGCAGGAGCCCCACTCTGAGCAGCAGGCAGGGGGAAGGATTTCTTCCCTGCCCTGAAAAGCTGTGGCCGGGGGGTGGAGTGCCGGGAAGTGGCAGGAGCCCTACTCTGAACACTGTTCCAACATTCTCCGTAGGTGTTTGTCCTGGAAGATATCTCATTGCTTCGAGTCACTGAGGAACAAAGGGAAGGGATTTTAATGAGATGCGGCTTCCGCCCAGGGCTATATGCAGCTTGCCTATGTGCAGCAATGCTCCCCCCACCCATTGTAGCACAGTGGCGGGAACTAGTAACCGTGACTGGGACGGGGGCCACGCTGGCTCTCCCGGGAAACCTGCGCAGGCGCATTGCAAGTGCTCTTATTGAGACCTCTGAAGAGATTACTGATAATGACTACCGCGAGGTGATAGACTACATCAATGCACTATTCCACATGTAGGCAAGCATGCAAGCATCCCTTTCCACCCCAAGCTGCCTGCCTTCCCCATAGAAAAGCGGCTTTACCTCCGCAATCTGCTGCTGAGCTGGCCCCTGCAACCGCCGGACGCTGTGGCTGGCCGCCCTCCTCCTGGCTTGAGAAGAGCTCCAGGTGGAATGCCCCCTGCATCCCTTTCCATCCCAAGCTGCCTGCCTTCCCCATAGAAAAGCAGCTTTCCCTCCGCAATCCGCTGCTGAGCTGGCCCCTGCAACCTCTGGACGCTGTGGCTGGCTGCCCTCCTGGGTTGAGAAGAGCTCCTGGCTGCATGTGTCCAGGGACTCCTCCGTGCCCTGGGTCGCTGCTGCCACATCCTCATCCTCCTCCTCTTCTTCATCCTCCTGCTCTTCGTCCTCCTCCTCACCCCCGCCCCTTCACTAGTGGGCTGGGAAGTGTCCGTGGTGGTCGATGGAGTGACCGTAGGATCACCACCAAGTATAGCGTGCAGCTCCTTATAAAATCTGCAAGTCACCGGGACTGCCCCGGAGCAGCCGTTTGCCTTGCAGGCTTTGCGATACGCATTCCTAAGCTCCTTTATCTTAACACGGCACTGCAGAGTGTCCCGCTCATGGCCTCTTTCCGCCAACGCCCGTGATATCTGCCCATAGGTATCAAAATTCCTGCGGCTAGACCGCAGCTGAGACTGAACAGCCTCTTCCCCCCAACAGCTGATGAGGTCCAGCACCTCGCTATTGCTCCATGCTGGGGATCACCTATTGCGAGGAGGCATGGCACGTGGAGTCATGATTATCAATCAGAATGATCACCTCCAACGATTCCCTGAGACCACGCCACGCAATCAATCAGATCAATGAGAATGATCACCTGCAAGGATTCCCTGAGAGCACGCCACGCTTGGCTGGAGCAAACAGGAAGGGGATTTTCAAATTTCCCTGGAACTTTAAAGGGGAGGTCTGACGTGTGGTCACCTGAGGACAGGACAAAAGAGTTTGCAAGTGATGACTAGAGTGGCTCGAACGGGAATTATGGGATGGGCTGGAGGCCAATTAATGCGCAGTGGGTGTCCACATTCTTGCTGTAGCGCTACAGCAGCTGCACTACAGCCCTTATTCCCCATGCGGAGGTGGATTAACAATAACGCTATAACTCAGCGGTTATAGCGCTCTACGTGACTTGCCAGTGTGGACGGGGAGGAGGTTATAGCGCTCGTGGGGGCTTTATAGCGCTATAAAGTGCCAGTGTAACCAAGCCCTCAGAGTAGGGACTTCAACCTAATCCCCCACATTCCAATTCAAAGTCGTAATTATCAGGTTATCTGGGGCTGGATGTGGGGGGCTTGTGCTCTCTTATTTTTCATGAAATGTTTTGAGGGGTTTTAGTTCTGCCCCAGTATGGAATGGGAAATATTATGAAATCTTAAAAGTTTTTGCAGGACAAATAGCCATTTCCTCCTGAGCTTGAATGATAATGCATCACAAGGGGGCCAAATGAAAGTTGCAAGGTTAACCTCCACTCTGGCATTTCCTAACTTTTGAGTGCTAGACTTGTAAGAAAAAAAGGTTGAAGTTTTAACTTGTGTAGGTTTTTGTTGTTGTTTTTTCCTACTGTAACTTCCAACAGGAGGAAGGGGTTGGGTTGTTTTGTTTATTTTAAAGGGAGGGGAGGATAAACAGGGGGAAAAAACAAATTTAATTATTAGATAACAACCTCCAAACATCAAGCATCATTAGCAGGGGCTGAACCTAATCCATCTCTCTCCCAGTGTGACACCAAAGGAATGATGGGGCATTGAGGCCTGCCACTAGCCTCTACTTCTCCCCCACCCCTCCCATTACAACTGTTCTGGTAGCTGGTAGGCATTGCAGGCACAGTGTGTGTTGCTGTTGTGCCAGTGGCAGCTGCAGTATTGGCCCAACTCTTAGGAAGGTTCAGGTTTGAGAGACTGTCAAAATTTTCCTGTGGAACACACGTTAAAGAAAGGAAATAGCAATTTTCAACAATGTATATCTCAGAAAAACCTGCAATGGAATTTCATGGGAACAAAACAAAAACAAAACAAAACAATATTTCTATAGCACATGGGCTTGCTTTGCCACTCCTAAATTTCAAAGGTCTGCTGCAAATAATAAAGATGTGAATGCGGCTCAAAAAAAGCACCACCATAGTCAACACAATAATCTTTTACATTGGAAAAAGTATTAGACAACCAACATAAAGGTTTTGCTACCAATGCACTCTTTAATAAAGGAAATGTTTGTCAGTTATTTTAACATTTGCTCAGATGACTTGAAAATGAGGACTAATAATCCATGACATAGGCCTGATAAAACCTCAGGCTTTTGTTATCACCATCCTTTATGGTTGTTCAATATTTGTGCAGAACTTTGACAATGTAAATTGCTAGATAAGGACTCAGTACTTTTATCATTCAATAATTTGTCATATTTGAGTTGCCAAGATAAAAGTGATGAACAATAGATTAAACACAAAAGAAAAATATTGGGAAAAATTTGACTTATTCATCCTTTAGATTTCCCTCTAGGTATAAGCCAATAATCTGGGATGGGAGTATATTCATTTATTTACAATTAATTTGGGACTGGATCTATTCAACTCAATAGCTGTTGCACTGATATAAAATACACAGATAAGACAACAGTCTTCACCTCCTTTTTAATATAATATTGGTGATGGGGTAACACTCAGTCCCAGTTCACTAGTGTCCCAGAAACTGCCCAGACCCACTTTACTTTAGTGTTCAGCCTGTATTTTATTCCAAACTTTTTCACCAGTACACTTCAATATCACCATTTTTAATTCCTATATGTTTCAGCCCCTCTTTACCAGGGCTCTATTAGGAAAAGCAATTGCCCTATCTTGGGAGCTTTTTCAGTCTAGCTCAGCTAACTCTATCCTCTTCCCTTTTTAATATTTTCTTCCTGACTTTTAACAGGTTAGTCATTGGAGGGCTAATTAGTTCCTTTCTCCCCAGCTTCTCCTTCTGATTAGCTAATTGCTCAATCAGGCATCACCGGAAAAACTAATTGATGCTAAAGTGCTCAGAGTGCTAACCCACCTGTCAGGCCTTCCCATTCTGTAACTGTGTTACTATAAATTCCACATAATAATACATGTATGATGGATAGGGTACCAGGCACTAACTAATCATATTTGATATTGATTGGACTTACTGATAAATTGACATTAAGATTTATGTGGGTTGTTTTGTTTTGTTTTGTTTTGTTTTGTTTCAAATTACAACTACACGAGAGATCCTGATAAATTGCTTCAGGATTAACACTTAAAGCTGATACAATGAAAGCCTAATTAGCATTCAAAAAGGTCTTCAACTAGGAAAGGTGGGAAAAGAGAACCTTAAACTGGTTTGCAAGATTCACTTGTCAGGCTAGGATAAGGAAAATATTCATGTTCATAGGCTTTGGCAGCAAGGAAGAAGTCACTGTGTGTGAATGTCAGAGAATTGTACATATTCCCTTGATGTACAATAGGTCCATGCAATAGAGAATTAAAATGGAACGTACAAGGGATTTGGAGCCAGAGAAGGGAGGTCTAACACATAACCAATCTTTCTATGAAAATGTTACAAATAATTTCATGCCCCAGTGGGTAATATGCAAATTGACACGTGGACACAAAGGAGTCAATGGAGTAGGGGCACAAGTGAAAAGGTCCATGAAAGCTTCTGGTGACATATGGCCTAAAAATTAGACCCCCGACGATATAAGTGAATACTGACTGAATTTACTATAACTGCTATCTGTCTGATACCCAGTTTTAGGCTAGACACTTTTAAAATTTTGTTATGATAAGATTTTCTCTGCCTTTCTCTAATTACAGTAAAGCTTATTAATAGGTGGTCCATGACATTTTGGGATAGTATTTACTATACTCTATTGGAGGACAGATAATGAAGGTAGATTTATATGTCTATGTTTTAGCCATAACAAGGTTCAGAGTCAACAGCTCAGCTCAGTCCATAGGTGCTTTGTTTGCAGTTAGCCTAAAGCACAGGACAAGCCAGAAGATCACAGATAAGAGAAGAATTTGAGTGACTAAAGAGACTATCACATGTACCATTCATACACAAGTCTCTTTTCTCTGGAAAAAATGGCTCATTCTTGCTATGTCTCATCTTGCGGGCTGAGAAAACAAAATATGGCCCTGCTATAAAGAGAATTATGTTTTAGCTTCAATATAAATTAAATTACACAGAGATGCAAATAACCTTGAACTTTTTTTTATCTAGACAATGAAAAGTATCATAACGAATTTTGCTTCTGGGCCACTGTTAGCTAAACAATTAGAAGAAGCAGTTTCTTCCTTTGCTGGCATAAGAAAGCCCACCTATCAATTAGCACTTCAGAATATTGTAACATTAGCTCATCATTCCTACAATTCAGGTTTGTGGACAAAATTTCTGTCATTCTGGTGGTTGTTATGCAAAAGCTAGGTAAGACCTTCACAGTTTAGCTTCCTTAATGTATAAGGACTTTTGCTCAGTATATAACATTTTTACGGTCAGTAAGCAGTTCGTTTTGGTCATACTTTTCAACAGTAAATTCTGTTTTTCCATCCCTCACTTCTTTAGAAACATCTGTTATAATGGCTATTTCTGAAAGTACCACCTTCCTAAGTTTAGTTACTGTTGTGAACCATCTGCCTGGTGATAACTCACATTATTTTCAAACTCTATGTCTGCCATTACTTTGAATAATTGTTGTTACTGCTGAAACAGGAATAATCTGTTGGAAGAATAATATAGACATGTAAATCAACACATCAAACCTATAACCATATGTTCACTCTGCAAGCATATCCTCCTGAAGCATTGTAAGGAATTTATTTTAGTCTGCTCACTGCCAATAGATGGCTTCCATTTCTGATCTTGGCAGTTAATAGAATATAGCACAATATTAAACAAAATCAATAGATTTCTTAAGGCTTGGCTACACTTGCACTTTATACTGCAATAAAGCCACCCAGAGCAGTCTACCTTACTCCCTGTCCACACTGGCAAGGCACATAGAGTGCTCTGACTCCCTGGCTGTTGCATATTCAAACGCTTCAGGGTCAGTGTGGACGAGGAGTTACAGTATTGCGCTCTGACTGTCCTCCAAAAACACCCCATAATCCCCCTAAGGGCTTGGCCACACTTGCGAGTTATAGCGCAATAAAGATGTTAAGAGCACTCTACCTTACTACTCATACTTACTACTCCTGGCAAGGCACTCAGAGCACTCTGACTCCATGCTGGAGTGCTACAGGTACTCCACTTCCCTGAGAGGAATACCATTTGTTGCTCTCTCACTGGAGCGCCACAGCACCAGCGTGGATGCCCAATGCACTCTGATTGGCCTCCAGAAGTGTCCCACAATGCCTGTTCTAGCCAGTCTGGTCATCACTTTTGAATTCTGCTGTCCTATCTTCAGATGACCAACCGTCAGATCCATCCTTTTAAATTCCCTGGGAATTTTGAAAATCCCCTTCCTGTTTGCACAGCCAGGTGTGGAGTGCTCTCAGCACATCTTTCCAGGTGACCATGCCTCCACGCACCAGGCGATTCCCAGTATGGAACAATGGTGAGATGATGTACCTCATCAGCGTTTGGGGAGAGGAAGCTGTCCAGTCCCGCTGCACTTACAATTACGATACCTACGGGAAGATATCAAGGGCCATGACAGACAGGGGCCATGACTGGGATGTGGTGCAGTGTCGGGTTAAAGTAAAGGAGCTGCAGAATGCCTACTGCAAAGCCCACAAAGGCAAATGGCCACTCCAGTACTGCCCCTTCGACCTGCAAATTCTACAAAGAGCTGGTCGCGATACTTGGGGATGATCCCATCTCCACTTCAACGACTACCATGGATACTTCCGAGCCCAGCACAGGAAGTGGGGAGGAGGAGGAGGACGAGGAAAGTGCAAGCGAGGGTGCTGAGGCGGGGGGAGACACCGCAGAATCCCTTGAAGCATGCAGCCAAGAGTTCTTCTTGAGCCAAGAGGAAGGCAGCCAGTCTTGGCATCCGGTGCTTGGGGAAGGACAGAGGAGGTTCCTGGTAAGTAGCTTTTTTTTCCAGGAAGGAAGTTTTTAGGTGCGGGCTCTTGGGTAAGGGCTGCATGCATGCCTAGGTACAGAATAGGGCTTTGATGTGCTCTATGACATCAAGGTAATTGACATCGGTGATCTCTTCAAAAGTCTCAGCCAGAACATGGGCAACGCGCCTGTGCAGGTTTATTGGGAGAGCCAGCGTGGTTCTTGTCCCAATCAGCTTAATTCAGTGCTTCTCAGACTTCTTGGATTGGCAGCTCTTTTTCTGCTCCCCGCGGGCCGCTGCAACCCATGCATGTCCACTGAAAAGCCACCAAAGTGAAAGTTTCCGGTTTTGGTGGCGTTTTTGGCAAACATGCTGTGCGCTTCACAGTGTCCACCAAAAAGCCGCCGTAAGTGGAAGCGTTCAGCTTGGCGGCACTTTGGCGGTGCAGGGAGCTCGCAACCCCCTGGAAATCATCCTGCGACCCCCAGTTTGAGAACCACTGAACTAATGTGTCCATGCCAACTCTGACACAAGGGGATCATTGCTGCACACAGGCAAGCTGCAAATGGGCCAGGGTGGAAGCCACATTGAGAAGAAGACTCTCCATTGCTTCACCATCACCCTCAGCAGTGAGATATCTTCCAGGACGAATTCCTGTGGATAATGTTGGACAGGTGTTCAGTGTAGGTGCCTCCTGCAGCTACTGGCTCTCCCCAAGGCACAGAAACCCAGAGGACAGTACAGCCATGAAATCAGTCCCCCTGGACCCTGTGCTTACTCACCATTTCTGGGGCTTCCATGGGTTATGTGTGCTCACTTTGGGACAGGAAAATTATGGTTTTGTATGGACTGTGATTGCCACCCTTAAGTGCAGGGGAATCATTGCTCTGTCTGATGTGTACAATACTGCCTCTGTTAAGTGTTGAATTTTGCCTGTATAGGTGCAACCATGAGATCTCGGCGGTCAGTCTTATCACCAGCCAACAGACTGAAAAGACTCGGGAAAAGGCCGCAGAAAAGCAAAGAAGACATTCTGTATCAAGTGACGCAGCAATCTGTGGAAGAGAATCAAAAGGCACAGAAGTGGAGAGAGAGTAAAAGAGGATCCGCCAGAAGAATGAGGATCGCTGGCAGCAAAACGCAGTACTCTGGCAGCAATGCACAGAACGTCTGCTCAGTATAATGGAGAGCCAAGCGGACTCTATCCAGGTGCTCGTTGTTATGCAGGTCGCCTCCCCCTGCAGCCTTTGTCCCAAAACTCTTTCCCTTGTGCCCCTATGTCCCCTCCAACTCATTTTCCCCAGCATCTGGGTTCTTACCGCCCCCACCTGCCTCCTACACTCGTAGCTTCACTACCCATTCACAAAAACTACAACCCTTATCCCCTGCAAGCAACCCCCCTCAACATGCCTTATAGCCATCCTGAAGTGCAGCACTCAGTGCACAGCACTCCAGGAAGGATTCCAGAGTATGAAATCAGGACATACTCAAATCTGTGAGTGAACCTGTCCCCATCCCGTCCCCTTTCCCATTTTGTATTTCTGTGTTATTTTTTTTTCCAATACATTATTTTTTTATTTCAATAAATGGAGTTTTTTACTTTGAAAACGTACTTCGTTAGTGCATAAAGCAAAATATGCCTTAGCCCAGGAAAGCAACAAGCACTGCAAGTCAGTGTACCAAACATAGTCACTGTATTTAACTCCCATGCAGAGCACAAGACATTACTGGTGTCTTTCAGCCTCAAAATTGCTACCTCAAGGCATCCCTAATTCTTGCAGCCCCCTACACTGGGTCCCTCTAATAGCCCTGCTCTCTGGCCTTGCAAATTCAGCCTCCAGGTGTTGAACTGCAGAGGCCTATGCCTGAGTGAAGCTTTCACCCTTCCCTTCACAAATATTATGGAGGTTACAGCACACAAATATACCCGTGGGGATGCTGTCTTCAGCTAAGTCCAGCTTCCCATAAAGAGAGCTCCAGCGGCCCTTCAAAGGGCCAAAAGCATACTGCACAGTCATTCGGCACGGGCTCAGCCTGTAGTTGAACCATTCCTGGCTGCTGTCCAGGCTCCCTGTGTAAGGGTTTCATGCGCCACAGCATTAAAGAGTAAGTGGGGTCTCCAAGGATCACAATGGGCATTTTGACTTCCCCTACAGTGATCCTTTGGTCTGGGAAGAAAGTCCCAGCTTGCAGCTTCTTGAACAGGCCAGTGTTTCAAAAGATGCGTGCGTCATGTACGCTTCCAGGCCAGCCTGCATTAATGTCAATGAAACGCCCACGGTGATCCACAAGCCCTTGGAGAACCATGGAGAAACACCCTTTTCGGTTAAGGTACTTGAAGGCTAGGTGGTCTGGTGCCAAAATAGGAATGTGTGTCCCATCTTCTGCCCCTCTGTGGTTAGGGAATCCCATTTGTGAAAATCTCGCCAAGATGTCATGCATGTTACCCAGAGTCATGGTTCTTCTAGGCAGGATACGATTAATGGCCCTGTAAACTTTCATCAACACAATTCCAACAGTCGACTTCCCACTCCAAACTGGTTAGTGACCGATCTGTAGCTGTCTAGAGTTGCCAGCTTCCAAATTGCAATAGCCACCCGCCTCTCCATTGGCAGGGCAGCTCTCAATCTCGTGTCCTTGTCCTGCAGGGTGGGGGTGAGTTCAGCACAGAGTGCCATGAAATTGGCTTTTCTCATCCATAAGTTCTGCAGCCACTGCTTGTCATCCCAGACTTGCATGATGATTGATCCCACCACTCAGTGCTTGTTTCCCGAGCCCAAAAGCGGCGCTCCACAGTGGAGAGCATGTCCGTGAATGAGACAAGAAATTTCGTGTCGTATGCATTACATGAGTCCATATCGTTGTCGGACTCCTCAGTGTCACTTTGGACTTTAAGGATAACTCGACTGCCAAATAAGCCGTGCTGGCAAAACTCATCAGCATGTTCCTCAGCAGTTCGAGCTCCATTCCAACAGACTGAAAGGGAAGACAGAGCATGACACACAGAAACCATTGAAAGATGGCACCAAATGTGGATGGAAACACAGGGATTGCTGAGATGCGAAGCGAAGCATCAAGGGGCATTGCAACAGGATCCAGAATGCCCCGCACCCGAAGTCCCCTTGCCAAAAGCCACAGTACCAGAATGGGAAGAGCTGCTCTGTGGGATAGCTGCCCATAATGCACAACTCCCAATGTCGCTTCAAGTGCCGAGGATGTGGCCAAGCCAGTATGCTTGAGTTGTCAGTGTAGATAGACTGGAACACTTTCCCTGGTGCCCTCTCTGAAGGCTGGATTAACCCAAAGTGCTCTACATCTGCAAGCGTAGCCAAGCCCTAAGTCAAGTGGTTACTCTTCTGCATTCCTGCAGCAATTTCACAAAGGGAAATGCCTTTTCAAAGCTCCATTTCAGACAGCAGCTACTTATCTGCTATGAGGCAAAGCAAACATTTACTTAGTAATTGGCAGTGAGTGAGAGGCGGGGGGGGTGGGGGGCTACAGGGGACTGAACTTACAAGATAGTATGCTGACACACTCTTAGCACTCCAAAAACCTACTCTCTCTCTGCCCCCCTCCCCACACATACACACAACACACTCCACCTTACCCCACTCATTTGAAAAGCACTTGAACGCTGGGATAGCTACCTATAATGCACCGCTCCCAGTCCTGCTGCAAGAGCCCCAAATGTGGCCACACCAGTGTGCTTGCAGCTGTCAGTGTGGACAGACTGGAGCACTTTCCCTAGTGTGCTCTCCAAAGGCTGGTTTAACCCAAAGCGCTCTACAACTACAAGTGTAGCCAAGCCCTTATTGTTTCCTTTGAGCTTCTGCTTCGAGATTTAGTGGATATGAGTACAGATAACTGTTTTTTTCCCTTCTGCATCATCAGGCGTATAACACAGGAATATTTATTTTTAGTATTCAATCAGCAGCATTTCACAACACCCAGAGCTTGTCAAACAAAAGGGCAAGTGAGATGCATATTACTGCAAATATATGCATATGGCAAAGAGGTAACCCAGTCATGACAGCATTTGTGTGTGTGGGGGGGGTTGTTGGGTTGTTTTTTTTAGTGTAATGGACAGTTAGCAAAGCAGTGCTTTTAAGCACAGCCTTGATTATTTTTAGTGTATACATGAAGACTGCAAAGGAGTGATAAGAAACTAGAAACTGCATAAAAGCAAGTTAATACACAATCCGATGTGCAAAATTCCACAAGGGACTAACTGCTGAATCGCTTTGTGTACATATTATGGGGTATATACACATCAGTCAATTTATTTCATTAGTGATGGGCAAAACACCTCAAAAGGTTTAGATAATGTCTCAGTAAACTTCCCTTTTCTAATAGTTTCATTTATATCTCTTTGGTCCAAAAGTATTTCAAAATCAGACTCTCACAAGAATTTCCTGGTTTTGGCTAGGTAGGAAATAAAACACTGCATATTTTTGTCTCTTAGAATTTGGGTACTCTGCATTCAGGGCCAAGTGTCTGATCCTTTGAAGTGAGTAAAAGTCTTCCATTGACTTCAGTGGTCATGGGATCAGGGCCCAAGTCTCAGTTAAGTTCAAAGTGGGACAAATTTTTCATGTTCTTAGTAAAAGTTGTCTCTGAAATTATTTGCTCACACCTGTTTAACATATAGGGCACTCTGCCCCCAACCCTCATTTTCCATTAAAATTTGGAGAAAGGTCAGTCATGATATGGATTATTTCAAAATATTTCTACTTCACATTTCTAGGTTGACCATCACACAGAAGAGAAAAACCTTTAGAACAGCATACAAAAAGTCAGATCATTAATTCAGAAATACTCTTATCCTGAGGAAACAATCATAATTAATTGCTTGCAGGAAGCTATTTTTTTTATAGTAACTTCAGCAGACAAACTAAAATATAGAAACAAAGAATAATAGAATCCAAGATCTATATATTTGGTTTCACTAATTGGCACTGGAAGCATTTGCTTTCTAAAGGAAGTGAGTACTTAACAAAACTTAACAAGACAAGTAGTGTGGAGGAGTGAGTGGGGTAGCTGAATAGTCAGTTGAACAGTTATGGCCAAGATCTTCAAAAGAGACAAGTAAAGGTCAACTGTGTTAAGATTTGGGCACAGTCTCCTACTGACAAAGCTGCTGCTCCTCATTGTGGGTGGTTTGATTTTGTTGACAGACCTCTCTCAACCAGTTATGCTGCTGAAAGGTGCAAAAGTGTAGACATAGCCTTAGGCTCCACATTCACTTAGGCACTTTTGAAAATGTTACTCCTTGCCTTTTGGTAAAGACAAACAGAGGTCCAATGGCTTGTAACTGAATGGCAGATAAATCTGTTCAAACTGTATCAAAGGTGGTTTTCCTATCAAAGAACTATTCTCACCCTCCAGAGTTTATGTAATAATTCTGCTAATATTAATTTGATTATTTTAATCAATTCATTTCACTTTTTAAATTATTTAGTTATGGATAAAACACAACATGTTGTAACTGGTTGAAATTGCATTGAAGATAATGGAGTTGTACCTGATTACTATAATTCTGATTTTGACCCTAAGAGCATCCCAAAGAAAACTGAAAGGATACCATTATGTCTCCCTATATAGGAAGCAAAACCATGTACTTTGAGTCTAAAATGATCTGTGATTAAAAGAAGAAAGCAAATCTGAATATTAGTAACGTTGCCATGAGAGACTGCCATCATGTAGATGCCTCTCAGAACAAAATGGCCCCTGAGCTCTGAACAGAGAGAGAGTTCTTTAGAATATTTATAAATGTAGAACACAGGTAACAAGCAATGTTTTCACAAGTATCTCCTTCCATGTCTGGTCACAGAGGCATTTTTTGATCTCTCAGACCTTACAGATGCAAAAGCCATCCTTTTGTGACAAATGTCCATTAAGGTCTCTAAAATCCTCACTTTGAGCATCGCTGTATGCATCCTACTATGAAATTAAATAAAGATTAAATTATTATTCTGACCAGAATGGTTCGGTACATAAAATAATCGGTATAACCTGGCATGAAAAATACTGTTGACACCATTTAGCAGGTGAAAAAGTAGCAGAGCTTGGACTGCTAGATGTGACTTTATTTAAATGTGTCACAAAATACAATTGACACAGCTGCTCGCTATATTAATGTTTATCAGGAAGCTAATTAAGATTGCTTCTTCTCCTCTTTCTACTAAAAATAAAGTTGTTTAAAGCTGTTATCCAACCAGTCAATAAGTCTCCAATTAGCTGTAAATAATAAATCAATATCTTGTTGAAAAAGGACAGAATAATTAAGATCCACTGTTATGTGCAGTCACTTCAGAGCTCAGTTACACAGTACGGTGGTGATGACCCGTTCAACCACGTCTTTAATAGCCCTTAGCAAATGGAGCTTTGTCTTTCACGCACAGCTAATTCACAACAACATTGCAACATAGTCTTACTATTAGAAAGAGTAAATTTTGGTGATCTATACATTCCTTTAGGTATCATACCACTTGTGACCATCTGCATTTCTAGCTTAGTCAAGGGAGAGAAAGCAAGAGAATGGGTGAATATGCTCAAATTATCTAAAAAAGGTGTTCTTAATTCTTTTCAATAGCATGGATCATATCTGAACAGAATCATTGGTCCTAGAGCAGTCCTCTCCCAGCCACAGTCACGTGGATCACTTCCCCTTGCCATGGAATTTGAATAGCACCCATATTTACACAGAAAATATCAGGAAAAGTATTTAATGTACTTTCAGCTTATTTTAATGTAATTTTGCAGCTTAAAACAAAGAGGACTCAGCACTATGGGGCCAGCAGCACTCCACAAACCACCAGCAGCTGTTTTCTTACTGGCCACAGTTTAGGGAACTTCTGAAAGATTTGAAACCAATTAGTAAAACTTTTCATATAGATTCATAAATGCCACGACCAGGATTTTTTTCTCTTTTCTCTAGCCCATATAGGCAATGATAAAATACCTACAGTGTTGTCCATAAAGTGATCTGTTTTAAAAAAAATACAAAAAGCAACCAATTTTATAAAGAACAATTAACCGCCCTTACAATTTTGTGCTTCAAAAAAACAAAAAATTACACCAGCAAAACTGGAAGGCAAGTTACAGATTGTTTAAAAAGTCAATTTAGTATCTCTTTTATAACCTGAAGTTTTACAGGAAAAAAATACAGATTATAAAAATCTTTTTCAGAGGTGCTGAAGCACCCAGAGTATATGTATTCAGCAACTCAAAAAGTCAAGTCTTTCATGATGAATCCCAAAAATATCAACCCTGTCAATACAAATTGTCTTATCTTCTCTTTTGTATATATTTGTTGCTCTGTGAAATCTCATTTCCCTTGCTCACTGCAATTATTCAAAACAAATAGTAGTGAAGATCCAAATAAAATCAATGGGGAACTGAACTGATTTCTTGCATGCTGGAGTGACCTTTATCTCTTAGAAATACCTCGCAAAACAAAATAAAACCCCAAGTCCCAAAGGAAAGAATACAGTTTTGGCTCTGAATCTCTGTCCACAAAAATCAATGACAGTACATATTAGGGAACATCATCAAAACCCAATATCTTTTTCTATTCCTACTCCACTGAATTAATCATTTAGGGCCTCCCATAGGATTTCCCTTACTGAGTTAACAAGACAAATGAACACATCTGAGGTCTCCTTACTATACAGAACAGAACATGGCATACGTCTGATCTGAGATTTCTTAGTGACTTAGAGAGGATACCTAGAAACTACCTGAAACTAACAAGTGATCACATGTTCTCACAGAATTTCTGTGAGTGCTGATGCTACAGTGTCATCCTCAGAAGTACTCTGCTTCTGGAAGTGGTTTTCAGAATGTCACACTGTAAGCCAATTGGTGTTTGTGATGGTACACTAACAATATTCTGAAATAATGGATTTGGCTATGATATAGGTGAGAATGAGAAAAATGCAGTATTTTGGTACCATCAAAGGGCATCCAATTGTTCAGCAGCAAACCTCCCATACAATCTATTTTGTAGTCCTTTTAAATTAGCATGTAAAAATTTTTATGAATTTGTTTGGTTTCTCTCTCCTGAGAGGAGAATGAGCTCCCTATGGACCTGAGAGAGAAACTGATAAATGAAGTAGACAGTGAAGTTGACATTTTGGTGATTGTACAATCCTGATTCTAGAAAGAACTGTCACAACAAAATGAAAAAAGCAACCTTGACAAAGTCAAACAGCATAAGACAAATAATTCTTCAAACTAATGGCAAGATCCCTAATTTCCCATTTAATAATATATAGATATAGATATAGGTATAGATATAAATATAGATACACACACACACACCCCTTTCCTTTTTGTGCATTTGAGCCACGTTTAAGAAATAAACTTTGGCTTTCCAGTCATATCTAACTACATGAGTAGAGATGTTACTACCACTCTATTATGGTCTGCCAAATTCTTCCAGAAAGAATCCTGCAAAGAGAAAATTGTATCTCTTATGAGAAAGAAAAGGAAAAAAAGCATTCAAGGTTATTGGATAATTATATGGAGGCTAACCAAAAGAGATTGCAAAAAATGTTTCCACAGGGAGACAATTTTGTGTCTACTAGACATGGAAGACGTACCATGGATTTTAAAAAATATTATGCCTCTGTTCAGGAAGCCATGAACAAACCAAGACACTAATCACTTCTGATCACTTATACATCTGAAATCCAAGAATGAAACATATCATGAAAAGTATGGCTCACATTTTTCACTTTCAAGAACCAAGAACTACTAATAAAAACTCCACATTTTAATAATAAAAAGTTACCAAGTATTAATTTTTTAATCACGGCACTAAAAAGAGACATAGTTTATAGGAGTATTTTCAGACAAAAAGGTGCATTTCTGACGAGTTTGATCACAAATCATGCAACTAAAAACCTTTAATAAAACAAAACACATGCTGTCAGGTCCTCAGATTGTATAAATGGCATAGCTCCATAGCTACACCAATTTACACCAGGGGTGGTGCTGGTCCATAAATCACAACGGTCACTAATTTCCACTAAGTTAACTCAGCTTATCTTCTGGACCATTGTGAACTACGCTGATCAGTGTCTGAATAGCCCGCAAACTGTTTCAAATGATCCAAAGCCATGCACAGGAAAGTCACTCACAAATGGATGACACTGAAAGAGGACAGGATAACAAATCCTTAGGTAGTGAAAATTGGCATAGTGCCATTGAGATCAGTGGAACCACTCCAATTTATATCAGCTGAAGATATGGCACAGAGACTGCTCATTTAAAAAGAAAAAAAATGCTTATTTAAAGATCACCATCTCTAAGTATGCATAATCATGGAAAGCAAGAGTTTATTTATATTAAGGCGTAACTAGGTCTTAGAGAAAAAAAATTAAGTTGCCCTACTACTATCTTGGCTATGATAATGGCAATTTTTGCTAGCCACACTATACCTTTAAACGAGGATACCACAAGTCCATAAAATTTCAAAATCATTGGGATTTAACTGTGCTTCTCCTAATCCTAAATCATCAAAAGGAAAAATATAGTTCAGGAAAAATTTAAAATAATATATTTTATTACTGTGTTCTGGGCTGCTGGAGTGTCAGATTAGCAATAAACCATGTTCTTGTAGTAACTGGTCCCTCACCCATATTTCTGTAAAATGACAAGTGCTGGATTAACTAACTATTTGAGTGAATAAAATCTCTCTATAATAATTGACAAAAGGCTCTTAAATAATTGGGTCAAAGATATGATTGTAAAGGGATTGGAAAGATTATTTCTTAGGGAGCTAGAGGATCTAATGGATATAGCAGTACTGACTGTAGGACACAGACCACAGGCAAGAACAATCATCTGGTTGTCGTCTGCAAATTGGAGCTGATCTCTATCTAAATTGGGTAACTCCTGGATGAATTTTCTGAGTCATCTTGACCATGACTTTAGACTCACTGTTGGAGATGAAAAGTATGTTCCATTTAGACCAACGTATTAACAGTTCCTGATGCACTGGAGCAGTTATGTGAATAATACATGGGAAATAGCAAATACTGGACCCAACACTGTCAGTTGTTTTGGTTATATTAGAATTACCTAGAGAAGGATGCTGTTGTGATTTAGTGTAGTGAGACACAAGAGATAAAGTTTAATTCCAGGCTGTGTTACAGATTTCCTCTGTGACTTTGGGCAAGCTGCTGATTGTCTCTGTCTCAGTTTCTCATCTGTGAATCTGAGATAATCCTTCCTTTCTCTTACTCTCAGCTTGTTTATTTGGACTGAAAACCTGTCTCTGATTTTCTGTTTGTAGAGTGCTAACACAATGTGTCCAAGCCACAGATGGGACTTCTAGGTGCTACTTAATACATAAATACCCAGGAGATGTGTCAGGTCAACATGCTGCTAAAAAGCCTTAATTTAAATAAAGGGTATTCCTTTTCTCTTGCATGTCTTCCCTAAGTGATTCAAAAGATATTCCGTGTTTCCGATTTGTGCACATTCTCCCCAGAAAATGCTATGAGAGCAGTGGAAAAGTATTGACAGTGGCTATCCGAGATATCTTACTAGTTTGGTCTCACCTTATACTGAATTCTTGGAAAGTACTATAGCTTGGTTTTGCTCCTGGAGAGTTAAAAAAATAAAGTAGGATATTAGCACACTGGTGGAGATCAAGATGGGCCAGATTTTCATTTATACTATAAAGCTGTTAGCTTCCTTGGGGGAAAAAACAAACAAACAATAAAAACAATCTGACAACCCTTCCACAGCTTTGGATAGACAGCAGTTGCTGGGAAGGATATCATTTGGCCAGTTGTGGCCAAGGAATGGCCAGTTTGTTTGGTTCTTTGAGACTTTATAGACAGACTCGGACTCTATCAGACCACCAAAACAGCGTAGTGAATCTTGCTGTTGCAGATTATTTGATATGCTAGGGAGATTTCTGACTACTTTCAAATAGATAACTATCTAGATTAATTTTGTCCTAATACTTGCATTTTGGCTGCTTGTCCGACACAGTTCCGACTGCAATACTGGGAGGTGCTGTGTTTGTAAGTTACATAGCTTTGATGTCTGCAGAGATATGTACTGAATTTTTAAAAAGATGGATCTTCAGAAGATCACAAGAGAAATGTCTGAACTGTTACTGCACCATGGCAGAGGTGGTGTAAATATTTTTCTCTCACTGTATGCTGAATTACCTAGAGTGGTGGGTTAATAGGTAAAACCAAGTCTGATGTAAGTGGCACACATGAAAAAGTTAAGATTGGAAAATACAGCTTTCAGAAAGGGATTAAAAACACTGACAAAGATGATCCAATGAAAGCTGGAACTGATAATATAATACTGTAACCATGGCCCTGATATTGTGGCCCTCTCTCATAGTGGTGAGCACTTACACCCAAAGTCCCATTGACACAATGAGTGGCACTTGCATGATGAATCAGTGTGGATAACAAATGCAGGGCCCCAAATTACTCTTCTCCATCTGTTTTAAAGGAAGATTCCTGGTCCATTCATGTTAGCTTTCTTTAGAGATGAAGGTGTTTCTTCTAAATTTGCTAAATCTAGTAAATGACAGATGTATTGCTCTATTAGGGAGAAATTATGAGTTCCATTTTTAAAAGAATAGCTGTTTTGCTTTAGATGCTTTAAGATGGAATAACATTGGGGTTGTGGGATTTAATTCAATGTCCTGCTAAACGACTGGGTATAAAGACATCAGCAGATGATTCTAAATCATATGTAAGAAAAAAATCAGGAGTGCTTTCCATTATATTCCATCAAGAATTAAATCTTGGGCACAACAAGTAGTAATGTTTGTCTTTTGCCAGCTTAGATGCCTGGCATTCATCATGTATGAATACAAGGCAGCACCCCAATTTTGTGGAGGATGCTGAATACAATATAATAAGGTACATGTCCTGAAAAGTTTAATTGTTTGATTTCCATACTTGGCCAGCTTGTCCACAACAAATAGTCAATAGAACACCTAATATATGGTCTGAACACTTCATAAATTAGCTTTTTTAAAGGATTATTTTTCACTTGTAGGTATACAGTGAGGGGGAAATTAGAAGAAGTTATATTGATCTGAATGTTCATTAACGGGAATATGTTTGTCATGATGACATTTATTATTGACAAGTCAGAAAGCATATTTAATGTTACGTGTCTTAGGATAATTTAGCATCTCTTATAGAGGCAGGGTGCGCCTAACGTACTAGAACAAATCTATTAAGATTTTAGACTAGCAGGATATGGTGCTGATTGATTTCACCATCCGTTCATTGTGGGTGCCTAAGCCTACTTAGAAATATTCATTGGCTCTACCTCAAAAAGCACCAGATGTACTATTTGCATAAGTAGGGCATTATATGTAAACTTTTATTTTTTTGGCTGTTTCCAGATTTATGAGACTAAATGATCTTGTATACAGTTTTCTATATGTCATGAATAGGCTATTAAATGTCCTTCTAAGCTATTTGCAGAGGTTTTCCGGCTAATTCAATTCCCTTGGCATGAAGCTGATGTAATTTATAATCTAAATAAATATTTTATCAACTTGCAGTATCTATTCTACTAGGAGCCACGTTTTTCTCTCACAAAACCATTAAAGAACAAAAAGGCAGCCAACTTATTTTATGTTCTTTCACAGTGATGTCCTCTGTTGACCTTGACATGGACTAAAGCATATGGAAGGAAACTTCACACAAACTTGTGGAGTGGAATCGATCTAGATATACAAGGCCTCTTGCTTGCAAGAGGAATATGAAGAAACTAGCCATCCCCAAATTAGAAGATTAGAAATAGAAATTTGGTTAGGAAAAAAATAAAACACACTTTTACAAAGGTAACTATTAAAATTAAAAACAGATGAAAAAATGCTAAGTCCTGCTGTTGCTTTGTACCGTAGCATTCTAATAGGGAATGTCAAATTTACACCAGAGCAAAGCTTCTGTCTGTGGTGGTTGTTGTGTTTGAATTATGACTTCAATGTATGTTTAGAATTTGATTGATTTGTGCCACAACACTGCAACTACATTTGTACAGGTACATGCCTGTGAAGGGCTCACTTGAAGCCAATGGAAGCTGATATAGACACAAGGATTTCTCCGTGCAGTAGCAGAATTGAGGCTTCTTGCCACTTTCAATGAGAAGAATTTACTGGTAAAATTGAGGTATGAAATGTTTCCAAATTAAGAAAGAAACTACAGTAGACTCTTACTATTTATTATTTGTATTTTATTGCAGGACACCAGGAGCATCTAGACACCAGGATCTGTTTTAATTTCAGTGGAATAAATGAACCTAGTGAGTAAAAGCTGTTAACATGACACTGTCCCTATACGATGTTAAACAATTAACATGGTTTGGCTTTTGAGAGCAGAGACCACAGCCTGCTCAATCCTATCGCAAACATGTTTTAAAAATATTTGTATTAAAAAATATAGAAAAGGTAAAGTAGTGAAAGCATTTGAAATTTAAAGAATTAAGTAAGGCTTTCATTTTAACAACATCCCTGATTCCCTTTAGTTGTAGAGAGATCTTAGAGGAAAGCCTGTTCCCCACCTTTGGCAGCCTTTTAGATGGAACTAAAGATGGTAATAACCATCCTCTTGGGAGAAGAGAAAAACAATTAGCTGAGAAGGCCTGGAGCTGTTGTTGCTGATGTTTTTAAAACCCAGTCCTATTCCCTAGACAAGCCAAAGACACAACACAAGAAGAGGAGAGAAAAGAAGAACAAAGATAGAAAATGCAGCTTCTATCTGTGGTGCTGACTTTCACTTGCTATCCTTGCTGCCGGAGAAAAAGAGGCCTCCGCACACATTCTTATCAGTCACATAGGTTATGGCAACACTAACTGCACGCCTGTGACTGGCCTGTGCTGGATGAATCTGGCTAAGGGGCTTGTGCTAAAGGGCAGTTTAATTGCAGTGTAGATAGTCAGGCTTAGGCTGCATCCTGAGCTCTGGGACCATCCCACTTCATAGGGCCCTAGCCCCAACTTTTACACTGCAATTAAACAACTCTTTAGCCTGAGCCACTTAGCCCAAGTTAGTTAGCATAATCCAGCTTGGGGTTTTTAATTGCAGTGTAGACATACCCTTAGATACCTGGCTAACTTGTACCACTGTCAAGCTGTTTAAGACATTGCTTTTAGCTGTCTCACTGGTCATAGGCTTACAGCATTGTTGCAAAAGATGCAATCTTGTCTGTCTGAGACAGACACTTTTTTGACAGAAGACAAAAGGAAAGAGAAGTGGGGATAGGGAAAATAAAAGGACACACAGAGGGTAGGGAAATGACAACAGGACCCAGAGTCTAACATCCCAGGTGGTGTTTGGGATTTAGCTGGAACAGGTGGAGGCGGCAATGTTATCTTGGTCCCATTCTCTGGCCCAGTCAGGACATCTCTCAAGGGCAGATGATAAAAGACCAACAGTCCCAGTGGATGCCTGGGTATCATGGCAGATCTACACAACTTAAGTGGATGTAAGTGATGTCACTCAGAGTGTGAAAAACACATCCTTTGAGCAATGCAAGTTACAGCAACCTAAGTACTATCCACACCACTGCTATGTCAGCTCTCCCGTCGGCATAGTACGTCTTCACCAAATGCAGTGCAGGTGTGTCTATGTAGTGCTTCTAGTGTAAACTAGCCCTTAGAAAGCAGGCATTATAGTAAAGTTTTCTCCTTCCAGTCCACCTATATTCCAGCCAGCCAGCTAATATGATTTTTTCCTCCCACCAAAGGACCTAACAAATACATAAACAAAGACTTTAGAGTGGGAATGTGGAATGGTACAATCCTTAAGTACTATGAACCGTCTCGCATATCTTGGGGTCATATTAGACTGAAAAGTGACATTTATAGAGCACAGCAAAAAGTTGGGGGAAAAAGTGAACTACAGCAATTGTGTACCCCAGAAACTGGCTAACCCAAAATGAATACTGTGCCCCAGTATGGTCATGTTCTAGCTATGCACACGAAATTGATTCTGAACTCATTAAATCCTGTATGATCATCAGAGGTACTTTGAAACAGACTCCAACACTGTCTCTAGTCTTCCTCCTGGGGATTGCGCCACCACCAGTGAGGGGCCTGCCTTCAATAAAAAGAAGAAACAAAGACAGGTGCATGATCCAAGATATCCACTGACTCATTCAGTGCCTCAGAGATGGAAGTCCAGTGCCTCTGAAAATCCCTGACTGCAAAATGCCACTGTGGAAGGTTACAGAGTAGAAAAATGGCAGGAAAAGATACTGGAGAAGCTGGTTCCTTCAGCACAATTGTCCTCAACATTGACCTTGAACAAAAACATTGGTGTGCTCTAAATCAAACTGGAGGGGAAAAACACTGATGAGAATATGACAAAGTGGAAGCTGAGGAATGACCCCGTGTCGTTGGATAGTATAGGCAAATACCTGAATACTGCCTAATGCAGTGTCCTCTGTCATCATCCTGTATTGCTGAGGAATTATTCGGGATACGTGACAACACCAAGTCTTGGCTATGGTTTTGGAACAATAAACTATGATGATTATGCCATCCTATGATTGTTATGAACCAGTTCAGCTCCTGGTGTTGGTTAAGCTGTTCCAACTCATGCCCCAACTACCATGGATTATATGGGTCTTACAACAACTGAAGAACAGCCGTTGTGTAGAAATGCCCTGGCCTTACCTCTTTGCCTGCTGGTCCCATCCACACCTAGCCTACTTCTTACAAGTTCCTGAAACTGTAACAGAGGCTCCTAAAAAGGGAAGAGACAGCATATCCATGGAGGCTAAGAAAGCTCCCTACTATTGGGCATTCTGGTTGGAGTTTAGAATGGTTTTGTAGTCACTTAGTGTCACTGCAGTCAGAGTAAAGCAGACACAGTGAATAGATGAACTAAACACAAGAAATGCTTTGTCCTTCAACTTCACCCCCAACCACCTGGGGCAAGGCACAATCTATCCCAAGCTGTGCAATCAGTACATAAGGTTGTACCCATCTGCTATTCTCAAAACATTAAAACCCATTCAGGGAGTCAGGTCTACAGAATACATTTCTATAAGAAACTTCCAGTCTCAATCTTAAATTCTCTCTCAGTTCTGCAATGTAATATGGAATTTATCTGAGTAGTGTTATGGCACACTATAGAGTGATTTCCCAACTATGTTTAAAAAATATTCAGCTCTTAAATATGAATTAATCACGAGAATGTAATTATAAAATATCTCAAGTGTGCTTCAGGCAGGGGAACAGACAATTTTGCTCTCTACTGTAGCACTTAAATAGGCACAATACTTAAAAATGTGGGCAATAAGGAAGATATGAATCTTTTTTAAATTAAAAAAATTACATATAGAAGTTTAATCTTCTTATCTTAAATCTTATCTTATCTTCTTATCTTATCTTTTATCTTAATTAAAAAGATACTTTGAATGTTGTTTTATGAGGGCTATTCTACAAATGTGAAAAATATCCAGGAATGCAGTACTAGAATGTAAAATATTTTTATATGCAGATGACTAATCAGTAATTGTCAATAAAAACTACCAGAAAAAGTCCTTTAAAGGCAGCAGTTTAACTTGAATGCAAACCCGGTTCTGAAAAGACAGAGAGAATTCTGCACCACCAAGCCCCTGCTCCCCCCCAACCTTTTATTCCTCCAAAAGATTCACTTTTATGGGAATCCTAAACTGTGACTTTTTGCTAAATAATTGAGAAACTTTGCAATTATGGGGAAAATTGCTCGGTATTGGGCTCATTAAAAAGCATAAGTATAAGGATGAACATTATATTTGAGTTAGAAGTAATTGCATTTTGTTGACATCTGATTACTCATGCTGGTCTTAAATACTGACAAGGACATTAATAAATTGGGAATTAATGAATGAGGTAATTCAAAACATTTCTGTATTACTAAATCTTTAAAGTAATTACCCTCAATAATACCATTTCAAGACAATGAACATGGTATATATATACTCAAATGGCATTCTAGTAATATAATTACATTTGAATTAAGGAAACATATTTAAGTTACACAGAAAAGTGCTAGTTTATACCTTTTAAAGCAAATTATTGATGGGTTATTATGTTGACTAAAGCAAATAGCCCTTACAATCCTATTGTACTTGGAATTTTTTGCCAATCATTGGACAATGTTACTTATTTCAACTCGATTATTGAAAATGTTTGTTAAAATCAAGAGATTTCTTTATTTTTGTCTCATTTTTGTGTTGGGCTAGTTCATTCAGATTCACAAGTCACATTTTATTTATTCAGATCATCCGTGCATAGAATCCCAACATTACAACAGCAGCCTCTCTCAAAGGTGTGCAATCATCCACACTTAACAGCATATATGTATGACCATTTGAGACTTGACAATAGATAGATGCAGGAATATTAACACATATTGGTAGTTTGGGAAATGGCAGCTTTACAATAAAGTCCTACTCCTACAAACACTAACACAAATGAGTAATTTTATGCATATGAATATTGCTACTAAACTGGACTAGTTATGTGCATGTTTTCAGGACTGAAATAGCAAGACCTCAACATAGGGTCATGATCAATGTACATATCTTAACATTTCTTCTGTCATGGTCCAAGACGTCTTGTAGCATAGGAATCAAAGTTTTTATGCCGTTACCAGAGCTGGGATGAGGGAATGAAGTTAGCAGGAAAGGAAAGCAACACAACATTTTCATAAAATTTTGCAGTCACATCAGGAGAAAAAAACATTCCCTACTAGAGCAGGGAATATTGACTCCAGTGGAACTGATCACATGCTTAAAGCCAACCATGTGCCTAATGTTGGATTTTGGCCCATCTGGGTTTGATCCATTGCAACTAAAGTCAGTAGGAGTTCTTTCACTGACTTCAGTGGTCATTGGATCAAGGCTGAAATGATTAGAAAATCAAATGAAAAAGAGGCAAGCAACTTCAGTCTTTTCACTTATAGGATTTCAATTATTATTTTTCACATTAAAAGATCACAAAATCACTAATTATACCCATAGACATCTTTATAAATGCATCAAAATTCCACAAATAGAGCTTAACAACTTTATTTTGTAATTGCTAGAAAAAAAATCATTTCAGCAAACATTATGCTAAGCCATGAAACTAAATCCTTTATTAACAGTAAGCATAGGTACTTAGTAAATTGCTAATCCTATTTCAAAATCTAAACCATTAAAGAAAACATTAGAGAGAAGAAAGATTATTTAAAATACCTGTATGAGCTAATGAATCACATCAAAAGCAACATCCTCAGACTACCTACTGACTTCACACACAGTTCCTGTGTGACCCTGAGCAAGTCACTTAGGATCAGATCCTGAAAAAAGATTCCTGCAGGAAGACCCCTGGATCTGCAGAGCTCCAAATGATTTGTTCAGTCATCTGCATGGGCAATGATTCCAACTGTAGGATCTGGCCCTTAATATGCCTGTGCCTTGGCATTCCTCTGTAAATTAGGGATAGTAATACTCCCTTCCTCTCATACCTTGGGCCTGCAACAAACACCCTTGCTGATTTAAAATTGTACTTTACATCAGGAGCAGTCTCACTGAAGTCAATGGGACTGCTTCTGAAATAAGATACCACTCAATATAAGGGAACCACAATCTGATCCTTAGATTGTGAACTGCTCACAGTGGGGATTATGTTTTCATATGTGTTTATACAAGGCCTACCACAGCAGGGATTCACCATGGTTGGGATCACCTCTGAAAATGAGACTTGGGCCTTAAGTCGCCTCTGAAAACTTTACCTTGGCCTGCAGTTCAGTCATATATTGTAGATGACTTAGTGCAAGAAGCCTGTATATTGTAGTGCCCCACAAACTATGACCCTGGAGACATGTGCAGGCAGAAAGAAGCAATAGTTTGAGGTAACCTGTGTGGAACAGGAGACAGAAGTGGAGGACATGCGACAGATTTTAGAGAGGCTGGATGAGAGGAGAAACAGTGAGAAAGAAGGGAATTGAAGTTATAAGCAAGCCATTTGGGGAGCAATCTATGGGTTTTTTTCTCTCTCTCATAATATTTATTTTAAGGTAGTACTCAGACAACACATTAAGAATCATAGAATATCAGGGTTGGAAGAGACCTCAGGAGGTCATCTAGTCCAACCCCCAAGGTTCAGGACCCATGGTACTAGGCAATGTACAAACAGATAAACACGGTCTGTGCCCAAGAGAGAGAACTGTTTAATAAAAACAACAATTTAAGGTAAGGTGCATGACTAACTATGAGCTAGGGGTGCGATTGCACTGCTTATGCACACATACCTGTGCCAGCTCCTCTCAAGCTAGAGACTAGATAGCATTGTCATCATGGTAGCCCAAGTAGCAACTGCAGAGATGCAGCTGAGCTGTGTGGAGTACAAACCCTCCTAAAACTGGTAGGTATGTATTCAGCATGGCTAAGCTGGGCTCCGCTGCTGCTACTTGTGCTATCACAGCTGCACTGTTATTTACTTGCGCTAACTTGATAAGAGCTGGCACAAGTCTGTGTGCACAAGCAGGGGAGTCAGACCCCTCACTCACAGTGTAGACATAGCCTCCGCATCTTTGTAATACAAAAGCAAAGGACAAATTTAATGTCAATTCCAGATCTAAATGTAATTTCAGATAGACAGATGTAAATTTCAGATGACAAGATTTCTCATCTACTTGGAGTTTCAGACAAAAATCCTTGTTGAGGGATTTTTGCCTTCCTTTCATAAAAAAATTCACAAGTAATTTGATTCCAATTTTCAATCCAAAGAGAGTAATCTATGAATACAAGGAGACATAATGGGAGTGCTGCCAAGATCCAGGCTAGCTATACAAGGAAAGATTATATATCCTTTTTAAAGAAGTGGAAAGTTCATATCAGAAGAAAAGTGGTGTGTCTGAAGCAACTGCCTCATAATTAGTTGTCATTAATAATGTAATGTTGTAAAAGTTTGCTAAAGAATTCCAAATCATTAATATTTCATAGTTGCTAATATGAGTGCTTTGATTTCAGTTCACATTCTCCTGCCTGAGCTAAGAAGATGAGGGTTTGAACAGTGTTTCCAAAGTAGTATAGACATTAATCACTCTTTCAGAAAGTCCCCGCTGGAAGATGCATTTTAACAAGGCTAATTTGAGCCTTTTCTATGATTTATGTCATACTGATGAACCTTTTGTTTTAATCTCAAAGGGTGAAATGTTGGCCCATTGAAGTCAATGGCAAAACTCTCACTGACTTCAACGGTGTCAGGATTTCACTCTGAAACTGTTCAACCCTTGCCAACTATCAGCTAAGATTTCACAAGCTTCATAGAAGAGCAAAACAAGACCAGAACATTCCTGCCTCATTTCATTCAAGGAATGCTCATTGATATTATGCTATACAGTCTTCCCAGACAGCAGAGAATGTCACAGATATCTACTGTTCTCTTATGTAAATGAAGCATGGTACAATCAAAACAATGGAAGCTCTATTTACATACAGGGGAATGGGAAGCCCACAGGAAAGGAAGAACAACATCATGAGGTCAGCCTCCAGGTGAACACAACAAGCTGAGTACACAAGAGAATTTTCTCTCTCTTGAACCGAGTTCACTGAACTTTGGAAGATTTATGCAAGGACAGAATCCATCTTTGCCATCCATCACTAGACAGACACCAGAATAGAGCCCTGGCAAGCTAAGAAATATGGCTCCTTCAACCAAGTCTCTGGACCTGAATATAGGTGAGAAACCTGCTTAGGCAAAGGTCTTCCAACTAAGACAAGGGAAGCAGCATTCTGTACTTTTGTGAAAAGTCCTGGTTGAGGGAAAGTCAGCCATGGCTAGGAAGAAGAATGAACAAAACCTGTATTTTTCTACATTAAATTTTAGACATTTATTTTGTGTGTACTTAGATTTATTTCCTTGTGGAGTTTTAGACAGACAAATGCATTAAAGTGTGTGTGTGTGCATGCTTTTCAAAACCCTCCCTCTCCATTAACCATACCAAACCAGTAATAAAATGTATTACAAATACTGTATGTGAGGTCCAGTGTTTCAATTATTGTTGTTTGGTCATGTATTTTAGTGCAAGTCATAGTTTTAATGCAGTTATTTTATTAATAGAAGATTAAACAGTTGGAATATTGATAAAATGTTAAAAAAAATTGATTTGCTTTGAAACTGTCAAGATGCTTTAATGACAGCTATTACAGTGCATGGTGAATGCATCTCAGTGTGTTGGTCTCAGTATGTTGCATTTTGTAGTAGACATGGAAAGGTTTAAACCTGATTCAAAGCCAAAAAAAAAAAAAAAAGAAAAGAAAAAAAGAGAGACTCCCAGTAAGCAGGAATACAAATTTGGTCCACAGAATTGAGTGAATTGCAGAGATGAAGAACATATTTCTATATAATAATCCTTCACATATTTGCTATTTGACCAATACCCCATTTGTTTCATATTGTTCTAAGAAAAAAGGCAATTTATCAATCTATTCTTAATCTTTGAAGTTTGACAGGATTCCTTTCCAATTCACAATCATTCTACCAACCCATCAGACTAACTCTTCTGTGTTTCCAAATGCTAATTTTTCTTACAGCATATTTTCTTTTTCTTATTGTCTGCAGGTCTCCCAAGAAGAGCGGGGCAAAATTTTGCAGCAAAAAGCTTATTCAAAGTGGAGTTTTAGTTCAACCATATATCTCTATGAATTCTGGCTGAATTTGACAAAGTTTTAGCTACAAAGAAATAGATATTTTAAAAAGTCAAAAACATTTCAACATTGTTTTTGAACATTTTTTTTTAGAAAAAAAATCAACTTTTCACTATAAATGTTTCATTTAGAAATTTAGCTAGATTTAATAATTTTAAATGGCAACAAACCTAAAAATTAAATGTTATGAGTCAAACAAAACATTCTTTATTTCATAACAAGCCATATTTTATTTCATTTTGGCAAGAAATAAAACCAAAATATTTACTTTGTGTCAACCTAATATTTTTTTAAAAAACCCAGATTCTCAGTTTTGCCAACAAAAATAATCAGTTTTCCGCTCAGTTCTACTCCCAAATTCATGAGCACTACAGATGGCTGAAAAATAAAGATTTTTTGCAAAAAACAAAATTAGAAATATTTTTCATCCCCATGGACTTCAGAATGGAATGACTTATTTCAAATTTGTGACAATTTCAGGTTTCAAAAAAATATGTTTTTCTACTCCTTTCTTTCCACTTTTATTTTCCATTTTATCACTGAAATAGATGGAGAAGAAGATTACAGGGGCATAAAAAGAAAAAAGTAAACTTCTCATTTGAGGTTTCATTAAAAATATAGAATTCTGGAAAAAATAATCAAAGATTCTCATTTTTATAAAAATAGCCATTTTAAAACAGATTAGGTTACACTGAGATCCAATACTCCCACTTAGCCTTGCTTTTCAAGTTCACCATCACTCACCTGTATACAACTTTGCACTCTTCTTAGCAACGCTCTGCTTTAGTATTTATACTATTTCTATAGGGTAATGATTGTCAAAACGTTCAGTCTGCCTACTCCTTTCCAAATGAGGTGATCTACCACGAACCCCCATCTGAGATAGGGTCCTATAGACCTGTGGTTAGATAGCCAACTCTTACTAAATAATTACATTTATCCGTTACAGGATTTTTCTTAAATACCCCTTGATGAGAGCTCCCATGCCCTTAGGCATATGAATACCCCAGTTTGAAAACTACTGTTAGGGCCTGTGAGTTAATTACTAACTTAACTGGTGGCATGCATCAAAGAGCCTTCTAAACTAAACAGCTTAAATAAACTACATAGACTAAATAATATGAAAACACAGTAGGTTACTTAAGGTTAATCAGTGACAACCACAGACAAAATATGGCTGCTGGGCATAAAGTACCATCCTGTTTGTAATGGTATTCCACAGAGACTGTTTGGGTCTCTTGGGTTTCTTCTCTTAATAAAAAATTCAAAATAGGCAAGATTACATTTCTAATTAGTTCTTAAATACCCCATAACCTTTAACAGTTTAATTAGCAAAAAAACTCAAATAAATTTGTTTTATTAAACCATAAGCACTCAAGTCTTAAATAAAATTATTTTTAAAAAGCCTCACATGGCTGGCTTTAGAAAAAGTGCAAGTTAACAGCACAGGTTTGTGACAAAATTAGTGTCAATCACATCCAGGCATAAGATCTGTAAGATATATTTCCTACGGGCTTCTGCTGAACAGCTCCTATTAATACTAAAGGGAGATGTCCAGTTTAGGCCCTGTCCAATGAGTTGAAAATATTCCCTTTAAGAACATGGAAAGTTTTTCTCTGAGTTTCTTTAAATTGTGAAAAAGCTTGATTATACAGGCACTGTGGAATGATTAGCCTTATGAAAGAAAGATGCCCAACAGCATTGAGCAATTATGCAAATGCATTTGTACTGTGGAAGCTAAAGGTTTAGTATACTTTCAGATTTATAAAATAATGCCTCAGTATAGAGCTAGTTGATTCTTTTAAAAGTGTGCATTCCACATTTAATCTATTCTTCTAATTTAATCGTGATAGGCTTATGCATTATATCAAGGTTGAAGAAATGTGTAATTATCTGAAAGCAAGATTTTTAGGCCTGAGATAATTACAGAGCTACAGGCTGTCCTCACAATATAGACACGGATAGATGAACCAATTAATTTTTTTAACTGTTTATGCTTCATGCTACTCTCTTCCATATTATTGGCTACATGTAAGGGATTGTGTACACTTCCATATTTCTATTAATTTAAACTGGGATTACTTACCCAGTTTAAACAGAAGGATGCCCATTGTGGTCAGGCATTAGTATGTGTTTTTATGTCCTGGATTCTGTTTGATCTCTGGTTATAACCCAGACTTTGTGGTCATGATACAGCAGTTGTATAGAGGATGGTCTAGCAGCATGTATTGCTGGTTTATGCTACACTAACAAGCAGGCTCATGTCACCTTCATAGAGACAAATAATACCTACCTCACTACACTACAAGATTTTTTTCAATTATGGCAGACTGTTAATCAATAAAAGTTATTAATTTATAGGAACTATGATGCTCTTTACCATAGTGGTTCACTTCCCCACACAAGCACTGTACCACAACTGTTATCACCTCTGCTTCTTATGGGCCCAGTACTGGTCATAAATGAGGCCTATAAGAAGCAGAGGTGATATCATATAGAACAGACAAAGCAATTAAAATAAGATTGAAGTAACAGTGGTCAGGCTACCCATAACTGAGGGTGTTTATAGTGCAGACAGTTAACTCCAAGGGCAATAGATTCAGCTGCGTTAACATAGGTGGAACATACATTAACCAAGACCTTAGCCATTTTTCATTGTTGTACATGTGACAGATATGGCAATTTCCTGCATATCCTTGGGAGATCTTATTGAATTCAGTTTAAGTATCAGGATTAGATGTAACATCTGTAGGCGGGAGATGTGATTTGAGGGCTGAGAGTTCAGAGGACTATACTGAAAATGTGCCAGACAAGAATGGATTTTTGGGAAAATAAGTGCAAAATGGATTTTGTGGGGTATACCTAGGGAGAGGTTAATGAAAAATTCCAGTCTCTGGTTGTACTATGAAGGAGAGGGTTATTGTATCCTGACAATACCAATCTCCAGAAACAGGTAAAGCTACAGCTGAACTGCCCATCCTGGGTTCTGGTTCTGAATCTAAGCCAGATACAAACTTGGAACTACAGGGAAAAACCCAGCTGTTAATTCTGAAGGACTAAAACCTACCAGAGCCTGAGTTGACATCTAATAAGATTTTTAAAACAATGGAATGTATATGTTTTTTAATCTATAATGTTTTGACCTTAAGAATAAATGTGCTTTCTTTGAAAGAGCTATATGATAACTTATAATGGCAGGCAATACACTGGTCATTGTCTCTGTAGAGAGAAAAGCATAGTGCAGATCCTGGCTGTTAGGCAGTCTGGATTGATGAGGATACCATAGTGTAGGCAACAAACTGCAGCCTAAAAGCTCCCACCCCGCCTCTCAGTCAAGTGGGAATGAAACATGTGTTTCATGTTGTCAGGAGTGACTCACAACTGTGAGTGCCAACCTCAGGGCAGATGCTCAAAAACAGAGAAGACATCCCAAACTGGTGGTGTGTTCTATAATTAGATTTAATCAACTCAGAAACAAATGTGACCTCCTGGATCACCAACAGTTTTACCATGGAGCAATAGACTGTCCCCCTAAAGTCACCAGTCTATTTTGCCACTGAGGCAAGCTGGATTTAATGATAATTGGTCACCTATACCAAAGATCAAAAAATATTCAAGTTACTTCCCATCCCAAGGGATCAGTCACATACCTCAGATCAATTTGTATTTCAGATCACATACCAAAGACAACACTTGTAGCCAATCCAGTTATAAATTAAGTAAGGGTTTATTAACCAGGAAAAAGAAAAGAGTAATTTACAGATTAAAGCAAGCAAGCATATATACACAAAAAAATTACTGTCTAGGGTTGTTGATTAATCGCCATTAACTCACATGATTAACTCAAAAAAATTAACTGTGATTAAAAAATTAATCACAATGAATCATACTGTTAAATAGAATACTAATTGAAATGTATTATATATTTTGGATGTTTTTCTACATTTTCAAATATAATGATTTCTATTATAACACAGAATACAAAGTGTACAGTGCTCACTATATTACTATTTTTGAAAAAATATTTGCACTGTAAAAATGATAAAAGAAATTGTATTTTTCAATTCCAATACAAGTACTATAGTGAAATCTTTATTGTGAAAGTGTAACTTACACATGTATTTTTTTGTTACATAACTGCACTCAAAAACAAAACAAAGTCCAATCAGTCCTACTTATTGTTGAGCCAATTACTAAGACAACCAAGTTTGTTTACATTAAGCGGAAATACTTCTACCTGCTTATTTACAATGTCACCTGAAAGTGAGAGCAGGTGTTTGCATGGCACTTTTGGAGCCAGTGTTGCAAGGTATTTACATCCCATATATGCTAAATATTCATATGCTCCTTCATGCTTTGGCCACCATTCCAGAGGACATTCTTCTATGCTGATGATGCTTGTTAAAAAAATAATGCATCAATTAAATTTGTGACTGAACTCCTTGGGAGAGAGGTGCATATCTCCTGTTCTGTTTTACCTACATTCTGGTGTATATTTCATGTTATAGCAGTCTCAGATAATGACCCAACACATGTTCGTTTTAAGAACACTTTCACAGCAGATTTGACAAAACATCAAGAAGGTACCAATGTGAGATTTCTAAGGATAGAAAGAGCACTTGACCCAAGGTGTAAGAATCTGAAGTGCTTTCCAAAGTCTGAGAAGGATGAGGTGTGGAAAATGCTTTCAAATGTCTTAAAAGAGCAACACTCCAATGTGGAAACTGCAAAACCAAAACCACCAAAAGAGAAAAATCAACCTTCTGCTGGTGGCAACTAAATAAGATGATGAAAATGAGCATGTATGGGTCCACTCTGCTTTGGATCGTTATTGAGCAGAATCTGTCAGCATGGATACATATATTCTGGAATGGAGGTTGAAGCATAAAAGGGACATATGAATCTCTAGTGTGTCTGGCACATAAATATCTTTTGATGCCAGCAAAAAACAGTGCCATGTGAATGCCTTTTCTCACTTTCCAGTGACATTGTAAACAAAATGTGGGAGGCATTTATCTCTAGCAAACTGTCTGAGCAACTGGCTGAAGTAGGACTGAATGAACTTGTAGGTTCTAAAGTTTAACATTGTTTTATTTTTGAAAGCAGTTTTTTTATTATAATTCTACATTTGTAAGTTCAACTTTCATTATAAAGTGATTGCATTACAGTACTTGTATTGGGTGAATTGAAATATACTATTTCTTTTGGTTTTTTACAGTGCAAATATTTCTAATCAAAAGTAAATATAAAGTGAGCACTCTACACTTTGCATTCTGTGTTGTAATTGAAATCAATATATTTGAAAATGTAGAAGACATCCAAAATATTTAAATAAATGGTATTATATTATTGTTTAACAGTGAGATTAATCATGCAATTTTTTAATTACAATTAACTTTTTAAAATCACTTGACAGCCCTAGTTCCTATAGACAACAGATATAATAACCTGTCAGTTCAAACTCTTTCATGGCAGATTCAGAATAACCTCTGCAGATCTCTGCCTTCATTTAGTATCTTTGGCCCTGTGAGAGTTCAAACAGCAATTTGAAAAATTTCTTGTGACCCTGTTTTATCATTCAGGGCCATGGTTACACTGGCACTTTATAGCACTATAAAGCCCCCACAAGCGCTATAACCTTCTCCCCGTCCACACTGGCACGTCACGTAGAGCGCTATAACTGCAGAGTTATAGCGCTCCTGGTAATCCACCTCCGCATGGGGAATAAGGGCTGTAGCGCAGCTGCTGTAGCGCTACAGTGAGAATGTGGACACCCACTGCGCTACAAGTGATCTCTTGAGATGCCTAGAGCCATTTAAGGCAATTGACGTCTCTTCCCTTTCTTTTCAACTTGGCTGGAGGAATGCGGAAGTACCTCTTTAGAGTTTCTCTCTTAACTCAGCAGATAAGCAATGCAAATGTTTAAGGAGGGAGCCTGTGTGAAAACAAAGCCCTCTGTGAACGGACACGCACTCACAGGCTCGCTGACAGGCTCTCAAAAAGACGGAAAAACCACTGGCTCTCTCCCTTTGCATAAACACAACATGTCCCCCTCACCTCCCTCGTTTAGAAAGCACGTTGCACCCAGCTGAATGCTGGGATACCTGCCCTAATGCACTGCTCTTAATGCTGCCTGAAGTGCTGCAAATGTGGCCATGCTATACCGCTGGCACGTCTCAGTGTGGACATACAATAGCGCTATACATATTGCTGTATAAGGGGACCGCTATAACGAAGAGTGCTATAATCCTGTAAGTGTAACCATACCCTACATTTAGCCTTCCAGTCCATGAGATAAGTTTCCTTGCACATGATATTTCCAAGGTGATAGAGCCATTCACTAAACCTTTGTATCATGATGTTCCTTAATGGCCCATTTAATCTTGATAGGTTTCCTGAATGGGCAGTGGGAGGTAAGGAAGAATTCCTTGTGTCTGGGTTCACAAATGCAGAGTTATAAAGCAAATTTTGCATATTCCCTCACAGCATGGAATACAGGCATTACAAGTGAGATTAACTGTGAGGGAGATTCCCAGACATAAGCCATTCTTTTTAGGTGACAAATCTGAGGAAATGTCCCAGATTGAGGTGTCATTAGAGAAGGTTGTGGAAAAAAATTGATAAATTAAAATAGTAAAAAGTCACCAGGACCAGATAATATTCACCCAATAGTTCTGAAGGAAGTCAAATGTGAAATTGCAGAACTAACTGTGGTATGTAACCTAACATTTAAAATTAGCTTCTGTACCAGATGGAGGATATGTGGTGACGACAATTTTTAAAAAATCCTCCACAGGTGATCCCAGCAATTACAGGCAGGTAAACCTGACTTCTGTACTGGGCAATCCGGTTGAATCTATAGTAAGAACAGAATTATCAGACACAGATGAATATGATTTGTTGGGGAAGAGACATCACAGTTTTTGTAAAGGGAATTCATACCTCACCAATCTACTAGAATTCTTTGAAGGGGAGCGGGGTCACCAATAAGCATGTGGACAAGGAGGTTTAGTGGATACAGTATTGTTGAACTTTCAGAAAACCTTTGACAAGATCCCTCACCAAAATCTCTTAAACGAAGTAAATGGTCATGGGATAAAAGGGCAGGTTCTCTTATGTATTGATAACTGGTTAAAAGATAGGGAACAAAAAGGTAAGAATATATGGTCAGTTTTCAGAATGAAGAGAGGTAAATAGTGGTGTCCCCCAGGGGTCTGTACTGTTCAACATATTCAAAGATTATCTGGACAAAGGAGCAAAAAGTGAGATGGCAAATTTATGGAGGTTAAAAAACTACTCAACATAGTTAAGTCCAAAGCAGACTGTGAAGACTTACAAAGGGATCTCACAAAACTGGGTCACTGGGCAACAAAATGGCAGATAAAATTTAATGTTGATAAATGAAAAAGTAATGCACATTGGAAAACAGTGGGAACTATACATGTAAATTGATGTTTCTAAATTAGCCATTACCACTCAAGAAAGAGATCTTGGAGTCATTGTGAATAGTTCTCTGAAAACATTCAGTCAACGTGCAGCAGTAGTCAAAGAGGCAAATACAGTATTGGGAATCATTAGGAAACGGAAGATAATAAGACAGAAAATATATTGCCTCTATATAAATCCACGGCATGCCCACATCTTTAATACTCCATACAGATCTGGTCAGCCTACCTCAAAAGATATATTGGAATTAGAAAAGTTACAGAAAAGGGCAACAAAAATGATTAGGGGTATGGAATGGCTACCATATTAGAAGAGGTTAGTAAGACTGGAACTTTATTGCTCAGAAAAGAGACGACTAAGAAGAGATGATAGAGGTCTATAAAATCATGACTGTTGTGGAGAACGTAAATAAGGAAGAATTATTTACTCTGTCTCATAACACAAGAACAAGGGGTCACAAACTGACATTAATAGGCAGCAGATTTAAAACAAACAAAAGAAAGTATTTTTTTAGCACTACACAGTCAACCTGTGGTACTCCTTGCCAGAGAATGTTATGAAGGCCAAGACTATAACAGGGTTCAAAAAGGAATTAGATAAATTCATGGAGGATAAGTCCATCAATAGCTCTTGGCCAGAATGGACAGAGAGGGTGTCCGTAGCCTCTGTTTGCCAGAAGCTGGGAATAGGTGACGGGACACACCACTTGATTACCTGTTCTGTTCATCCCCTGTAAAACACATGGCATTGCCCACTGTCAGAAGACTGGATACTGGGCTAGATTGACCATTGGTCTGACCTAGTAAGGCCATTCTTGTATGTTCTAATCTTTGGCCCACTGGCCACGGTCCACTGCTCCAAGCCAATGGAGGATTTGAGGAGCAGTGGCCAGAACATCCCTCAGCCCATGCTGCTTTCCGCAGCCCCCATTGGCCTGGAGCGGCGAACCGCAGCCACTGGGAGCTGCGATCGGCCAAACCTGCAGATGTGGCAGGTAAACAAACCAGCCCAGCCAGCCAGGGGGCTTACCCTGGCAGACCACATGTCAGAGGTTGCCAATCCCTGTTCTAATGCATGCTGCAACTTACAAGTATTTCATAGAGTCAGACCCATACAACAGTGTTGGGAGAATAATGGCTTGATAAACAAGAAGCTTGGTGTCTGTTCGAATGTCATGATCTTCAAAGACTCTATGCTGTAAATGAGAAAAAGGTACACTGGCACAGCTCAGGCGATGTCGAATTTCTGCATCAATATCAGCCTCCTGCTGAGCCTGAAAACATCTGTTCTCATTGTAATAGACCTTGTGATTCAAGAATTGGTCTTATTAGCCACCTGAGGACCATAGCTCCCATGGAAGATGATCATACTCGGTAACGAGTGATCACCCCATCATCAGAATCTGAAGACTAGGTACATTCATATAAGAACAGTACCTTTTTTGAACAAAACTAACATACAAGTAAGCTGGTTTGGTTTCCAACTGTGTGTTTGTCTGCTCAGCTGATGCTTAGACTTGGCAAGAGCTGGCACCTGGTTTACCAGTATCACAATGGGTCTCTGCCCAGGAAGGGCAATGGCTGGGAAGCAGAAGCCTAATAGTGTGTGACTTGGTGGACCATAGGGAAGCAATACAGGTGCAGTTGTCCTGTAACTGTGACCGTACACAATTGCATGCATTAGTACCAGGCAGAGATTACCTTTCTGTTGTAGAACTGAACAATGTGAAAAGCTCCCAATGATTGTTAATATTTGCATTGTTCTATTATACACTCTTAGGACAGATGTGAGATACTCTGTCTTCTACATATATGTCTATCCAGGTCCTGCCACAAATACATCACAATATCATCTCAGTCCTGCACATCTTTGAATGATGTTTCATGTAGAAGACACTGTAAATATCGTACTGCTCCAATCTATAAAAACAGGATTACATGCTTCCCTTAATGTACTGATGTAAATCTCATTAGCAAGAATAGGAATTATGAGCCCTCACTAAAAGAATAAGCAAGTCCGTCCTATTATAGCATTTCATGTTTGTCGAGTATTACATAATAAAGTTATAGACTGTTTCCCCATTTCATATTGGCAATAAGCATCAATTGCTGCAGTCATTGTCAATCAAGAAGCATGAGAAAAATAATCAAATCATGTCCTGAAACTATACTATTATTTTACTTGAATATTGTTGTGAAGTAATGTGTCTGGTGTTTTAATCTAACTTTGCTTCCCAGCTATAATTTTAATTGCTACTTTAAACCAATCCCACATCCTTAAGGGATGTTGAACTCCGTTAAAAACAAAAGTATGAATTTGTTGTTCCAGTTTATCAACCAGAACATACTTTGGTAATAGCAATTTATTTTATTAGCACCCTGCTGTTTGGTTTATTAAAAAGAGTGAAGAAAGTTCTGCCAACAGATAAGGAAAACAATTCTTCAACACATGAAAAAAAGGGTATATTAACCCTCTCCCATCTTTTCTGTCAACAATACAATGAAGAGTTAGAATATAACTGGTAACATTCAACTATTCCCCATACCTTTCAGTCTGTAGCATTTATTATAGACAGACTACTGCAGGAATAGAACAAATACCTGAGAAAAGATTGGTTACTTAAGGCAATTTAGAGATGCACAAGATTTAGATTTGATTTCCAAAATGTTTGATTTGAATCTTGTGGGTAATAAACTTTCAGGTCATTATGTCCAGAAGGGGATACCGGCAAATACTGAAGGCCTATACACCATTCATCATATCTAGGGTACAGTTTTCCTTTATTTCACAAACATGACAGAAACACAGATGGAGAAACCATTGTACCCGTATGAAGAGCCTTTATTTAGGTATTTAAACTATTTAATCTTACTTTGTACTGATGTAACACTGAAGTGTATTCTTTGCATCCCTAATTAGTGAGGGGAACAGATGGTAAAGCTTTCAGTTTAAGGCAACTTGCCTATTATAGTAATCTATGGTACCCGTGATTCTTCACTACTATAGGAGTTTACAGTAGTGTAACTGTTGGAAGAAAATGAGACTATTTGTTTTTAGGTTGCTAGTATGGGAAATGTTGGTAACTCTCTATGGTACTGATACAAAAATGCATTAAAGTTAATTGAAAGACTCTGATTGCTTCTTTTGGTGGAGCAATCTATCTAGTCACAGGAAAAGAACTTAGAGACATTTACAATACAGAATAAGACCTAACCAGGGCTGCATATAGTGCAATCCTATTTCTGGTGTGGTATGATTACCTTGATGATTTAGTGGTAAGAATGAAAAAGTATTTTTTTAAAAGTATTTTTTAGAAAAGATAGCAATATAGTTAGCTTTTCTAATAGAAAGGATGTGTAATAATTCACTCTCTGATCTGAAGTAAATATTGATTCAATAATTTTTATATATACACAGTTATCTTTAGGTTTCATGCTAGTTTAACATGAATTATTTAAATATGCTATACCACATTATTTTTAATATTTTAATTATATTTCTATCACTGTATATTCATTTGCATATTATCTCCCTAATTCAACATTTTTGGATCTAATCATCACCTCAAGTCCCAAAGTTCTTCTGCATCAGCCATAAAATGGTATTTTGGCTTTAACATCATGCTTTTTTCCATAAAGACTCAAATATGCAACATGGAAGAGAATAAAAACTACCAAATTACGTTTTAGTAGACTAAAATCAACTTAATATAAATAAGCCTCCCTTTGCTTACTAGGTCTAATGGCTAATCTTATCAGTTGCTAATGCTTTCAAAAATTCCACCTTCCAGCCACAGGCCCCACTTAGCCTAGTTGGAGGCAAGAACTACATTTCCTGGAAGTCTCAGCAAAAATAATGTTTACATGAATTATTTATCCAATTAGCCATAACATAGTAGAGAGATAAGCTGGGTGAAGTAATATTGTATTGGACCATCTGTGGGGGAGAGAGAAAAGCTTTTGAGCTGTAACCCCAACAGAAGTTGGTCCAATAAAAGGTTATCATCTCATCCATCTCGTCTCTCAAATATCTTGGGATATTTGTAGCTATAACTACACTGTATATGTAACATTTTGCAACTCAGCTAAATAACCATAGAATCATAAAAAGGTAGGGCTGGAAAGACTTCAAGAGGTCATCAAGTCCAACCCTCTCTTCTGAGTCAAGACCAAGTGTACCCAGACCATCCCTGACAGGAGATGTTTCTCTAACCTGTTCTTAAAATGTTCAATTACAGGGATACCAGAAACTCCCTTGGAAGTCTATTCCAGAGCTTAAATATCCTTATAATTATAAAGATTTTCCTAATATCTAACCTAAAACTCTTCATTTGTGCAGATTAAGCCCATTCTTTCTTGTCCTACCTGCAGTGGATATGGAGAACAATTAATCACTGTCCTCTTTGTAACAACCTTAAATATATTTGACCATTATCATGTCCCACCTAAGTCTTCTTTTCCTCAAAATTAGCCCCCAGTTTGTTTAAATCATTCTTCATAAATCAGATTTTCTAAATTTGTTATCATTTTTGTTCCTCTCCTCTGGATTCGCTCCAATTTATCCACTACTTTCTTGAAGTATAGAGTCCAGAACCACACACAATATTCTAGCTGAGGCCTCACAAATGGAGACTAGAGCGAGACAATTACTCTCTGTCTTGCATAAGACACTCCTGTTAACACACTCCAGAATGATATTAGCCTTTTTTGCAACTTTTTTGCAACACTTAACTCATTTTCAGTTTGTGATAAACTATAACCTGTCATTTTCAGCAGTACTACCACCTAGCCAATTATTCCCCATTTTATAGTTACACATTTGATCTTTCTTTCTGTAGTGTAGTACTCTACACTTATCTTTATTGAATTCCATCTTGTTCTCCAATTTGTCAAGACTGTTATGAATTTTAGTCCTGTCCTCCAATGTGCTAGCAATTCCTCCCAGCTAGGTGTCATTTGCAAATTTTATAGGTATACTCTCCACTCCATTATCCATCATTAAATAATACATTAAGTAGTATCGTACTCAGGACCGACCGCTGAGAGAACCTCACCAGATATGGCTTCTCAGTTTGACAGTGAACCATTGATAAGTACTCCTTGAGAATGATCTTCCAAGCAGCTGTGCACCCATTTTATAGTAATTTCATCTCAGTTGCATTTCCCTAGTTTTCTTATGAGAATGTCATGTTGATGATGTCAAAATCCTTACTAAAAGCCAAGATTTATCATGTCTCTGCATGGACCAGGCCAGTAACCCTGTCAAAGAAGGAAATTAGTTTGGTTTGGCATGATTGGTTCTTGACAAGTGCATGCTGGCTATTCCTTATAACTCTATTACTCTCTAGGTGCCTACATATTAATTGTTAAAATAATTTGTTGCAGTATCTTTCCAGGTTGTAAAGTTAGGCCAAGTAGTCTTAATTCCCTGGCTCTTCTTGGTTCCCCTTTTAAAAGGAAGGTACTATGTTTGTCTCTCTCCAAGCCTCTGGTATCTTATTTGTCCTCCATATCTTCTAAGAGATAATCCCTAACAGTTCTAAGATTGCTTCAATTAGTTCTTTAAGTACCCTAGGATGAACTTCATCAGAACCTGCTGACTTGAAACCATCTAAATTCTAAACATTCTTTAACCTGTTTTTCCCCTATGTTGACTTACAGTCCTTCCCCCTTGTCATTAATACTAACTATGTTAAGTATTTGATCTCCACTTACTTTTTAGTAAAGTCTGAAGCAAAACAGGCATTAACACACCTTGGCCTTCTTGATGTCCTTATTAGCTCTCCTTCCCTGCTAACAAGACCTGCACTTTCCTTTGTTTTTCTGTCTCTCATTTACAGAGCCTCTAATTACTGCCTTTTATGTCCCTTGCCAGATGTATCTTATTTTGTACTTTAACTTTTCTGATTTTGTCCCTGTGTGCTTCTGCTATTCTTTAGCATTTATACTTGGCAATTTCCCCGTGTTTCCACTTTTTGTAGGATTCCTTTTCAGGTCATTAAAAAGCTCCTGATGAATTAATATTGGCCTCAATTATTCTTCCTATCATTCCTTCTCATCAGGATAGTTTGCCACTGCACCTTTAGTATTTTCTCAGAGAAACTGCCGGCTCTCCTGAACTCCTTTTTCTCTTCAATTTTCTTCTCATGGAATCTTAACTACCAGCCATTAGAGTTTGTTGAAGTCTGTTTTTTTTAAGTTCATTGTCCTTATTCTGGTGCTCTCTATCCTTTCTTTCCTTAGAATCATTAAATCTATCATTTCTTGATTGCTTTCACCCATGTTGCCTTCAATCTTCAGATTCACATTCAGTGCTTTCCCGTTAGTCAGAATTAAGTCTAAGTGGCTGTTCCCTTTGTTACTTCCTCCACTTTTGGAAATAAAGAGTGGTCCCCAGTATATTCCAAGAACTTATTGAACATTTTGATTTTTTTCTGTATTACTTTTGTAACAGATGTCTGGGACTTTAAATTCCCATTGCTACCAGGTCTTATGTACTGGACATTTTGGTTATCAGTTCTAAAAATGACTAATCCACCTAATTCCTCCAATTTTGGTGGTCTACTGTAGACGCCTGCCACATTGGACATATTTCGCTTGGGCCAGTTCTTTTAAATAGAGGCTTTGTCATCTTGTCTGTGCTCATTAGAGAAGGTTACTCATAATGAACCTCCTCTTCTATTCAAATAAATTTTATTTTTTTACAATACTGGTTTCCATTCTCTATACAACTAGGATCTTAAAACACCAGCTGAATATAGCAATAAACCACAGTACAGTAGAAATGATATGATTAAATTCTATATCCACTGTTTCAATATCTTTCATATCTAGAGATGTACTGCCAAGGTTAAAAAGATTCCGATATAGTCCACAATAAACCTCATATGCCAGGAATGTGTGTGCTATCAGATCTATTCATTTTTCCTTTTTATGCAAAGACAATGGAGAAACTGCTTTCCCTGATATCCTGTTCTCAAGCTATTTTCTCTCTCCAGAGCAGCACCACACTTAAATCACTTTTTGATTGACGTTTGAGTATCACTTAGTGAAATGTTAACAATGAGCTTGACTGAGCTGTTTCCCTATGCAGTCTAGCTGTAGAAAACAACTGCATTATAGAGGCAACTGGTTTGCTTCTAACTCAACTAGTAAAGACTGAACTAGGAGCTATCTTAACCCTCCTGATGCAGTATTTAAAAGTAAAACTTTAGAGGAGCTCAGTTTGGTTGATGGAAAGAGAATACTTGGAAGGTACAGAGGAAAGAAATCACATAGATACAGAGGTTAAAAATCAGAGGCAGTCAGTTTGCTCTTAACTATTGGGACATTGAAGTTCATTCCAAATTCATTTCAGCAACAGGGCTGCTTCTACCTTTGCACAATAAAACTCACAGGATGTGTTTAATTACACTTAAAAGAGTATAGCGAGAATAAAATATTTTATTCTCCTTCATGCTTCCATCAACTTCATCATCCATTGAGGATGATGGGCTCAATGTACCCATAATATAAATCAGTGTGTATGTCAATGGAGCTGCATTTCACTAGTTAGGCTTCATTTGACCCAATGGATGCTTTTTTTTCTTTTTTGGGGGGAGGGGTCAATGAGTGAAGTAGACCCACTTTTTTCTTCTTCACCTCTAACTATATATATATTTTAGCTTTGAATGCTTTCAGGGCCTTGGGGTTTTAGGAAAAGCTTCTTGTGACCCTCATTTGTCTTGATATCTCTTTGGAAGGGTCACTGTTCATGGATAATCCTAGATCCAACCCTTTCCTAATAGCATTGGTTACCTTGAGTCCCCAGGCTGAAGATGATATGTTTTGTAGAAATAGTTACAACTTAGAGTAAGATTTTACTAGGGGGACATATTCATTCATTTCATACAGATAATCACTCTCATGTTTTTACATTATTTGTATTCTATATATTAAGAGCCAAGATAATTCTTTAAGTGATTTACTTGACAAGAAGTGATGGGGCATCATTTATTCAGTGGTGATAGATTCAAAGATAGGAGCACATTAACTAGTAGCTAATAAACATTAGGTCGGACCTCACGGTTCATCTTCTTCACCCCCTCCACTAAGTAATTGTCCTTTTCATCAGAAAGTCTCATTTAAGTGAATGATTTGCTTCTCTGGGCTACATTCGGTCACTCTGATTTTCTTGGTTCTTGGGAATTGAGACGTATTTAGGAATTATGTTGCTGCTGCTTATTTCTTTATTAAAGCATAAGTGGGAGAGTATGAAATTTTACACAAGGCTGCTTTTGTGGGAGATTAGTGCCATGGGCAGATGGATTTTTCATTACCTGCTGTAACAGATTGCATATTTGCAAGAGTAGCAGTAACATCACATTCTATCTTAAAAATCGGGGGCTGATCCATCTGTAAGGAAATTGTTTCCAGCCAGATGTTCTGCCAAACCGAGGACAAGAGGAGAGAACTCTCAGATAGTTGAAGAATATTGTCTGGCAGTGTGTGAAATGTAAATGGGGTAGGCCATTTGTTATTGTCGGACATGAGCTCTACATCCATTTCATTTTATTATACAGGGTATACTGATTATTCAGTTTATTTCTGTGATATATCTCACTAGGGCAGGGATTCTTAATCTTTTTTCACAATGGCTACAACAGCTTAGGAGAGAGACTGTTTCAAGGACCACTGGCCCTCACTTTCAGTCACATGGACTAACCTTATTTCTTATTGGTAATTGAATGAATATCCAGTGGCAGGTATAGAAAGTGCAGACAGAGAAAATAAGTGCTATTCTGACCCTAAACATATTGGACTGCAATGCAATTGATAGAAACAAGAATGTGAGAGGCTAGCATCACCTGACTAGTCAGCTCGAGCCCAACAGCAAATGCTACAATGTTTGTATATCACTGCCATAGGACTAACACCCAGGTAGCAAATAAGCCAGGGGTTAATGAACTACAAGAAAATAGACATTGATATTTTATATTCACATTTTTAAAAAGCAAGCCACATGGAAGAACCAGGACTTCTATCAGAAAAAAAAAGTAGACTAGGATCTGGAACCCAAACTTGTAGTTCCAGGTGAAAGACTCTGAACTTGTGTATTCACAAAGAGCCTTTTTGCATCTCTTAACATTCACGGATACAGTCATTTTTCTCTTTTGCTATAAAATACGGTGCTGTATATCGATGAGAGTTGAGGCAGTATCACTTAACAGACTGAACACTAGACTGGGAGCCTGGGTTCTATTCCTGTCACTGCCCTAGCTGGGTGATTTTAGCAAATCACGTCTTTCTTCTGTGCCTCATTTTCTCCATCTATAAAATGCTGATATTTGTTCTACTTTTCAAAGCACTTTGACCTATGGATGAAAATTGCTATATAATGGGGATAGGTATGGTCAGAGATGCAGTTTTCACCAGTATAAAGTCAAGATACAAGTTCTCCAACATGATGCTACTACTGTAATAAAAATAAGAAATTTCAAGGTAACAAAATGTTACAGAAACAATATTTCTTTACCAAATAGCTGGTACTTGTGGAGGCCACTGAAAAGTCCATTTCTCAGGATGTGGTTTATAACATACTGAGACATAGTTAATATGTCACTGAAATGTGTTGGATTCTCTCTTCAGCTCAGCAGAGAGTCAATGTCATCCCAGAATCTGTTTCGGGTTCTTGCCTCAGGGTTCAATTCTTCATAATTGAGTTTCAGATATGATCAGGCCAGAAGGGTCCATTGTGATTATGTGGTCTGACCTTTTGCATAACACAGGCCACAGAACTTCAGCAAAATAATTCCTCTTTGATCATATCTTTTAGAAAAACATCCAAACTTGATTTAAAAATGGTTAGTGAGAGAGGCTACGAAAGTGCCCCAATAAGTTGTTCTAATGGCTAATTACCCTCATTTATGACTCTTCTCTGAACCCTTTCAAGTTTTTCATCAGCAACAACTTGAATTGCTGGACTCCATATCTGAACACAGTATCCCAGCACTGCCAAATACAATTATCTTTAGTGGTTATTCTGCCCAGTATCTATGTCAGGCTGATAGGCTTATAATTACTGGGCCATCCCACTTATTCTTTTTAAATAATTGTACAACACTAGCTTTCTTCCAGTCCTCTGGAAGTTCACCACTGTTGCAAGACTTATTGGGGACAAAAAAACAAAAAAAAAAAAAAAAAAAACCCCGACAACCCACATTAAGTGTCTAGATAGCTCCCTGGACCTGCTGCTTTCAAAAATTCTGATTTTGGTAGCTGCTGTTTACTATTTTCCTGAGTTCAATTGGAATGGAAAATATTTCATCATCATCAGATAATATCAATAATTAATTTCCCCTCCTCAGATTCTGAAGAGAAATATTTATTGAACACTTGTGCTTTTTTGTATTAATGACAGTTCAATTTTCATCTAGTAATGGGCCAATACCATTGCTAGGATTCCTTATGTTTCCAGTACACATAAAAAACTTTATATTGTTTTTAATTCTGCAGCCCATAGCTTTTTCCTTGCATCATTTTCTTCCCTTATCAGTTTTCTACAATTCCTAGTTTCTAATTTATGTTCATTGCTATAACTTCCCATTTAGAAAAAATATTTATAGCTGCTTTCACTGCTCCTCCACACCACTTTTGTGGCATTATTTTAGTTAAACAAATCAAAGAGAAGGCTCAAGTACTCTTAACTAATTCCCATTTTTAAAAATTCTGTTTCAAGTCTCTCCCAACTGATTTAGCTTAATTGTTTTCACCTTTATGAAACTGGCCCTTTTAAAGCAAGTGTACACACACACACACCTGTTTATTTGCACATAATAAATGTGATGAAGTCATGATTACTTGCTCCTAAACAACCACTAATTTTAATTTCTGTAATTCAGTTCTTCTTCACCTTTCAAGATGAGGTCATTTTAGAATTACCCTGTGCTGGATGTAAGCTTTGAGTTAGGAAATTTCATCTGACTTTCAGATTTTTCCACTAACTTCTTAATACTTACAATCTGAGAGCTCCAGTATATATCATGTCAGTTGAAATCCACCCTAGTAACAGCTTTTCCCCATACACTTTATAGGTATGTGCTTAAGGAGCCAGTTACCATGTTTTCTAGTATGATCTGGTGATCTTTAGCAGATATTAACTAGTACCTCATGTTGTGCTTTATTGGTTAGGAGTAATAACAAAATAAATATTCCTGACCAAAGACGACTGATGTCCTCTGAGGCCTTTCTTTTGCACCTCTCAGCCTCAGAAAGAGGACACACCCTTTCCTTCAATCCCATACTAAATCCTGGGACAGACAGTCAACCTTTATCCCTTTCCTGACTGTTTCACCTTATCAATCATAGTGTCATATTTTGACTAGTTTTCTGTATCCTGCAGTTGCTATGCATGTTCAACAGGGGTTGATATTGATTTTTCTGTTTCAGAGCCCATGTCCAGCTTTAGTGATAGCAGCAGGACAAAGTGACACAGATAGTTGTTGAGTTAGAAGTAGCAGATACTTTTGGCAGACTGGGGAAGATTAGAAAATAAAGTACTGTGGGATGATAAATGTATTTTACTTGGCTTTTTTAGTTTGGCAATATATAGTAGGTTTCATTAGTTTGTCAGAAGCCTCCCCTCCACCCCCTAGTCTAGAGACATCTTACAAGTAGTAAACAACTAGCTCTTTTTGAACTAGAACATTAGCTTGAGCCCAGGACAGATCTTTCTGCCCCATGATGGCCCTTGCATAGGCTCTCAGGAGTCTTCAGGCCCATTGAAACTCCAGAAGAGGTCTTGAGGTTGTAGAAAAACTACATATTTCAGTTCAAAGAAGCAAAAATGGGAAGAGAGGAGGGAGCAGAGGAGATCGTGTGGCAAGAAAGAAGACAGGAAAATATCATAATTTTTAAACAAGAGCTGCATCCTCTATCAGTCTATACAAACTACTTATGAGTAAAAAGTCTTTTGCTGCAAATGAACATTAAGGCCATCATTCACATGGAGTACTTCTGAAGGACATCCTAATTTGATTATGCATATACTGAACTACTTGAATAGGTATTTAACCAGAAAGGCACAGTTCACGCAAATATTTGGCTGCCCTTCTGGAAGACATTACTGAAGGAATAAAATTACCACAAGGATGATGCTTCATTTGTTAAAGAAGGTTATGTAACACAAGTGATTAAAAAGTGCTTCTGGTTATGAGGCTCTTGATTCTATTATTCTTATCACTTATTCAGTATAAGTCTAGTGTTCCTTAGATTGTTTTCTCAGCATATTCCCTGCAGTGCCATTCTATTTCCATCCATCTCTGATTCTGATAAAGGCCAACATGAAGTGTGGAAAAAGATGTACAAGAACTTGCCCTGCCTTCTTTACAATTAGAAAGAAAGAAATATAGGATACAATTCCCAATGGATAACAGGAGGGCAAACATCCATGTGGACTGCCAGCCATAGGGCTGGCACACATTCATATCCTGTAGAATTGGCACTTGAACTCTCCACTGTGAAATTTAATCTATATTAAGTCTTGTTCAAATCAAGATGAACCTGGGAAATCGTAAATACCAGGCAATTTCTGCACTCAAGTGTTTAGGACTGCCATAGCTCAGCTGATTACGGTTAGCTCCCTGAACGTCTATCTGTATCTCCTTGTGATGTCTTTTCTTTTCATTTTCTAATAAAAGTTTGTCTGGAAAGCACAGATTCTTCAGATGAAGACTGGAAAGGAAAATTCTAGTAATAGTCAAATGGTGCCCTTTGTTTAGGATGTTTTGAAGGCAAGATCAGAACTCTCTCTAGTACACCTATTCAGTATGAAGATAACTACCTTTCTAGCATTCAGGCTCTCAAGTATCCACCTGTGTGCTCAAGAAATCAGAACAGGCAATCGTATTTTTTGGTAAGCATTATGCACTTTATACTGTTCCACTCTTTCACTTTTCCCCCTTGCACATCAGCAGATCTACCCCTGAGAATATAATGATTGCATGTGAGTATCTGTAACAGCAGCTTTTCTCAGTGGTGGGGAGATGTAGTTGGTGTCTCAGCATCCCCTTAAAGGTGATCTTCCAGCAAGAGGAGGGAAATGAATACATCTGAGGAGTCCTCCAGCCCTCTTTATGCTAAACAATCTCTTCCTTAGATCTCTGGGCCCAGTCAGTTCCTTCCTGATTTCAGACATCTCCTCCATGGTCTGTCTACTTCCTTTAGAATAGGCCTATGTTGGTCTAAGCTTGCTATTAAAGTGACAGTATGTCCTGTGACATTGACCAGTTCTTACACTGTGCTCCAGAGTGTTTATGGACCCACAATCTTTTATACCTCAAGAAAAGTTATTACTTAGAACGTTTTGCCTTTGAATTCAGAATAGGATGTTGAATTTAATATTCCTTCAAAACTACTCAATGCAATTTCACAATGACAACCAAAAGTAATGAATAATATATTTCTATCATCCATTAATAACCATCCATCCATTTAGAAGTTACATCCTAATGCATTCTGGAAATCTGCAAATTAATTATGCAAAAACCTGAATGAATATAAAATTGAAATACTTAAGAATTTAAATGATACAATTAAAACCTATTGCAAAGTTTTTTCTTTTAATATATATCAATCTTAATTTCAGCATTGCCATTTAGAAGCAAAATCAGCTCTCATATCTTGTCAAAATATTGGCAGTTTGAGAAATAGCCACATTTTTGTTGTCTAAATCATGTGTTATTTCAAGTGAGAAATTTAGAACCTTACTGAAACAGAAGTGGCTTCAGTAAGAGCACATTAAAATGTACAATAGCAGGATAAGAGCATTAGGTGTCATATTTGATTTATGAAGAATATTTGTAGTTGCTGTAGAAGGGCAATCATATTTGCATGTGACAGGATGTAAAAATTCTAAGCCTCAGATCCTGTAATACTGGCAAATACATAGATGATTTATGATGTAAGCTAAGCTGTAGACTAAGTTATCAGAAATATTTTTGAATTGTAGGGGTTCTTTTTTTAAAAAATAAAGTTGTTTTAAATTGTTTTGCTTCTTTCAACATTTAAATACTCTGGGACAAAGACTTGCATTGTCTGCACAGCAGAGGAGAGCTCTGGCCTCATACAAATCAAGATAGCAAAGGAATTGGGGATAATGAAAAGGATTTGTCCTCTCTTGCATTCCACATAGCTCTGCTCCAATGAGACACCTATTAGACAGGGTTAATGGTAGGGTAACAGTGAGTTCCTTTTATTGCTAGCCAGCTCCAGTACTTCTTCTTAAAAACAGGAGTTTTCTTGGCATTCACCCTTTTGCCCAGCACTATTTTTTTCCCCTGCCACTGGCTTCCTGTGGTCAATACAGTGTCTTTTTGCTTATTCCTATATACAATGTTTTATAGAGATTATTCTTTATCTAGCAATCAGTGACGAAAATTAATCACAGATAGTACAAAAAAAATCAAAGCAACTAGGCACATGTCTGCAAACCTATTTAGCTGTGTGCTGAAATGGTTGGGTGGGTGAGTTAATGTAAACATGCAAAGACTTAAAAAATTGATGGAGGCATTAGTGTTGATGGTCTCAAAAATTAAGATCAGCACTAAAAAGCCAAGTCATCCTGAGTTATCATTCTACTTCTGCAATTTATTTTAATAATTGTATTACACCATTCAAAATCCCAACAAGATATTGTACATACATATCATTCCCATTCACTTCAGCAGTAAGTTCTAAGGTATGTCCACACTGCAAAGTGAAGATGTGATTATAACACAGGAAGATATACCCATACTAGCAAATGTAACAATAATAAAGAAGGCACAGCAGCATGAGCTTCAGCATAGGATAGCAACACGAGCATTATAATTCCAAATTATCTGGACAAACTGGGGAAATGGACTGAAGTAAGTAGACATAATTCAATAAGGACAAATGCAATCGTTCCATTTAAGAAGGAACAATCAATTGCACATATACAAAATGGAAAATCACTGCCTATGAAGGAGCATTGCAGAAGGGATCTGAGGGTCATAATGGACCACAAGCTAAACATGAATCAATGTAACACTTAAAATATACATCATTCTGGGATGTATTAGCAAGTGTGTTGTAAGCAAGACATGAGAAGTAATTCTGCCACTCTATTCCACGCTGATTAGGCCTCCACTGAAGTATTGCATCCAGTTCCGGGAACCACCTTTTAGGAAAGATGTGAACAAATTTGAGAAAATCCACAGATGAACAACAAAAATAATTAATGGTCTAGAAAATATAATCCAAGATCCGGGTCATCCCTAGGGAAGTGCAGGATCTGGGACAAATCAGCACTGGCTGGCTTGGGGGCCCGATTCTGCATCCAGGAGCCCAGGGGTGCAGTAGCACTCCCCACATGCCCCGTTCCCAGGACTATGTCTTCCAGGACTGACCGCACTGTCCAATCGCACCAGGCTGGTGTAGGCATACCCTTAGAAAGGTCAAGTGATTTGTTCAAGGCCTAGGCACAGTTCTCTTAACAGAGAATTGTACTTTCAGAAAATTTTCAGCTCTATACTCTAACACTAATTCTTACAAAGATCTATGAGCTGCTATTAATTTTAGAGCTCTATTTGTACAGCACTGTACACCAGTGGACTAACTCACCAACCTGTAAACCTAAGAACGCACTTAAATCATAGGATTTCAGTCCCCTTTTCTTCAGAGCTTCAGTTTTATTATATTCCTTAGACTTGTTCCCCTCCATTTCTCCAGTTCACCTGACCTACATGCTGGTTATATGAGGACCAACTGATTCTCAATTTATCATCTACTCTTTGCCTTTACAGCCTCATCAGGGAGGCAGTTGTCCGACCTGTGATGGATCGATAACCAATTCCCTTAAAGGGTCACCCCACTCTGACAAGCACCTAGCACAGTGAGGAACGGTCAAGGCACCTAAACACTACAATAAAATACTAAATATTCCTATACTTATTATTAATGTTTATAAGTTACATACATAATCATGAAGACAAGGTGAAGATTTACATAAGGATCATTCAAAATCCAGAGTTAAAGTTAAAAGCTCAAACTGAACTCCGCTCCTTTACTATGCATTAAAATATTACCTACTTGTGTTACAATAAATCATATTGGTATATTTTCACATAATTAAAATATACGTTGTATACAGACGGTTGGGAGTCTTTTTTTTTTTTTTTTTTTAAGAGCTGGTTGAACATAATCTGTATTTTCTACTTTTAAAATAGAACAGACCAGCCAATTTGAGAAACACATAAAATATTTCCCCAACCATTTGGGAAATGGCACTTTTTAACCATTTTCTAACTGGCTTATAGAAATGTCATGGTTTCAAAAGTTTGAATTTATTAAAAGCACTTGCAAAACTTTTTGAAAACTTTCCTGAATTCCTTTCTGCAGCTCCATTTTTTTCCTACAACAGTAAATTGTATTTTTAAAAATATTTAAATAAGATGCACCATATTGTATAAGCCTGTAGATGTGGCCTGATTTTCATGTCAAATTTGAAAAAGCCATATTTGAAGACAGTTTTTTTAAAAATTATAAATGTTTAAAGCTAAATGTTCAGATGATCTCTAAAGTCAGAGTCCCGTGAATGAAGATGTTCTAGCAGCAAAACTATCTAAAAAGGCCATCCAAACTAAATAACTTTAATTTGCCAACCTGTAAAGTTCATTACAATACGATTTTCAAGCAATTTTTTCATACTTAGTTTGTTTTACATCCCTCTGATATGTAATAACCTACCCAAATCTGTTAACTCTGCATTTTCTGAGTCTCAAGTATGTGATTTTTCAGTATTAAACATTGCATTGATGCCTTTTCTTTAAAGCACAAAAGTGGTATGTCTGTAAAAAATATTTTAGAAGGGTTAAACATTTAAACAATCAAACTAAATAAAACAAATCAAGGCTTGTACTATCATATCATTGGATTTCTGTTATTGAAATTTGTGTATTATACTGCTTAGTCTAACAATTGTATCCACCTCTTTATTTTACTCTAGACTCATGAAATGAATTGGCTTTACATAAAGGTTTTAATATTACCCTTTCATGCTGACAGCAACGTTTGCAATAGAGTACGAAGTTTAAAGACTTATGTTCCTCCTGATTAAAAAAGTTAATTTTATTTTTCCCGTCCTCCTTTGTAAACAAAGTATCTAGGGTACTGAAACATGAAGGAAAAGGAAGCCCTCCATTAATATAATTATGTTTACCCAGCATTATAAAATGGCCTTGCACTTCACTGGAAAGGAAATCAATGCCCTAAGTTCAATCATACAAATGAGAGGGAAAACTTCTGCAAGCTCATCACAAATATAGGAATAAATATTTATCTTCCCCCCGTTCTGTCTTGACACCATGACTTTTTGAATACGAGGCTTTAGCCTTTGCATTACCTTATTGATTCCTTAATGTAAGATCTAACTTGCTTCAGGGGCACTATAAATATAGTGTTGCGAAAGCCTTGCAATATCAATATTCATTTATTAGTATTGATTAGTTGCCACTTCTAAATTCTGGACCAGGGATTAACATATGCTGAATAACTGCTTTGATTTATGAGGTTGAAATTGGCTTTAACAACCTACACAAAATATGGAAATGTTCCCTATTATTGAAGTAATTATTTCCATTTCTTAATATACAATTACTTAAAGTGGCTTATCCTTTCAGCCTAGCTAAAAGGCTTAGAATTGGTGGGGGCGGGGAAAAAAGAAAAAAGAAAAAAAAAAAAAAACACACACCAACGTGCACCCGTTTTGTCTCCACATTTATTCAGTATATGGTTATGCAATTATGTTGGTAAATTGGTAGCAACCTGACACATTTGCAGTAATATTTAAACTTGTTTCAAATGTTTAGTCTATTTAGCCCCCCCACTCTCTCTTCTTCTTCCCCCCCCCACATCCTCTTTTTGCATAATCTTGTTTCTTTTCATCACTCTTCATTCTCAAGTTACTGTATAGTCATCCTTCTCTTTATACATTTGACATGGCACCATACTGTACTCAATACATCATTAAAACATCCTTGGGTAAAGAGAAGCTAAAATACTCAAATTATCTGAACTCAGGTTCAGAAAGGATCTTAACATTCATATAAATGGGAAGTCTTAATGCTCTAAATATTTGATCACAGTTTTTTAAAGAAAAGGTTTATAGATGGGCCTGAACTTGCAAGTAGATCCAAATGGTGTAGCTATCTTGTTTGTATAGTGGAGCAAACCAACTCAGAATTCAAACACCCCTGCATTTGGGGTGGATGTTTTCAAAATCTGGCCCCAGATTTTGCAACATTAACTTGTTGCTAAAGTGTATTTTTTCCAGTTAGTTTGCAGTGTTGTAGGGGGTCACTTCTTAAAAGGTTATTTTCCTCATCTATTCTATTCAACATTTTTATTAGAGATATAGAAGAAAAACTTTAAAATCGCTGATAAAATTCCCAGATGACAAAGATTGGGAGAGTGGTAAATAAATAAATAATGATGGGCAGATCACCAATACAGAGCAACCTATATCACTCAAACTGGGCACCAGCAAACAATATGCATTACAATACAATTGAATGTAAAGTCATATTTATGAACAAAGAATGCAAGCCATGAGGGACATTATTGACATGAACTATGACTGTATACATCATTGTTGAAAGCAGGATCCTAAGGTGGTACCAGGTTTTATGCAGAGGAGGGCAAATGGGGTGTCTATGAAAAGGTTCAGAGGGGTAGCCACGTTAGTCTGGAATTGCCCCTCTGTACGTACAATCGGTCAAACTGGACAGTCCCCACGAAAAAGGATAAATGGACACAAATCAGATATCAGGAATGGCAATATACAAAAACTTGTGTAGAAGAACACTTCAATCTCCCTGCACACACCATGAAAGACTTAAAGGTCAGCATTTTGCAGCAAAAAAACCTTTAAGACCAGACTGCAAAGAGAAACTGCAGAGTTGCAATTCATTTGCAAATTTGACACAATCAATTTGGGACTGAATAGAGATTTTGAATGGCTAGCTAACTACAAGAGCAGTTTCTCTTCTCTCGCTGTGCACACCTGCAGTTCAGCTGCTAGAGGAATACTTCACCCTCCCTGATTAGAGATAACAGCTGGTTCAGCCTCATTGGACCCACCCTGTTACCTTTAACCTGATTCTTGCCTACCTATTTATACCTGCCCCTGGATACTTCCACTGCATGCATCTGACAAAGTGGGTATTAGCCCACGAAAGCTTATGCTCTAAAACTTTAGTTAGTCTTTAAGGTGCCACAGGACTCTGTCACTTATGGAAAGGTTGTAGTTTTCTGGTTATGATTATGCTGTGTGTATCACTTTTGTATTTGAAGTTATAAATATTGGCTATGTACTTGTATCTCAATGTTTTTGATTCTAAGTAGCATCAGTGGTCAGCTTCTTGAGAATGGGCACTTGCCAAGAATAGTCCTATCAAGAAACACAACTGGGACTTTGGGAGATGCCAGTCGACACCTGAGCTTCCCTGAGAACATTCAACCTGACATGTAAACAATGGTGTCGGCCTGCAAAAAGCTGAATCATTCATGGGCATGTGACTTGCCCATGTTGTGGAAAAAGGGGCCACACTCTTATTTGGATTCAGAGATCAGCCTGAGGTGCTTTATTGAAGCCAAGCATCGATGCTGGGGAGGAGCAGCAGTCTAACACCTGCAAGTGTAGAACTGACAGTCTTCCCCCCCCCCCCCCCGTACAGCATTATCCACAGATTTTTATAGGCTCTTATTAATTATGCAAACCTCATACTTCCGCACAGTACTTTCTGAGTTGGAAAGTCCCAAACTTTTCTTACTTGTGCCATATAAGGAATGAGCAGAGACAGGTACCAACGAAATTTATGTCAAGAATACTATGATTTTAATTAATACAAGTTTTTCAGTTAGAGCCGGTCATTGCGGTCAGCTACCAATCTAAAAGGGCTAAATACAGATATTTCTGGGGTTTAGCAAAGCTGGGTTAACAATACCGGATTTTTCTGGTTTGAGCTGTGTGCATAAGCTCTGGCGGGCCTTAGCCATGATACTTTGCTCTTTCAGGCCCTAGCAGGCTTTATGTCAACTTGACTATTTTTGCAGGCCAAAGCGAAGCCTTCCTAAATTTGCTTCTACACTCATGTGGCTAAAAACTCCATATTGTTGTGATTTTGCATAGGAGGGAAAAAAAGGGGTTTCCACCCACAAGAGAAAGAATATAAAAAGTCCTGGAAACACCCCTTGTCTTCAGCTGGCTCAAGAGATGGCCTCTCTGTCCCCAAGAGATGCCTGAAAGAAACTGGAACAAAGAACATTAACTACATGGGTGTGAGTGATTGCTGGACTCAGACTAGGAAGGAGTCCAGTCTGTGAAAGCTGAATGGAACACCTGAGGGTCAGGGCCAGCTATACCTCTTTTGCCACCCCAAACAACCGGAACTGCCAAAGCAAAAAAAGAGTGGCTTAATAGTGCTGCCCCAAGACTGACAGAATGCCGCCCCAGGCACGTGCTTTCTCATCTGGTGCCTGAAGCTGGCCTTCCTGAGGGTGACATTTTATCTGAAACCCGTTTCTTAATATTTTAAGCTTAGGTTTGCTTGGTAACTTTCTTTATTCCATCTGTTATTACTCTGAACCACTTAAATCCTACTTTTTATACTTAATAAAATCACTTGCTTCTTAATTGACCCAAGGTAATTAATATGTGGGGGAGCAAACATCTCTGTATATATCTCTGTCAGTGTTATAGAGGGCAGACAATTTATGGAGTTTACCCTAAATAAGCTTTATACAGAGTAAAACATGTATGGGGGGGGGGGGGGTTGGGCATCAGGAGCTGGGTGTTTGGGTGCTAGACAGAGGAGCACTTCTTAAGCTGTTTTCAGTTGAGTGTGTAGCTTTGGGGCATGTGGTTTAGACCCTGAGTCTGTGTTGGAGCTGACTGGCATGTCTGGCTCAACAAGGCAGGGTTCTGGAGCCCCAAACTGGTAAAGAAACAGGCTCAGAGATGGGACTAGCACCTTATGTGCTGAGACTAAAGGGGTTTCTGTGACCAAGCCCATCACAACATGCTTATGAGACAGGGGACTATTGTGGGAAGATGTGACTCGGAAAAGACTTGGGGCCATGGTGGATAATCAGCTGGATATGAGCTCCCTGTGTGACCCTCTGGCCAAAAGGGATCCTTGGAAGTATAAGCTGGGAAATAATGAGCATAAGCAGTGCATTTGGCATTGGTGTCATGGCTACTCAGTTACTGTATCCAGTTCTGGTGTCTACTATTTAAGGATAGGAGAGGGTTCAGAATAGAACCATGAGCATGATTAAAGGATTGGGAAACATGCCTTATAGCAAAAGTTTGATAGAGGTCAATCTGATTCATTGCCTCCCCCACCACCCAAAAAAGTCCACAACAACATGATCTAGTTCCACCAGGAACTAGAAGTCCTCTGGAACCTGTTAGGCCAATCATTCACAATGGTTCCCAGGGCTGTATAGCATGGATCTATTCAAAGTCCCCCTTTGAAGTTTTAGAAGGTCTCTGCTAGTATTTACTGAGCTGCTAATAGAAGTTCATCTCTTTGGAAATTCTCAGTATAAGGGTTATTACTCAATTGTATTAAGTATATTGATAAATTGTATAGTCAATTACTTGATCACACTTTGACTTATTATGAAATGCTGGTTATTTGGTCTCTGAATGTATCAGTCAGGTGTATTGTGGCAAGTCAACATTATAGTGCAGGAAAAAGTTCAATGCAATATCAGTCTCTAGGAAGTCATGTGCAATATTGTTACGTTTAACTTACAAAAGGTGTGCTCCTAGAGTTACACACCAAAAGCCATCTTTCATACCCTACCTGTTTACAAGTAATAAAAGCATTATATATGAAACCTGAAACTAGATTTCCCAACTGGGAATATTTTTCCTGAATGTCATAATTCACAGTGTGAAGATAAGTTGCATAAGACTCATGACAGAGTTTGGTCCCCAATAGACTGTTACTCAAAATTCAGACTGAATTATTACAAATATCCACTTTACATTTATTTTGGCAACTGTTAAGTAGGATTAATATTTACCAGCATGAAATTTTGCAAATACAGTTAAAAACAATTTTGATTAAAATTTGACCAAATATTTTGGGATTAGCGCTCCTAAAAAGTGACATGTATTCTTCTAGTATTGAAGACAGATTTCTAAAAGCATTCAATTTCTCAGCCACTTACGAGTCATTTTTATTCCAATCCTCATTTATGAATAACCCTGCTTTCTCCCTAGTGTATCTTTATTCTTCGTAATATTTGTAAACAGTCTTCTTATTTCCCTTTAGCCATCTGTCTCTTAATATATTGATTATGGGAAATCCACAAAATGTTTGACACTTCACTTTGGATGAAAATCAAAAAGTTTGGATGTTTATCAACCGTTGTTTGGCCTCAACTTGGGTTGGAAATCTCACAAAATAAATTTTTATTTCTGGCTCAAACCTGGAGAAGATTCCCATGGAAGACAAGACACCGCAAGCAATATCTGGGTGCAGGTTTGGGGTATTGTACAGTCCATTTTCAGTCTCTGAAAAAATAAAGAAATACAGCAGCATGCAAAAGTGAACCAAAAATTACTTACTTTTCTTATTTCATTAGCACCGATTGAACCAATCTTAGATTTATTGCATCCATGCTGATGGATTTGCTTGGTAACGATCCAAAGCAGTACAGACACACACATTCATTTTCACCATCCGAGTCAGATGCCACCAGCAGAAGGTTGGTTTTATTTTTTGGTGGTTTGGGTTCTGTAGTTTCTGCATTAGTGTTTTGCTTTTAAGACTTCTGAAAGCATGCCCGACACCTTGTCCCTCTCAGATTCAACATATGTTGGTTCATCATCTGAAACTGCTATAACATGAAATATATGTCAGAATGTGGGTAAAACTGAGCAGGAGACATACAATTCTTCCCCAAGGAGTTCAGTCACAAATTTAATTAACACAATGTTTTAAAGAGCGTCATCAGTATGGAAGCATGTTTTCTGGAATGGTGGCCAAAGCATAAGGGGGCTGAATGAATGTTTACCATATCTGGCATGTAAATGCCTTGCAATGCCAGCTACAAAAGTGCCAGGCAAACACATGTTCTGACTTTCTGGTGACATTGTAAATAAGAGGGTAGCATTATCTCCTGTAAATATAAACAAATATGTTCAGCCAATCGCTAAGATGAAGTAGGACTGAGTGGACTTGGAGCAGGGTGACCAGACAGCAAGTGTGAAAAATCAGGATAGGAGGTGTGTGGTAGTGGTGTGGAGAAGTGGCGCAGGGGTAATAGGGACCTGTATAAGACCAAGCCCTAAATATCAGGACAGTCCCTATAAACTTGGGACATCTGGTCACCCTAACTTGCAAGCTCTGAAGTTTCACACTGAGTGCACTACTGTACTTCTATGAAATTAATTGAAAAATGCTATTTGTTTATCTTTTGCAGTGCAAACATTTGTAATAAAAATATACACTTCTTACTTGAATACAATATATTTACAATGTAGACAGACATCCAAGATATTTAATACATTTCAATGATATTCTATTTAACTCAAATTAATCCATTTTAATTGCACTGTTAATAGCATAAGTTAACTGATTAATAGACAGCCCTAATATATATGTAAAGTGTTTAGATTGATTTGATCAGGAGAGCTAGAAATTTGTTTTAAATCTCACCTATTTGAAAATACATGCCAAATTGTCCTCTTGTTAACACTAATGCAACCACATTCCATGACATCAGTGTTGTTACAACCAGCAGGTCTATAGCTATAGGACTATATCCTGCCTCTACAGTCTCTCTCTCTCTCTCATAGGATAAATTAGAAAAAAAGAAGTATCTGCCTCCTGCTATTCATCATCATTACAATAAGTCTTTCCAGGTGGCAGTCATTAAATAGGTGGAATGAAGCTTCCACATCCTGCCAGAGATTCCATCAAATGCTGCTAATGTGAACTCAGGCTGCCAGCAGTTTAAAAATCAATGCAGTACACCACACACACCACTCTGTTACCATTTCGAGAATATATTTTGCTCAAGACAAGGTTCAGTTAACATTTTGTTAAAGAAAATTTAAGAATGTCAGTTCTTACAAATGATTTAAAGAAATAAAAGTAATTTGCAGTTTACCCTGAGGCTTTCCATTTTTGGTTCATTCCTACAGAAGATACAAGTGTGTTTGAAGATAAAGCTTAGGTGAAATAATCTGGGCTTTAACAGAGTATAATATATTCAAATCACTAACAGCTCAGTAAAGTTTAGGCCAGCTAAGAACCTAACATAACAGTATCCTTGTTTTTACTATGTAGCTACAAATGTTTCTATTTCATGCTATCTTGTGTTCTGTTCTCTCCCCTTTCCCCTGTAGGTCCTGACAGGGAAAGGAAATTAGGGTATTATGCATGTTTCGGTGACTATATTGTAGATGTAGAACTGACTAGCAACAATAAAACCTCTTAAGAAAAGGAACTTATACTTCAGCGTTTGGTAGTTGGCAAATACTGATAATTTAATGGTAATCATTGTACACATACAAAATGTATGGTAATATTTGTAATATATAAAATGAGGTGAGGGATAAACAGGCTTAAAAATATCATACAAAGAAAAGAATGCTCCACCTTTTAGATATTCAGCCTCCAGTCTGAAGTTGAGCAGTTTATAGATATATTTTTAGCAGTTCACACCCATCCTGTGTAGAGCAAATCACAATTCTACTCTGTTCCATTCACTTGCTTGTTCTGCACTCATTACTATTGTATGAGTTTAGACACTAAATGCTTAATCCACAGGCCAGTAAAGGCAACAGGATTTTTCCATCAGCTTCAATGGGCTTGGATTAGAGCCTGTGTTGGAAGTGTAAAATGTAAAGCCATTAATTTTTGGAAGAAAGGAACAATATTATATCCTACCTGAGACATTATCTGAGAGTGACTAGCTAGTCTAACAGCCAATATCTATAAAAGCATACAGAATGTTCTAATTCCTGTAATACATTATGAAATTTACTTGCAAACAGCTGTTGAGAAAGTAAATGCTGCCCAATCTTTTTAATATGTTTGACTTTTAAACTTAAGAGCTGTTTCTCTGTCTCATTCACTCAAACCCCTCATGACTATACCCTATGAGTATGTGAAAAAAACACTTCAGAGACTTTACCCTAAGAGCTCAGCTGGCTTCTGCACTTTCAGAACTTTTAAAGTTGTCTGGCAGTCCTGTGCCTCAGTATGATTTTCAAGTTGTGCTTCATTATAAGCTTTGGGAAAATGACAGATATGCTAAAATATCCTTCTGAACCCTGGCAGTCTTCCAGACAGTTTTTGGTGAACAGCTTACCTGTACTCCATCCAAGTGTTCACATCACACAATGGGCTTCTCATAAGACTGTTCTTGGTGACATCATTTGAAATACTGTCATTATTACACTATACATAATTCACTACACAATTCACATACTGTTAGTCAGCCATTAAACAATGAGTTGTTGATAACAATGGTAAGAATCAGTCTTACCAATGATTTATTACTTCAGACTAAGTAGGTGTCCCCCCCCCAAGCAGAAATGATTAGCTTTATTTTAGTTTGAACATAAAGTTATTTTTGGTCAGCATAAGCAGCTTACTATCCGTTTGCTGCTGCTATTGTGAAATCATGGATTTACAATGGATTGAAAATATTATAATGCTGTTCTCAAAATCAAGGATATCTTCACCTGGAATACTGTATTCAATACTGGTCACTATCCCAAAAAGTGAAACCAGATACAAAAGGGGACTCTGAAACAGGTAATGAAAAATAAAGGTATGGGATGGCTCTAATATATGGAAAGACTGAAAGAATTAGGAGCCAAATAAGAGTTGACAAGAAAGTGGTAAGCTGGATGACTGGTACACAGATAGGATAAATAGGAACAAATTTGCCCTCACGTGATGCAAGAAAAAGGAGTATAAAGAAACTGATGCAAGGAAAGACTCACAAAACACAGAACTAAACCATGGAGCTTGTTACAAGACTATACCACTGAGTCCAAGAGCTTACTGGGATCAGGGCCAGCTCTACCTTTTCTGCCACCCCAAGCAGGGAGGCGGCATTCTGAGCGCTGACTGGTTGGCTGGACAGAGCTGTGGCTTTGGCGGCACACCCACGGCAGGCCTGGCGGTCCCGCTACTTCAGCGGATCTGTTGCAGGTGTGCGCCACCGAATCCGCAGGTCAGTCCGTCTGACCTGCTACAGTCATGCTGCCAAAGCCATAGGAGGGGCCACCCTGTCAGCTGCCGTAATACTGCCCCCTGTCATTGGCTGCCCCAGGCACATGCTTGCTGTGCTGATGCCTGAAGCTGGCCCTGACTGGGATTCGGAGAAGATTAAACATTCAAAGAAGATTAAAGAGTTCCCAGTTATAATAATAAATGTTAAAAAAAATCTTGGAAGTACTATAAAACTTCCTTTTTCAGAGCATAAACCAGACTCTGACTACTGAAAGTTAGGAAATTTTCCTTCAGGCCGATTATCCTATAACCAACAACCAGTACTGGATAGTGTTGGAGACAGAACACTGGAGTTGATGGACCACAGGTCTGTGCCAGTATAGCAATCCCACTGATGTCAGTACTTGTTCTGGAAGAAGGTACTACTCGTTATGAGGAATAGTAGCAGGGTCTAGTTATACATTGAGTGTGCCTGATTTCCTTTTGGAAGGTTGTTCCATAGCAAGATCTCCTCAGAGAATGTATGGTCCCCAGCTTCATCCTGAACATGAGATCTGCAAGGTCCCAGAGTAGCAGAGATGTCTTTTGTATTATGGGGGGGTTGATCCATTAATTGATTTGAAAATTAGAATGAAGATCTTAAACTGGCATTGGACACTGACGGAGAGGCAATAGAGGGACTTGAGCACAGGTCCAATGTACTCAGCGGCCTGAGCCCTGGAGAAGGTGGGAGCTGCTTTTTGTACCAGCTGGAACCTGTGCATCATTTTCATATTCAGCTTCATGCACAACGAGTTACAATAATCCATTTTATAGGTGACAAATGCATGAATTACTGCAGCTAGGCTCTCAACGGGAGAAAGATTTGTAGGAAGCTTGAAGTGAAGGATTTCTGGAAAATGATGCTCTCTGTCAGACAGGACCCTGAGGCTTTGCACCACTTTGACAAGTGGGGTCTGTTTACTTTTACCTTCCATCAAAGGTAATGTCTTGGTCAGCTTTTGAAATCATTTCCCTGTTCCAACCAGAATCACTTCAGTCTTGCTTTAGTTCTGTTTAGCTCTTGAATGAGGAGGAACTGTTCAATTTCCTGTAGGCATTCTGACATTTAAGTGGTTACAACATCAACTAAGAATAAAATACACAGTTGAGTGTCATCAGCATGCTGGGAACAGTTAAGCCCACAACATCTCCTAACAATAAGAGAAATGCCAGTACAGCTTTGCCATTTTACACTAGGTGGGGATCTGGCCCTTGGGTTTCTCTACCCCACAAAATACATGTAGTTGTGAAAATATTGGTCTATGTGAGTCATGCCTAATTAAATCATATGCAGTGTAATATGTGACTTATACAACCCAATTTACTGTATCCAGAGTGACATACCAGCTAAGAAACATGTTTCTCAATACTGTAGTCAAAGAAATTGTGGTTTGACTAAAATAGGTGCTTTAAGGGATTATCTAAGAATTGAAAAAGGCTGGCTATTGCATGAAGCATTAGATCAAACATTTGTGATCCTGCTAATATGGGGTGGGCAAACATTTTGGCTGGAGGGCCACCTCTGGGAACAGAAATTGTATACTGGGTCATGAGTACTCACAAAATTGGAGTTGGGGTGTGGCCTGGGCAGCGAGAGTGAGGGCTCCATTAATTGCACTGACCAGTATGCATATTTCTCAGGAGCATGCTCCACCACAAAGCATCATCTATAATGCTTCCCCAGCAAGCCATCTATTCATAAGAGCGGCCATATGGGGTCAGACCAAAAGTCAGTCTAGCCCAGTCTCCAGCCTTCTGACAGTAGCCAATGCCAGGTGTCCCAGAGGGGATGAATAGAACAGGTAGTCATCTATTGATCCACCCGCTGTCATCCATTCCCAGCTTCTGGCAAACAGAGGCTAGGGACACCATCCCTGCCCATCTTGACTAGTAGCTGTTGATGGACCTACTCTCCATAAATTTATCTAGTTATTTTTTGAACCCTGCTATGGTCTTGGTCTTCACAACATCCTCTGGCAAAGAGTTCTAGAGGTTGACTGAGAGCTGTGTGAAAAAAGTTCTCTAAATGTAGTGTCTAACAACATTCTTCTGAAAATTATATTAATGACATCTTGATAGGGGATTAGATGCAAAGAGAAATACATGGCTCTGATTTTTTTCAAGAGAATTGATGATAACTAATTGGGAACGTGATTGTGAGCCACAGTAAGATAATTTGTAGGTGATGAGGTCAGACACTATCGCACACATTGCATTAAAAAAAAAATAGACCATATACCTTAGGAAATCTTAATAAGGATAATGAAGCAAACCACTGCATTTAGTCACATTCATATTTCACAGATTCCTAGTTGTTCCAGTTATGTTCCTTGAATATAATTAAAAGAGTGAATGTGGATTTCAGAACATAGGCATGATAATACCACCATGATTTTGCATATGAAGATCAAGTACCAGAATGTATCAGAATACACACTAACTGCATAGGAATAAAGTATGACCACCACCCAAACTGAAATCTTGCCATAGAGTCAGCATAACTGGTCACATGTAAGGAGATCCTCCCATGCCATACAGAAAGACTAGTGGCTTCATACATTCTGTTGTTAGTATAAGAGGCATGGCTTAAGCAAAGGATTGTGGCAGGACTTGTCTCCCTAGTTCTCAGCTGCTGTAAGACCATTAGCAGCTGGAGTATATTTTTGGGAGGGGGGAAATCAGAGGAAAGTAAGTAGTGCTACAGCTTTGTTTTATTATTTTGTTGCCCTAATACATATTCAGCTTTTATATACATTCTTGGTTTACTTTTGTTTTTAAGTTATAACCTGGTATTTTGGATTCCCATCCTTTTAACAAGAAAAGTGACTTGAGCTTTTTATCTTGGATATGCATTGATGACATATTAATGTTATAACATGGTAAAGTTCTACCATCAATGGTATATGTGCAACCACACTGAAGTCAATGAGGATATAAATGTAGAAATAAGGGAAGAATTTGGCTGATCATGCTGCACTGACACAGGACAAGTTAAATCTGTGACAGCTGGATAAACTTATCAAGAAGGGAATGGCTGAAACAAATTCATATTGCATTGGATGAATCATAGAATGGAAGAGATCTCAAGAGGTCTTGCAGGCCAGTTCTCTGCACTCCTGGCAGGACTAAGTATTATCTAGATCATCCCTGACAGGTGTCTGTCTAACCTGACCTTAAAAATCTCCAATGACAGATTCCACAGCCTCCCTAGGCAATTTATTCCAGTGCTTATCTACCCTGACAGGAAGTTTTTCCTAATATCAAACCTAAACTGCCCTTCCTGCAATTTTAAGCCGATTGCTTCTTCTCCTATCCAAAGGAGGTAAGGAGAACAATTTTCCTCCCTCCTCCTTATAATAGTTTTCAAGTAAATATAAGGCTGTTTACATCAGGAATGGGTCCCTGGGATGCAACCTGGATAGTAGGACCACTCTATCCCTCTCACACAGAGATGCCGTGTTAAGTCACAAACTTATGGCTGGTACTGCATTTACACAGCCATCTACAGGCAGGGACACATCAAACTGAGGTGTATGAATGTTTTGCCAGCCACTCAAGAACTAAGAGCTGCTCCAGCCAATTCCCCTTAGCCTCCAGCCTTGCACTGGCCAGAAGCCTAAACAGTGTAAGTTCATTACCCAGTCTTCCCCCTCCCTCAGTGTGGAGAGGAGGCACATTAGCCTTTCTAAAAAACAGCTTAGATTTCCCAAACGCGTCAACCAAAACACACTTAGGTAAAAACATAAAATCAATTATAGGAAGATTAGTTGCTGCTTAAAATCTGACATCAAGGTTGATAAATTGTGAATATATTTTTATTTCTTAGGTTGAGTTCTATAAAAACAAACAATATTTGAATCAGTCTCATCTTGGAGAGATGGTATAAACAGGTCACTGATCTTTAAAACACAGGCTAGAACTCTGCTGGATTGGGAGCACCCTCTACCAGTTCAAAGTGTTTTCCCTGCAGACATATTTCCAGGTGTTGTGTTGTTGGGGGAAATGAGGTCAAGTGATGCCACTTGGCCTCTTTTATGTTTCTTCCAGCTTGCTGAAAAGCTTTTTTGATGTGTTCTGAGAAGTCTTTGGGGATGGTCTATTGAAGAAAATCCACTCTCAGACATCAGCACATCTGGCTACTCCGTTGTTGTACCAGAAAGGCTGATTGTTGGTGATACCAACCTCACAACATACTTCAGTAACGCATATAGCAAAAACTTCATAACTTCTGAAACAGACCCAGATGGGTTGGGTGCAAGGGTCTAACAGAAGGAAAACATACTGGAAAGAGTCTTCTGTTTCCTGAGTGGCCAGGGCAGGGGCTGCCCCAGAACAGGAAGGTGCTAGAAGCAATTAAGTCAGGCAGTCACCACAAGACATCTGGAACTAATTAAGAACTGATTAGAAGTAATCAAGGGAAATAGGCCAATCAGATCACCTGAAGCCCATTTTGAACCAACTAGGGCTAGTTTAAAAGGAAACCCTTTCAGCAAGGCTGGCTGCTAGGAACTGGAAGTAAGGTGGTGTGTTGGGGAAGACTGGGAAAAAGAAGGTGTGCAGTGAAAGAGCTGGGAGGACAAACATGGTCAGATACAAAGGAGGGTGCTAGGAGGGGCTGTTTGGGGAAGTAGCCCAGGGAAGGGCTATAGCACCAGCAGTATAGGACAACTGTTACTGGTTCCACTAGGGTCCCTGAGCTGGAACCTTGAGAAGGGTAAGGGATGTTTTCCCTCCCCACACCTCTATAAAAAATGCTCCCTGAGTAGGAAGACTAGGACTAAAGAGGGCTTACACCAAATCCATTTATTAGCAGATGAAGGTGGATCAGTAAGCTGTAACTCTTGCCTCTGTGAGAGGAGAGGTGCTACATTGAGGGTCACTGCAAACCTCTGGGAAATACAATCTAGACAGAGATACTGTAAGGAGGGTGCATAACTGGTTGGAAAGCCATTCCCATAGAGTAGTTATCAGTGGTTCATTATCTAGCTGGAAGAGCCTATTGAGTATGCTCCTACAGGATCAGTTCTAGATCCAGAACGGATCCCTGTGGGAGCCTACTCAATAGGCCCTTCCAGTCAGACTATGGGAATGGTTTTCTTACAGTATCTCTGTCTGTCATATTTCCCAATCATAGAAGATTAGGGTTGGAAGAGACCTCAGGCAATCATTTAGTCCAACCCCCTGCTCAAAGCAGGACCAACACCACCTAAATCATTCCTGCCAGGGTTTTATCAAGCTGGCCCTTAAAAAGCTCTAAAGATGGAGATTTCACCACCTGCTAGGTAACCCATTCCATAGCTTCATCACCTTCCTACTAAAATAATGTTTCCTAATATCTAACCTTAACCTCTCACACTGCAACTTGAGACCATTGCTTCTTGTTCTGCCATCTGTCACCACTGAGACTAGCTGAGCTCCATCCTCTTTGGAGCAGCTCTTCAGATAGTTGAAGGTGGCTCTCTTCCTCAGTCATATGAGCCTCTCTATTACATCCCCAAAAAATGACTGCAATAATTATTTCAATGACTACAGTAGGAGTCGTGTATTTTATTGCAAGTGAAACATATTTTGGACAAAATTCTGTCCATGGATACACCTTTGAAGTCAGTAGGTAGGAACAGGTGTAATTGAGAACTGCACTTGCACCTACGGGTTTATAAAAAACACTACTGAAGAATTTATAATTGGAAATAAGCCACACTGTTCAGATTGATACAAAATTTCCTAAAGTCTTGGTTATTTTGGTTTGGCTCTTTCTCTAACTGTTTACTTGATTTCTAGTGGATTCCTCAGATTTCACTTTATTCAGTTGCTCTGTCTCTGGTAACTAAAGGATGCTCTATGCAGAAGGTATATTTTAAGTATTAGGACATGTGAAAAGATGCTGCTTGTCTGTCAGAGAGGGAGAATAGGTAAGTGAAAAGCTGAGCCAGCAACCTGATCAAGTAAGCAACTTGGTCAGCAGTCCAATCAGGTACACAACTGAGTTAACACTAAGTTTGGTCTGCTAGGCAGAATAGTGTTAATACAGTTTATGATTACTAACTTTGTTACACTGTTTAAAGTGAGCTCCTGAACATGGGTGTATGCTTGCATTTAACCCTATGCTGTGCTCTGTTTCCAGACTGATCACTCACTGCAGCAAACAAATATACTTCAGGTCAAGAGTCCATCTATAAACCTGTTCATTCTGGGTAGCAGGGAAAATGAACCCTTCAAACAGTAATATTAGTGTCTATATTCCACTCAGTCAGAATTGCCAAATTATTCCAATGTTTGAGGAATGGAAGTACAGAAAAATAAGGTCTGATCTTTTACTGTAGCGGACAGTAAACAGTTTACTCATTTCACGTGTGGAGAATATGGAGGTTACCCACCCATTTCCCTGCTCCCTCCCCTTGACTCTGATCAATTCAGGATCAAGCTCAGTTTTAAAATAGATTTGAGCAGTTTTTATTTGTTGTTGGCAGGAAATCTAACACATACATTTGAATTATAAAAATGCTAGCACACTGTGGTTTGGAATTCACAAGGCTAAGAAAGGTCAGTACCACCTTTACACAAAGGCTCTCACCATGAATGCTGTTACTCTAAATCTGAACACTGATCAAAATGTGTTTATTCAGGGTATTGTGGTCTGTGTATTTCCATAGCAGTTCCACAATATAGAGTTAAACATTTATTAGAGATTTAAAGTATTTGGTCTTATTTCAAAATAGTAGTAAAAACTATCATTTTTAATGTGGAGGATAAATTGTGATTATGAAGAGCCAAATAGATACACAAGAAACTTTAACATGCAATCTCACAACCTAGAAGTAAATGAACATACTACTATTTGTTTGCAAAATTAGTAAAAGCAAAGCTTAGAACAGATGCATTGTCACAACCTGATACAAAAATAAATCTAGTTGTAGGGATGTGAGTGAAGAATAAAAATAAAAAAATTTGCAATTGCAAAATTTTTTTGAGTATTGAAATCCATGCAGGAACATCTCAAATGGTGTTGCCTTTTTAAATGATGTACAATAAGGCTTTGCTTTCCCTTTCTGAATAAGCAACAGGCTGTTTTGCTCTTCTTTTGCAGAAGAAAGAGATACTGTGAATTCTTAGCCTATGAACTTTCTTCTTCCAGTACACTTGCATATTCCCTCTGATGTTTTTTCCATGAGTTTTGTTTTCCCTTCTGAGCAGTGTCCCCTTTAACAAGACCTGAGAGGATGATTTGTAGTGAAGGATTTAATGGATGAATGAAGGCTCTGTTTTATGTTCATGAATTATCCATGAACAGACTTTGATTTTTACTGATTTGCTTGTAGTTATTTAACATATTTCAGCTCATCAAAAACCATTCACTATGACTTGCATTGCAGTCTCTATTTGTAATTCACTACTTGTGTTATTTGACTGGTCAATTAAGCGATGCTGTATTATTCTGTTCCATGGTTGTCTCCCAAAACAGCTTTCAAGATGATTTAAACATTTTCTTAAATACTTGTGCAAATGGAAATTGTCATAAGTATTCACAACACTTTTCACAAAATTGTGCACAAGTGTTTGCAATCAGAACAGCAAAAAAGGTTGATTATATTAAAGGATTTTTTTTAATTTTAGCAAGTGTCTGCAAACAAACTTTATTACAGTAATCACACAGCTCTGACAGACAAATGCCAGAAGCTAAATTCATGACTGGTGTAAGCATCTGAACTTCAATGGAAGTTAATTGAATTATATGCAGTTACATCAGCTAAGAAACTGATTCCACATATTGGCCATTGATGACTAGCGAATTAAGAATCTCTTTGCTTTTTCTCCTGATGGCTGATAGATTATTATGACAGGGAGAAAACCTTAGCCAGATACATGAGTCATTTAGCTGTCTAAATATTAGGAATTGGAAAATGTATAATTCTATGTATTTTACATTGAATGACAAGAGGAGCATGGAAATATTGTTTTCTTGTATGCTTACTGTCTCTGGGCTCCTATAAACAATTACTACTATTATTGTAAAGCAATTACCAGATCTCTACCATCAACCTGACATTAAAAAGGTAGCAGAAAACAGATCTTTTCAACATTTCCCTACATAGCAGCACTGGTAAGATGTCAAGTATAAATATGTAACTATTGCTTCACTGTCTTGAAAACATTAATACACTCTTCTATTAATATACCTGCCATAACTGGGCACTTTGAAAATTTTAGTGGAGTTCTTCCCACTTATATCAGCTCTGAATTCAACCCTGAACATACAGTTTGAGTCAAAGTATATACTTATTAAGCATGTAAGTTGCCACATGGAAATCCATTAACCAGCTGAATATACAAGTCAAGTTAGCCACTCAAGCATGTTCTTGGGTAAGGTCAAATTATTTAAAAGCAAAAGTCTAGGATGTACTGTTAACTTAGTAAGATTTTTAAAAATATATTTAGAGATTATGTAAGAAGAAAAGAACTCATCTAGGGGATGATGGTGTTCTACTGTTCCATTCTTTAAGTTCTTATACCACATTCCTTTAATACTCACTTATGGTATTTGGAGCTGCCTTGCCAAATGACCAGCTGAAATTTGGTTAGGCAAATTTCTGATATATTGGTTACTCTGTTGCTCAAAAAAATAGTCAGACTTGCTCTTGGATGACTAAACAAAAAAGTGAAATTCAATTGAAAACATCCTTTCAATCAAGGAAGGGAAAAAGATTGCTGAAGCACACATTAAAATTGCAGCATTCTGAATGGCGGCCTCAGGCAGACAATTATATATATAGTGATGGGAATAGGCTACTGGAAACACATACTTATCAAAAATTGATGAGTTGCTAACATACCATAAAACATCAGTTGCATGGGTAACTTTTAGAACATGGGGAATTTTGAAACATTGATGTAGATATGCTTAGCATAGCCACAAATTATCTAAAACAAAGAAAGCTATAAAACTGGAAATACACTATGAAAGCAAATTAAACTGCTGACAAAATACTGCTTTACTATTTCTGCTATTTCCTGAGTTTACACTTTTAGTCTAAATTTCTGTAGAGTCTGCTGGTCTATAAAAATACTCATAGCAATGATTTAACTGAAGCAACTAATCCTACTTAGTGCTCTAGCCTCCACTTAGGTTGAAACAAATGCAAGAGCAGCCACAGTGGAATTGTCATAAACAATTTGATGTCTCTAATTAGAAAGATGAAAGTTCAGATTTGTCTCAGATGACATCAGTCATTTGGAAATGGAAAGAAGATACTAAGATACTGAAAGGGGAACAGGGAAGAACTCAGGAACAGGAACTTTGCCTGAATAAGAACTGCAGCTCAAATGACAGGAAGCAAGAGAGAAACAAAGTTCTGTTGTTGTCTGTGTTTTTTTAATACGTTTCTTTATCTGTAATTTGCCCTGCAATTTCCCAAGGTGAAACATTTTTCTCAAAAGTTACCAGATTTTTTGGAAATTTCCAAGGATATAGAAGCACTGGCTAGTAGTGCTAAAAGTTTCCAAATTCTGGTGAAAAATTCCCACAGTCTGGAAACTTTTCACCAGATTTGAGACATTTTTAGCACCAGGTTGAGAAAAGTTAGCATCACGATATAGAAGCACTGGTGGGAAGATTCCTCACTGTATTTTTCTACTTCTCACAGTCTTGATCAAAACAGGAAGTGGAGAGACAAGCAATAATTTTAAAGTGTGAAAAATATATATAAGAAGTTGGAAATAAATGTTTAATTGGATTCAGCTTATTCATTCATACTTTTATCCTAAACAGATTTGTCAAAGGTGGAGATGAAGAAAAGCTGGAAGTTATCACCACACTCATGCACCAAAACTATATTTCCTCATTGACTCTCTTAATAGCCACATGGAAGAGGAACAATGTCAGAAGAGAATGCAGATACCCTGAATGAAAGGGCCCATAGGGTTGATTTTATAAAGTCACTTAATACTATACTCATTGAAATATCTTATCAAAAGCTGTAGTGCTCAATGAAGAACAACCCCACCTGATACTCATAAAGGACCTCAGACTTGTTCATAATATTTTTTTTAGATCCTGCCAGTTGGCTTGAGACCGTGAGATATCTGCTGCCCCGTTTGTTACATTTCATAGGCCCAGACAAAAATCCTAATACCAGCACATTTAAGTCTTCTATGACAATTAATTGTCCTCCCATGCAGGGGTGTTTTTCCTTTAAGTGTGGAGTTTAATTTCAGTTTTTAGCAAGACTTGAAAGTTATATCTTGTGGCCATAACTCATTCCTTGTTCAGGAAGGATCTCATCCATATTTCAAGAACCTACACCCCCTCAAGGCACCCCTTACTGCACACTGTGCTGGCTATTCATACAGTGGGTAGAAGTACAGAGAGGAAGGAAGAGAAGCCTCTACAAGGCTACTACTCTTGCACACATGATAGCAGGTGTGGGGAATGCATGGCATTAAGTCTCTCTCCAATCACTCCAATGTACCAGATATCCATGTGGGCTCAACTGGGCTCTGTATGTGCAACATTTTGTTCTTTTCATTAATATGATTAGCAGCAAAGGGAACAAATATCCTTGTCAAACTTTCCATGTAAGTGTGTCTTTAAAAAAAAAGGACATGCAGCTTTTGCATAACCCATTAAGCCTGAGCCACACTCAAACAATATGTATCATAGTTTAATGGGTACAAATAGGAGATTTTACTTGGAAAAAAAAATCAATTTTGTGTATTTCAGGCTGAAATGTGTCAGTCCATAAGGAGTAAAGCATGCTTTGTTATCCACCTAGGAGTTAGTTCCATATAAAGTGGGATCTAGTTGGCAACAGCAATTCTTACTCTTTTAGACTGTAATCCTAAAACACTTCCAATACTGAGAGTCAATGAACATGGTAAATGCTAACCATTCCCAGTTGGTTTAGCTGAAACCAAGTTTACTCTTGGATTCCTTAAAAGGTCATGCAATATATTAAAATATATACATAGAACTATGGCCAGAAGTATCACAATTTTTCACTATTTTTTTTTAAATAGGCTTTTTGGTGACATAATTAAGTTCCAGGGTAAGAAATACATTGTAATGTAACCTATTAATTAGTTTTATAGGCACGGGAGCACATTATGGGAACTTAAGATGCAGTCTCATGCCAGTATTCATGTTTGACTTCATTAACCTTCTCTTTTTTGTTCTTGTATTCATGCATGGTTTCTCATCATATTGGAGATATTGAGTATGTCAAACAGTCAATAAGGACCTTACCCAATTCTGTGAGCACCACGAGAAAAGAAGAGGCATTCATCAATGAAATGAGCAGCAGCCTGGAAGGCTGCCCCAAATTTACTCAAGGGATTGGATTTTAATTAGCATTCCATCATTGTTCTCTTACCACACTACAGGTTCCTGCCCTTATTCTGTTCCCCAAATCTGTAGAATGAAAGAGCACCAAGGGGAATTTCTGGATCCTAACATATGCTGTGCACCCTGCAGAGATTTTCGGCTGCAGCACGACAGTGGTATTGATCTACTGTGGCTGGGTGTCAGTTTGATCATTTTATAGCAATGACAGCCTCAAAAAATAAATATATACAATTTGAGGGTTTTGTGGTTGTGGTGGCCCAAATACTGGAATAGTAAAACAGAGGTTGTCTTTCACCAAAGACTCATTTAGACCTTTGTTAAAATTGCACAAACCAAACATCAGTCATGTTGCATACTCTTCCTCCAACACACAAAGATTTGTGCCATTAAAGAACTGGTTTATTTCACATACACCCCTCACGTGAGGAGGAAAAAAAGAAACTTTCAGAACAAAAAATCACAACTGACCTCAGCAACACTGCACATATAAAAAAACCTTTTCAAAGATAAATTGAAAGAGTAATTTTGTTTTATTGCCTAAATGGAGAGTGGCTTTTAATAGTACCTCACACCCTTGAATTGGCATTGTGAGTTACTACTCTCTCTGCTTTATGTTAAGCCCAGGTTATCTGTAGTCTTTAGAACACAAGTGATGTGGCATGAGTCATAAATTTTGTAAATTTGAGGTTGCCTAACAAGTAAAACAATCAGTCACTGCATAACTTGATAACCCCAGATAATCAGCAAAAATAGCTGTGATAGAAGTGAAAGGAAAATATGGTTCATTCCATCTTTCATAACTTGGTAAATGCTTGCAGCATTAAAGGAATGCCCCTTTCAAAATAAAATAACCAAATCCATCTTGTCACTTTGGTGAGATTTATACAGAGATACTGATGATTTTTTAGCTGCACTGTCAGCGTGGTTTTGAAATCAATGACAAGAAATATTTTGTTTATAATTTAACCTCCATTTCCCCAAGAATTTGAGAGTTTTAATATCAATAGTAGTTACGTCTCACTCTATTGATCTAGTGAGAAATTAAATGGTAAACAAAAGCAATTGTATTGTTCTGTCAAAACAGCCTCTATAGGGAACCAAATTCTTTATTAAAGGACAATGTGTGTTGCACTGAAATGAAAGGAAACTTTCATTTAAAAAATGATCTTCAACAAAAGCAGGGAAAGACCTTCAACTAGATAGATCTACTTGATGGGAATACTAGAAGAGTAATAAAACTGAAATAGTATATTGAATTCCTTTTCCCTGATGTGAAGTCTGAAGACCATTGATTTTTCTTCTGAATAGATTTAAACGCATAACATACAAAGAAAACATGTATTGAAGGTATGTTATATTTCATGTATGCTACACCTAAGATATGACTATATCTATTACTAATGCTATTTATGAAAAATAGCTGCCAATATTTTACATATCAATGGAATGACCACCATGATTCAAAGGACACACATATAGTTTCACTCTGGAATAGATAAGCTGCCAAGGAACTCAATACAGAAGAAAACAAGGCAAGAGTGAAACACCTCAAACAACTTTAGGAATAAAAAACAGTATTATTCCTTAAGTGACACCCTGTCTCTGACATGATGTTCATGAGTTGATGAATATTATGCTAGTTACTAATCACATTAATTCCATTTAGGTTTGCTTATCTAGCACCTCTGAAGTCAATGTGAATTTTGCTACTGATTTTAGTTGGACAAAATCAGGCCTTTAGAGTATTGTAAAAGTCAAATAAAAATTTCTTCTTCCAAAGTTACTTACTTCTACAGTAAGGTCAAACAGGTGTTATGGAACAGATAACAAATATCCACAAAGATCTTATTCAAAGTAACAATAATTTAGTCAGTGGCCAAAAATGTGTTTATTTATACTGTAATTATAACACTTTTACTATAGACCCAGATATGTTACACATCTGTGCTCATGAAGTTGAGAGTGTACGCTCATGTAAACATCAAACAAGCAAGATCAGTACTATATAAACAGTGCACTGTCTTTTCATAAGGTTAATCAATAGATCATAAATAAGAGAAATATAATTTGTCTCATATGTGTAGACCACCCTCTGATACACAGTCAATTCTTACAAAAAGAATAGCATTACAGTAGAGGGGAACAGGAGAAAGGGAGGAGAACACACTCCAATAGTAAATCAAACAAACAATCTAACCCCAGCTGAAAGCTATCTGAAAGGGGTAGAAGAGAAAAGCATGAGGGGATTTTCTCTTTTCTTGGTTTAATGGTGTAGCACTCACTGCTCACAAACTTCCCTTCTGGTCAGGAGTGTCTGCAATCTTTAAACAATCTATAACCCCAGAGCTTCCTCCCTGACAGCACTGGTTTCATCAGCTCTTAGCCCTTCTGGCCCAGGTCAGCCACTAAGTAGTACAGATCCCCTTCTGGGGATTTATCACTGTCCAATTATAGACCATTTCCCCAGTGGCATATACAGGGAGGAGGAAGAAGAGACCCAGACCCACCCACAGCTCTAGGTCCCAGCCAAGGGAGTCCAAGAACCAAAGTCACACACAATACCATGACCCTTTAAGAAAACTGTTTTCAGTTCCCCAGGCCACTTCCCCAGCATTCACCAAAGCTTCACCCTTACATCAGAGCTCTTATGTTCAGGCTCAGCAGTCACCAGGAGCTCTTTTTCACTCCTCCAGTTCTCGCCAACTCTGAGCTGTCCATGGTACTGTAATTCCCTTTAGCCACTCAGACGCACCACTACACTCCTCCAGTTCTATCAAGGAACTGACAGTAGGCTGCACTGCAGCTCCTTTTATACTAGCCTGCAACTCTCTGGTAGGCTAGCCATTTGCAGCTTCCCTCTGATTGGCTGATTTACTACATAGTCTCTCTAGACCACCTGGAGGACTTAGCTCCACTGCTCCTTTCCTGTGACAAGTGTGGCAGAACTAGAGTCACTCTGTCATAGTTGGCATGTGAACTTATGAAGAAAAGAAAGAAAAGCCCCAGGAGTATGTTACTTGCAATAGTGGACTCTAGAAATACTACACAATCAGCTGTATTCAAATGTGTGGCTCATGAACATTACTAGAGAGCTGGGATATGTATTTTCACAAAAAAAAATCTCTTAGGAAAATAGTATAAGTCTAATTCTGTTTCCATGTACACCAGTGTAAATCAAGGTATCTGAGTCAGCAGAGATACTCTGATGTAAAACTGGTGTGAAAGGCACAATATCTCTACTTCTGAGTCATTAGGGAAGAATATGGGCTCTTATAGTGGATTCCTCAGTGAGAGAGACATCAATGGACTGAGAGCCAGGATATTATTTATTGCAAGTATTTACAAAGTATTGAACACAACAGAAATAGCTTCAGAAAAACTATACAAAGATCCTTCCACATCCAGAACTCCAGCTGAATGCAGTTCTTGGGTCAGACTCCCATCTCACAACCTGAATCTATCTCTATCATGGTTATGCACAATACTTGGCTGTCACTGTCACTGTCTCCACCTCTTACCCTCCATTGTGCTTATTCTTCCTCTATAGAAAGAGGAGGTTACCCAAACATATAATCCTTGCACAGGTGATTAGCTGTAATTAGAGCTAACCAATAAGCTGTTTCATCTAGCCTTGTCCAACCAGACAAAGGGGTTACATGGGTTATTCACAGACACTGACATATCAAAGAATCATTAAGCTATTAAACCAATAAATTTCAGTGTGGTAATATATATTTAAATAAGTATCCTCTCTCACCAGGGTATAGTGGAAGTAATTCCTGTTATGGGCCAGACCCCCACCTGGTGTAAATCAATGTAGCTCCATTGACATTCATTGAACTTTGTCAATTTACTCTTGCTAAAAATCTGATCCAATCTCTGTGAGGTGCTTAGATATTGGATACTTAGGTTTTGAAATAGAATCCCATTCCCCCCCGACCTTTAATACTCAGCAACAGCAAAACGTATGCAAAAAGGAGCTAGACACAGGTAATAAGAGCCTAGTGGTAGATAGCACTGTCAGTAGTGGGGCTTGAAGTCATATATAAGTACATCATTAGCCTATAGATAGCATGCCATCACTTGTGCTGTTTCTAACCATAGCAAACACCAGAACTGATCTATTTTCTGTTAACATCTGAACTCCACTTTCATCCTTTCCTGTAAAAGACTGTTGTGTAATTTGATAGGCAATGCCCCTATTTTATAGCCTACCCAACCACCTGTGGAAAGCAGCCATATTTGCTTGAGGAGACCATGATGACCCATGGGGAAGCAAAACAGAAGAAGTAGTATGTGTGGCCAGGGAAAGGAATAATTCACTGTCTCCCCATAATCAGATTGAAGATCCCGAAGCCTGGTAGAAAAGAAAAATCTCAGAGAATTGGAGGAATTTTGTTTCTTGAAGTTTGGATTCTCTACAGTCAAGCTTTCAAGATAAACTAAAGGGACTGGCCCACCATCATAGATGAAAATGAGCTACGCGGGATCAAATCTGTATAGTCTACACAAACCAAACACAGGATTTGCCCACCCTTAATTATTTTCTTCCACATGAGATATTTCAGTTCCAGGCAAAAATAGGGCTAGATTGTGACTTTTAAACCATAACCCCACATTATAGAAACAAAGCCACACCAGTAATGGAGGAACACCAGACAGATAGTGCCTCAGGCTATCAAAATCCTTCTAGTGCCATTCCTTGTTCAGTGGCAATGTCTTTAGCCAGCAAATAGTCCTAAATAGTATGGAATGAGAAGAACCCCAAAGGATGAAATACTGTTTGCAAAACATTTTAAAAAGCTATAGCACTTCAGCACTTTTGGGTAGTTATTTGAAATTCAGCACAGAGATATTCCTTAAGTTAGGCATGCACCTTCTGGTTTATTGGTGAAAAACTATTTTGACTCTGAAACCAGACTTCGCACATGTAGTATGATATTTATTGATAATATGCTTTCTTAAATTAATATTATTCTAATGTTCTATTGATTATTCACATGCATATGTGGGAAAAGATTTCTCATTCACTGGGCAGGCATATATGGAATCCATTCTGTGAATCTGGGTGTGCAATAAGTAAATGTCTAGATTCCACTCCTACAAGTTGCTGGAACTATGCTGTAAAAAGCTTTGGGCCAGGTATGAAAATCATCTGATCATACCTAGAAATTACTCATTTGGAACCTCAGATATGTTAGTAGATCAGGAAATGTCTAGGAAGACATGATGAGGTTTCTCTCTTTTATTTCTTTATGGCTTGTGGACTCCTCTGTGCTAACCCCAGGTGCTTTTTTTTGCTTGTAACCTTTAAGCTGGACCGCAAGAGGGCTATCTTGATGCTTAATCCTTGTAATTGTTTTTTTTAAGTCTAGCAATTTAGTATTTTCTTTATTTGTTTTTAATAAAATTTACCTTTTTAAAAAATGATTGAATTTTCATGTCCCAATAGTTTTGTGCACATGTTGTTTAATTAGCTGATGGCAACAGCTGATTTCCTTTGCTTTCTTTCTCAGCTCTTCCCCTCAGGGGAAGGGAAGGGAGGATTAAAATGGCTTTAGGGTACCCATAGGAAGGAATTCCCAAGGGTGCCTTTCTGGGTTCTCAAAGCGGCCTTTTACACTTGGGTGGTGGCAACATCTACCCATTCAAGGTCAGAAAAAAGCTGTAACCTTGGGCATTTAATACAAGCCTGGAGTGGCCAGCAATAATTTTTAGAATCCTTGTGGGTACTCAAAGTGCTAGAGTGGGAAGTGAGCCTTGACAGCACCCCACTCATCTATGCTGAGAAGAAATGGCAATTCCCTTGGTGATTGTCATCTACTTGTAGCTGCTCTCAGGAACTGTGTTTGGTTCAAAGGCTTGAGTGGCTAAAGACTATTATTAAATGAAAACAACAGTTTAAATGGACAACTTTTAAAACAAAGGCTAATTAATGCATTTATGAATTGGTGACAACACATAAATCTTAAAATGTTACTGACCTTTTGGCAAGGTGGATCTTAGATTTTAGGACTTAACATCTGGTTCATGACCTGCTCATATGTTGTTCACAAATATGTATATTTCTGATACATATAAGCACACTGTCCTTATATTCAGTTGTAATCTATTAACGAGGAACTTCATTTTGAAACCTGTAGTTTTGCATATCACTTTGTTGCAATCGAGAATGAATTTGGTCTGGCTGTTGCCTAATGTCTCTCTGGTGTGAATATATCTGTAACCATTTACAGATTTTAGAGTTATTCATAGATAATATATTCATTTAGTACTTTTTAACTTAATGGCTGCCAAAATTTATTACTCCTCAAAGGCCAAATGTTGTTCCTGCCCCAATTCATAACCAGCATAAACAGGGAATTGGGAGAAGGGATATACTGACTTTGGGCAGAGCTGCTGCTTAGCCCCTCCACTAACAGTTTCTGTTTCTGGGCATATGGAGTTGCATCTCTGGATTTAGTCAGAGGATTTAGGCCTGTGAATCTGTGAGGTGGCTTGATCCAGTTGCCATGATCATCTTCACCATATACCAACTATACTGTTATAGAGAGAAGCACCATGACCTCTATAGGCACAGAACTTCTCAGCCTGCATCCACTGTGCACAAACACAATGACTGAGGAATTTTATTGTATCTAAGACCTCTCTGGCCCACAGAAGGATGTCAGGATTTGGCCCTATACACAGCCTACAGCAGGTACACTACTCATCATTGCTGATCAGTTGTGACAATGTGAAGCCCTATGTTTGCTCCTTTTCTACAAAGTATGCCATGTGAAGTATCACTTGAAAACTCATAATTTGCTGATCATTAGTGTCCTAGCAAAATATGTGTGGCAGCATTGCATGTAAAGTTATAAGATTCCTCTTTATGGTATTACTAAGAGGTCTTCCATGTCTGGGAAGTAGCCACAAAACAGTTCCTCAGAGACTAAAGGAAAGCCAATGCTTCAGACAAATGTCAACAAAATCAAATGGACCACCACTTAGTTAAGTGGCCATTCTTTTACTAAGAAAGAGGATGTGGCAAAAAATCTACCTCTTGACAAAGAAACAGCTTGTGGTTCCCATCTACACAGACTTTCTGTCTTCTGAACCTCAGCTGGAGATGATTCTCAAGGAGGAGAAAGAGCTATAAGAAGAGAGAGCAGATGCCCCAAAATTCTCTCTATTTCTCTCAACCTATGGCATCAACCATACTTGAAAAACTAAGGAAGTAGTATTGAACTGGTGGAGGGATCCTGACAGAAATAATTTCAGTCAGTAAGACTTCTGAAACATGTGATCATAGAGACTTTGCTTTGAATTGACTTAGCTTGTTAAGTTAGGCATTAGTTGTGTTTTACTTTTATTTGCTTGTAACAAATTCTGACTTTTATTACTTGTAGTCACTTAAAAGTCTTAATAAACTTGTTTTATTGTGTTCTCTAAACCAGTGATTTTGTATTGAAGCAGTTGGGGAGCTCCATTTAGGATAACAGGATTTGTGCATATCATTTTTTATTAAAATATAAATATAAAATAATAGATTTATATGGGCTTGTATTCACCAGGAGAGAGCTGGGCATTATAAGATGTACATTTCTGGGGGAAGTCTGGGATCGGGAATTGCTGTGCAATTCAAGAGCGGCTGACTATAGAGCTCATACAATACAACTGGGAGTAACTTACGTGTCAAAGGTTGTGTGTGAGCAAACCAGGAGTGGAAGCTCTCATAGCAGAGCAGTGTAAAAGGCACCCCAGGCTGGAGAACTGAGTGGACACAGCTGTTCATCAGTCTAGATTGTACCCTGGGTAATGTCAAAGCAGTCACCTATGGGGCAGAACACAGCTGCTGTATAACAGTACACAGCAATCCTACACAAGAATTTAGAAGAGTAAATGAAGAAGAATATTACATTGGAACAGCAGAATGATAATAACTTAATTATCCAAAGTGGAGGTAGGCCAGGCCACTGTGGTTAACCTCACTGTATTTGATAACTGAACTAATCAGACTCTGAGATATATTAAAGGGTGGCACACTCCATGTGCTCTCTTAATGAACCCTAGCATCACTAAGTTGAAATTTCCATTATTGCCAGTAAATACTGTTTTTCTGCAACTCAGTCTAGGTTGTGAGTGCCCTACGTTCATTATCTGCACATCTATTGGTTACTGTATCTATGATTCAAATATCAATAGAGACTGTATAACAAAAAACTAAGACCTTTAGCTAACAATAGTTCAGTCATTTCTATTTTTCAATTTAAATTCTCCACTCCCTGAACAGCATGTAAATTAATGCAGTGTCAGTGCAGGCAGACAAAAAAAACTACAAGGAGATAAATAAAACGTATGCTGGGAAAAGAAAAAAAAAAAGATTAAACTGACATTTTGACTGTTGATCCTTCCACAGGCAAGGGAAGAGACTATTAAGGAATATTTTTCAAAAATTCATTTAATTATACAAAACCACTTAAGTGTTTCATTGTAATATAAAAATTAATATTTTAAAAAGCACTGAGTGATGAAGTTTCAACAGTAGGGTTCATACAGATTAATCTGTCCATTAGGATGCTGATCAGCCAGTTTGAGTCATCCCAAGGTTTAAGAAGTTCTAATCTGTTTAATACTAGATTTGATTTATTCTAGGAGTTTTGCAAGTCAAGTGAGATTGATGCCCTTAAAGCAGCTCCACTGTTTTTTCTTTTTCTTTATTTAATTAAATAAGAGGGAGTTAGCTAAATTGTATTTTCTATCTTCATTCCACAGACCAGCCATGAAAGTATAAAGCTGTCACTGATGTGCTATGAGCTCACGAATTTAGTCTATATAAATAAATTGGACAACTGTGTATTTTATGACAATCACAGTTGCCGGCCTACAGAAGTGGCTTGAGAAGCTTAATTTAACAATATGTCTAGGTGTTTCATTAACAAATATGTTAATGTGAACAGATGATGCTGAATATGAAATTTAAATAGTAATAATAATTTGAGAGGTACTCCATTGTGCCCAGTAGTACATTTTCATTTACAAGAGATTACAATTATTTAGATTTTCTACAGACAATATAAAGAGAGATTAAATAGTGTAAGGATCAAATCCTCAACTGATGTCAATCAGCCAGGCATCACTGACTTCACTACTGAGGATTTGGCCTTGAATCTCAGTCAGTACTTAAATACATACAAAAGAACACAGAAATTATCATATCAGCTTTGACCAGACTATATTACCTAGTGTTTTGCTTACTCCAGCAGCTGCCAATACCTTCAAGGAAGCCAGATCACTCATTTCTCCCCCTGCCCTGTCTCCCCACCCCTGATGCACTTCAAGGGCAAGATTTTCAGTAGAAATCTGCACACTGGGTACCAGTGGGAGCTGCTGGGTTTCCCATCTTAATGGGATATGAGCTCTACTGAAAGTGCAACCTAATTTATGGCAGCAAAGTGTTTGAAAATCTGGCACTGAGCTCTTTTAAAAATGAAGCCCTTTGTACACGTTATGCATCAATGCCTTTTAAATAAGTGTATATGTTTATAAGACTCTACAGAACCTTGCCCACCAGTATCTTAAGTAATTTCAAGGTTCGAAGTACCAAGTTAATAACTAAGGCAAACACATTATATTAAGCGACAAAGAGTCCTTTTGCATCCAACGAAGTGGGTACTAGCCCACGAAAGCTTATGCTTCAATACTTTTGTTAGTCTTTAAGGTGCCACTGGACTCTTTGTCGCTTCTGCAAATCCAGACTAACACAGCTACCGCTCTGATTCTTGACATATTAAAATTGCCACTGCTTTTACTTCTGAGTTTAGACTATTTGAAGCTGGGATAAATTTTCTTCCAACTTCTCTCTCTCTCTCCATTTTTTCCCCTCTTTACCTCATCTTTTTTCTCCATCTCTATGTGGGGGAGTTTAAGGCTGCACAGGGCTCATTTCCATCGCTTTCAGTAGGGGCTTCCACAGTGTAGGACCCAACATGGAGAATGTCCTGCCTCCAGCTTTTGAAATTTTATCTCAGGTTATTTTAGCTTCAGTGTCTGCACCGGTGAATTGAGGACCTAGAGTGATGATGTTGCAAAAAAGGCAAATGTAATTCTTGGCTGTATTAACAAGGAATGTTTTATATAAGTCATGGGAATTTGTTGTTCTGGCCATCTTGTCACTTGTGAGATCTCACTGGAGTACTGGGTCCAATTTTGGGCACCATAATTTAAGAAAGATGTTAGCAAACAAAAATAAGAGGTTTAGAAAACATGACCAATAAGGAAAGATTGCAAGAGTTGGGAGTGTTTAGCCAAGGGAAGAAAAGGCTGAGAGGGGTCATGATAACAGTATTCAAATATAACCATGATCAATTGTTCTTCATGTCCATCAAGGACAGGACAAGAAATAATTGGCTGAGTTTGCAGCAAAGGAAATTCAAGTTATATATTAAAACTTGCTAACTCTGAGAATAGTTAAGCACTAAGACAGGTTACCTAGGAAGGCTGTGGAATCTCAGTCATTGGAGGTTTTAAATAGATTAGACAATCACCTGTGCTGAATGGCCTAAGAATACTTAATCCTGCCCCAGCATGGGGGTATGGACCAGATGAACTCTTGAGGTCCCCTCCAGCCCTATATTTCTATGATCTAATGGTGCTTTCTGGCCTTCAATTCTATCACTATTGTGGAAATATGTTAATGTAATTTGCTGTGAGCTATACTCCTGGGGGAATTCTGCACCACTGTACATATGCAGAGTTCATGTCCAGCATGGAATTTTTTTCTCTGCAGAAAATACATTCTGCCTGAGAAGTACTGCAGTCCTGCCTTTCACCCACCAGAAGCTGCTGTGGCACCAGAACAGCTAGCAGCTGGCTGCATTCACTACTGCATCCTACCCATGGAGCCAGGTTAGGAGGCATGGGATATGAGTGAGGGGACAGAGAGAGTAGGGCACAAGGGATTGCTTATGGGTGCTTGTGTGCGCCCAGGCACAGACGGCAGTTCAGAAGGGCTAGTGGGGAGGATCAGCCAGGGTGGCATGGGATAGTCCCCTCATCTCCCTAACTATCCCTGTCCCCCTCCATGACAGCCTGCACAAGGAAGTAAGAACCTTCCCTACTCCTGTTTCTCTACCCAGACCTTAATCTAGTCTCACAGGCATAAGTGGAATACTCACCTGCTTATTCCCTACCAAGCCAAGCTGGGCAGGGAGTGATTTCCATCTCTTCTTCCACTCTATCATCTGAAACATCTGATATTGGCCAATCATAGCTCCATGGCTAGAGCCCAGATGGACCAATTATTTTGATATGGCATGTATGGCAAAGTCACTATTTTGTCTAGTTTTAAAAAGCCAGGAAGGCAGAGATTAACATCTTAAAAGTTATATAGTTTGTTGAACTGGCAGCATGTTCTCAAGCAGGATTAAAAGTGCTGAGCATGATTGAATTGGGACGTTTGATAAATATCACGGAGCTTCTCTCTCGCTCTCCCCCCTCTATATTTTTGGTAATATCAGAGTTTCCATAAATGGAAACCAGGCAGAACATATAGGTATTTGAAACTGAAAAATGTTTCCTGACAGTGATCAATAGTTTCTTCCACTCTGATCTCCTTGAAACTAGTGTGCTACATTGTATTATCAATATGAACTCCATATCACAAAGATATCCTTTTCATTAAACATCTAAGAACTTGTATTTTTGTGTCAAAGTACCTTATTTGTAGGAGTAAATATAAGTAACAGATCCATTGTTAGAAGAAAAATGACACATAGATTTGTGTTAATGAGTTTTATTTTCATTCAAAATCACAAAAACTTCCCTTTCAAAAGACACTACACAAAAATGTGCTAATTATAAATCAGATATATATGTATTTCTGAAAAAGACATGATTTTCATTAATGAATCTAGTGACCCTCCAAAAACAGGGAGGAATATTTATTTGCTCCATTAACAACAGTAAATTTATAGAACTTTACTGGCCAATTACTGAGATTCACATAGCAACAGTATTTGAAAGTCCACAATGATCTCTCTTGGTTTAAAAAGTGCCAATGAAATTAAAACCATTTTTTTCATGAATTGCTTGCAATTTAAGTGTTATCCTATGTGTTTGATTTAAAGTGATATAGGTATCGCACAGATTTCCTTGCTTCTGTGCATGATGTTAAACAATGCTCTGCCAGGGATGTCATTCTAGCTGCTTTTTAAATTTAAACTCTCTCAAACACAGATGCAGATCTGAAATTTGACCAAGACAAAAAGATCATTTTTCATTTAAAAACAAAGATATTGTACTAGGTCTGAATATATTTACAGCAAAAATGCTTGCAGTAGGCAGTTACATGACCTAGGACAACTGCAGCTCCTTTCATAAATGCCAGGACAATACTCCCAATATTTGTCAGCAAATATTGCTTCCTCAGTGCTGAATCCTGTCCTCTTCCTCTAACTGAAGTAAATGGGTCATGAACAAAATTAAACACAATTTCAAATTCACAATTTCCTTCTTTCTGCCAAGCCTAAACTCCACAATACTACAGTGTACACTGACCAGCTTAGGGAACCAAAGAGCATTCTAGTGAAATAACTATGAGTAGCGGGGAGTCAAGAAGAGACTGACACTTATTCTGTTAATTCAGCCTCATACATTACTAGTGCTTTGCTCCTTGCTGACAGACTCAATTTATTTTAAGCAGCCTGGAGCCCAAATATCACTGTATAGTCTGGTGATGAGGAACAGACAAATTAAGCCTTGGGTACTATTAGATTCTAGTTTCCCTTTATCCTTATCTTAACATTTTGATAAATAATATCATGAGCTGGAAGAAACCTTGCTAGGACCTAAATTAAAAAAAAAAACAACCTTCAGTGAGGTTGATGGGCCTGAATGCTCCCTTCAATTAACATAACTGTAAGGATAACTTAATCACCTAAGACAAAAGTGTTATGTGAACCTATGTAGGGAGATTAGCCTAAATAGGCAAAAGGATCTTTGTTAATTGTTGTTTTGGGCAAAGAAGGAGAGAACGAACACAAACCTGAAACTGCACGGGAGGTAAAAAGCAATAAAGCCAAACATGTGAGCAGTGTGTGTGACCCTGGAAAAAAAACAGGGAGAGAGAGATTTTGGGCTCTGGTGCTGGCTAAAGAGAGTTGAGGCTCTAAGATAAGAAAAAAAGGTTTCTGTTCCTCCTACATTTTGAGAAGCAGGACATTGTACATTCCTTGTAAATAAAGAAGATTGCATCGAGGAAAGTACAGATTCCCCATGATCAATTTCTACCTCTAGCTAGAACATTCCTGAGGCCCCCAACATTGAGTAGACACCTGTATCAACAAAAGGCAGCAATATCAAAAGCAAAGAACTTTAATGACTATCCCTTCACCTCAAAACCTTCACCCCATTTGGAAAAATCCCCATTTCTGCATCATAGAGGCTGAGCTCTTATTGTGGGGGAATTGGGTGGACCGACCTGTGAAGATATCTGTTGCACAGTTTCCATAGAATCCACCTTGTAAACAACTGGAGATAACAATGGGGAAGCAGCATGCAGGCGTGTGATGTGCCTCCCTGATACTGTGAGAGCAGGACTTCCTGCGGCTGATTGACAGGCAGCTTAGAACCTTCTTAACAGGACCATGCAACCTTGAGACTGCATTTCTAGCTGAAAGATATGATATGGAACTGTTAACTGAAAAAGACTGAGGGACCGTGGGATGAAGAAGAAAATCAGCTCTAGGCCACTCAGGCAGTGGGAAAAGAGAGAAAGTAACTTTAAGTTTATTTACAAATATAAATAAAAATTAAACAGGTAACACAGATTCTAATTTAAAGACTGATGAGAATGTCTCCCATTTTCTTACAGCTTGAATGGGCACTTCTGGGTATCCAGCATTTTTAAGAAGTCAGTCATTAATTTAGGTGCCTAAATAAGGACTTGGGAGCCTAAATTCAGGCTTTTTTATTTCAAATCTTTGAGTGACTTTGTACAGTTGTACTTATCTTAGATATTTCTATCGCCTCCATTACTATACTATATTTGTACCTCACAGTCTTTCATATATTTATGCTCACAAGTCCTGTGAGGTAAAGCAGTGCTATTGTACACATTTTACAGAACTGAGGCATAGAGGGCCAGATTTTTAAAGGTGTTTAAGTGCCTCAGGGAGTTAGGCTCCTAAATATCTTTATAAATCTTACCTAGAGACACTACATAAGAGAGTCTGTGGCAGAACAGGGACCTGAATCAAGGTCCCACAATGCTAAAGGTTAGTACACTAACCAAGGTTCCTCTTTGACTTCAGAATCTTGATACCGATATAACAATATCACAGCCAAGAGAGAATATAATTTTATTTTCTCTGAGACCCAGTGCAATAGTTTTACAATATGATGATCTTCAGGTTATCATTGTTCTGGGTTAATATCCAGATTAATTGGTGGGATTGTATTCCATTTGTCGATTTAGACTATTTGATATAAAATGCAAAATTATGGCCCCCATTCGGAGCCTGCAGATGCACAACACTTTTGAATAGTAAGACATTTATTCAGGTAGTTAGTTAAGAAATAGGAGCCTAAATGCAGGGATGCATTTTTCAATGTCTTGATTTTCAGAACTCTCTGGTTTACTGGTGCTTTAATTCAGGAATGACCTCACCCAACATTCTTGCCACTACCTGATCAGTATCTAAGACTTTTAAAGTTCTTTTTTCCTAAATTCTTCCAGAAAAATTATAATATAAGATGTATAATGTACACACATTCAAAAAAACAGTTGTGTCATTGTTAAGAGTGTAGGGAGGGGAAGTGAAAGGTGGAGGAGAAAGAAAAAAGTTTGTCAGTTCTTTTATTTGTGTGATTATCCAAAAATTGACATTATTGTGATTGGGTACAAACAGTCCTAAAACAAGATATGATGTTCATGATGCATGTGGACTCACGTCAAATTTGCTGTAATTTTTATTCCAGCAACAATAAAAAGACAACTAGGGGGAAGAAAAAAAAGAAGAAGATATTTAAATGTCATTACATGGTAGAGTTTATTCTGAGCTCTGTAGAGTCAAACCACTTGAAAAAAAATATGCTGTCACCTCCCTTGAATCCCCTTTGTATTTTTGATGACCTGCTGTTAGTTTTCAGTTTTTAGGTTTTTCCTTTTTCTTTCCCTAAACGGAAGATGAGAAGGGGGAAAAAAGCCTCTAAAAAACTCCAAAATGTATCAAAATATTTGATTTTTGAATAGTTTTAATTTGATGAAAATTTTTGAAACACTTTTTCCCCAAAAAATTTTTCATGCAGAATAATTACCATTTTTCAAGTATCCCTGAGGAAACTGACAAACCTGCAAGTGCAAATCTGAGCAATTAAAACAAAAGCTAAGTGGGATTTACATATTATTGCTTGAATAAACCTGTTAAATCTTTAACAATGTTTACACTTTGCACTAACAGTTTTGTCAGATCCCTTGGCAGTATTGGCTACAATTAAATACTCACCAGTATGAGCTACTGTCGCTTTTAGGGTACAGCCCTGTGTAAAGACCAGTGCAGAGCCTCTCCACCTCATTAAAGAGGCGTACTCTCTCCATTACTGCTCTTTACTTACAATGGTCATGCAACCTATTCCAGCCACCAGGCCAGAGCAGATTGCTGTCCTCAGTACTTCTCCCTTCATTTTCCACAGGCAGAGGGAGGGATGAGATCTCAACCAGCAGTAGCTAGGACAGTACTCCATTTGCCCCCTCTCTCTCACTTGCAACAGGTATGTCAAGGGGGAGCTGCTTCTCTTTCCCCTTTCAGGGCTTTTGTGTTTGGAAGGGAGGGGGCTCACTGCTTGAAACCCACCCTTCCTCCTCTCTTGTGAAGCTGAGGGGGAGATCAATCAGGTTTGAAGTCTGAAAGACTTTTTCCCCACATGGCAAAAATGATAAACTGCTGTGTGAGTTTTCACCTTCCATCCAGCATCTTGGAGGTCTGGTTTAAAAGATTACATTTGTAATTGTCACAAATTTTGGAAAGTTCAAGTGGTTGGTGGATTGGAAAGTGTCCGGCAGAGGTCCCTGTAACTCTGTGAGCTGCCTGAGCATAGGTCCTGGGAACAGAAATGCATTGTGGAGTGGTATGCCTCTCTGTCTCTCTCTCTCTCTCTCTCTTATCTCCAGTATGGAAGACAGAAGCCATTTATGACTTTGGCTTCCAGTCAGGGTTTCTGGGCAAGCCTGATGCATTTTTGAGAGGGTGTGGCCTTAACACCCACCCACAGGTTTGTAGTATGCAGAACTCTGGCATGGTAGTTGAGGTCCATACTGAACAATGCTGCCATGTCATTTGAGGTGATTACCCCACTTGGGCAATAATTTGAAATAGTTACAGCTTCCACATTTAAGTATACTATGGTGTATGTGTCTCACTGTTTCTGGGTCCACATTAAAAAGATGAATGCCTAAGGGTTTTTTTAATGTCTTTTTCCTACTTTTCCCCATTCAATAACATTTTAAATCTTCCCCAATGTTAGATAAGTTACACAGTAGCACAGGATAAATATAACACTATCAATTTTCCAAAAGAGGAAACTTTTTAGTAGTTATTCAGGGGAAGAAGGGAAAGGAAAAAAAGAAGAAGAGAAAGGCAAAAGTGAAAGAAAAAACCCTTGAGCATTATTCAATTGGTTGTACTCAGTGAAAAAATGGAAAGAAAGCAGGGGAAACAGATTCAAAATCAGCTCTAGACCACTCAGGCAGTGGGGAAGGAGGGAAAGTAACTAAGTTTATTTACATTTGTAAATAAGAATTAAACAAGTAACACAGATTCTAATTTAAAGACTAATGAGAATATTTTAAAATATTTTAAATATTATGTTCCATTTTGAGAGATGCAAAATGGAACTTTGAATTTATTTCAGAATTGTTTTTCCATTTTACAGTTATCTGTACTTGCAAGTAAAGAGAAATAAAAGAGATCAAGGGGTCTTTTTAAAGGCAAAATAAAACCACCAAGGGAATGCAAGGGATTATGAAAAATATAATCATCTCTAGTGATGTCCCTGTCATATATACCCTTTGCACAAGCCAAGAGAGAGGAATTGCTATAGTCTGTTGAAAGCTTATTATACACAGAGTTTCTGTTTATTGGGATTTATTTTTAGAAATTGTCGGATTCCATGTAGATATCAAAAAAATTGAGTTTTTCAGGGCTTTCTGAAGCTGTAATAAGATTTTGGGGGGAGTGCTTCCCAAAATTCTTGTTTAAACAAAATCTACTTTAAACTAATAGGCATATCATTTTTAAAATGTATAATGGAAATTAAGCTTTATATTCTTGTTATTGAACCCCTGATTTAGTATTTAGTGCATTTGTTCCCTACCTTGCTTTAACATAGTACTGTTTCAAACAGCACTACATTAAAGAGTACTAGTGAGCCTTTACTAAGCACCACCAGGGTCTACATGGACCAATTAACATGCAACATGTTAGTGAATTTTAGAAATCAGTCCCTAAGACTACTTTACTACTCCATGTGGACAAGACCTTAGATACAAACCAGAGTTCAGGGACAATGCCTATATAAACAAATGGTATTGGAAAAAGGGTAAAGTCAATGTGACTTTATTAACCATTTCCAGTGTTTATTGGATAAACACCATTTTTACTTGTATTTAAATTTTTTGTATGAAGGGTGTTTATAATTTAAAACCTAAAAAAATCAGAAGTTTAACTATATGTTCTCATATTCTATTGAAGTGCATTGTATGGAGTGAAACCAGAAATGAACACCAATTATGATGTTCATAGCATTAAACTATAAGCTCTGACTTATTTGCCTAATATAGGCCAGAACACCCTTTCATCCCATTTCCATCTTCCTTTCTTAAACTTGGATAATCACCATTTTTGTGCAAGTCTTTCAAACTTTGCATATCCTGTTAGCTATAAAAGTGTGTATATTTTAAAAACTGTTTTACCCATATTGATGAACTGATGTACAAGGCTGCCAACTGAGTGATGCTGACAGATGTGACATATCATATATCAATGCTTCATCTTCCTGGGTATTTACTGTAAGAATGAAAGAATACTGATTTTTAAACATAACAAATAGCCACTATCGTATTTAGTAACAGAAGAGTTGTGTTTTGGCGTGTTTAGAACTCAGGTAATACTTAGTTTTAAATACTAAGATTTTTCCATATTTGTAAAAAATTGGAAGATCTTGGTATCTATAATATAATTTTCCCTGGTCTTAGTAGGGGTAATAACTGCATTATCTCAGATGTATTCTAACTGTTGGCAAATGCTAATGACTGAAAATTTGGATTGTAAATTGCACAATATGGCACAAAACATTTGGGGAAAAGCAATAGTTTTGTTATTATAAAGATGAAAGTAAAGCCTTTCTAAATCATAGATGGGTGATAGAAGCACTAAATAACTTTACAACGCTTCAAAGCTTGAGCTGTGAGCTTTGTTTGCAATTAAAATATGAGCTTCACTGGTATCATCAGAAAAGCTGTCCAAAAATTATATCCACGCAGACACAAATAAATTCTATTAATGCTTTCATCCTGCATCAGAACTCTCAGCTTTTCATAATTTGCAGATGGATAGCACTGTAGAGAAGCAGATTAATTAGAGTCATGATTAGAAATATAAGCTTTGAAATAAGAGATTGTTAGCAGGTACACTAAGCTTCAAAAGTAAGGTATACAATACTAAAAAGATAGCAGCTGAGGCTTTATGGAAGTTGGATGATAAAGTAGTATCAAAGAATGTGATCTTTCTGCAATTTTACAACCCAAGCACAAATAAAAAATAAATATTCTCTGATGTTAATACAGTGTGAAATGCAAAATGTAGAATTGAATGCAATATTTCTTCCAGTGGGTAAACTATCAATCAAATTCTCTTCTCTGACCCCCAGTCAGTCTTAAGAGGACAATGATAAATGAAACAACTAAATCAAAAGGCTTCCTTTCTATCTATTCATTTCAAACTTTTTCACCCAGTTCTAGTGATACAGAGAGTTATGCTGACTTCACATCATCTGAAATCCCCTTCACTTGAAGTATCTCCAACTGAATCGGTTCATTGTCTTCCCTCATTGTTTGGTGCAGCTAGAGTACCCCATAGAGTTGCAGTCTACACATATTTTAAGAGAAGATTCCCATCAGTTATCCAACAATCATATATTCAAAGCAAATAGAAACTCCTAATTCTCCCCCTGAGCTTTTAGACACACTTATATTGAAGAAAATGGGGATGAAAGTTCACATACAGACTTACACCATAGGAAAAGAAACAAAAAATTGTTTAAAATTCATAGACTCCATATGAAAATTAAAGATTTTGGAACTAAATGTTTCAGAAAGGTCCAATTCAGCAAAGCACTTAAGCTCATGCTTAAGTCCCTCTGAGGTCAAGTGTGTAGCATAAATACTTATGCTAAATTAGAGCCACAGATCCTTCTTCTCTAATATTTCTGTTGTAGGCAGGTCTCTTAGCCAGTGGATGGAGAGCAGTTCTGCCAACAAACCAGCATTATATTACCACAGTCATGAGGGTTAAAGGTGCTATGTAGTGACTGAGTGCCAGAAGCAATATGTATATGAAGCACTAACAGCAGAACACACAGTCTATGTAAAATAATTTGCTCAAGCACAGAAGTATTAATTTGACAGCTGCCTTTTGTCTGCCTTTGGCATAACTTACTTTAACACTATCATCCACAAACAGCACATCAGTGCTATTATAATTTTTTAAGATTTCTTTAAGAAGAATTGTTGAAAGTTAGAGACTAATAATATTACCCCTATCTCACCTGTCAAAAATATAGGATATATGTATTTGTCCTGGTTGTATGTTTCAGGGATTGTTCCTAACATCCTCTCCTCGAAAAAAGAGCAGGGATTATCTCAGGAATTCTAGTGCACTCACAACACATAATTCCTTAATCAAAACTCGCCAATCCTTTTTCCACATCATAATTGTAGGTGCTACAATAACAAAAAAAGGGGTAGGGGTACAGAGAGAAACATTAAATCAAAACTATCAGTGTTGGCAGAAAGTCTTCCTGTATTACAAACAACAGTGTTCCTACTGAAGCAATCCATCAATGCCTGCATCAGTCGCAACTTTTTGCTGCACTGACATCTATAGGATCTCTCTCCCAGGCAGACAGAAAACCACAAAGATCACTGACAGAGATTATTTCTCCTGACTTACAAAATTTGTCAATGATTGGGCAAAATGGCTTTAATTCTCTATTCTTGCCGGGAGTGGAGGATGCAGGGTGTCCGTTGTTGCTCCCAAATTCAGAGCTCCCCCAGGCTCCAGTGAAGACCCCTGTGCCAGTGGAGAATCTAGTGTAGCTCTCCCACATCCTCTCTGACTTTTCTCCTGCCTATGTTTTTTCCATCCCAAGAGTGTCCCAAACACACACATCTTTCTCCTTATACTGCAGGATGGACACCACAATAGGTTGTTCAACCTTCACCAAATTCACTGGTCTACAATTTTTTAAAAGTCGTCTGCTTCAGAGATAAAATGTGATATTTATTATGTATTTTGATGTGCTGAATTCAAATATGACAATTAAAACAACTGATTGGCTACTGTTTCTAAGATATTTAAGTTTTTACATTTTATGTCTATGTATATTGTGTAGATAGTAGAGTTTTAATCATAAATTTTAAACCTAGGTCTTTTCATGTGTTTATGGTTGCTTTACATGATAATATTTCACCTGTCCTGTTTATGTAACACTTTAAAAATCAGCAAAAGGGTTATATGAATAAAATGTATTATGAAACAAAAGGCAAAAAACTATTATGTACATAGTTTAGTCCTATTCAGTGTCTACTCGGTGCTTCTTGGCTTGTCTCTTGTATTCATTAAATGGAGCATCTCTTGTCACTGTCCAGCAAGAGTCTGCAAGCATTGATGGGCTCCATTTGCCCTGATAGCGTTTCTCCACTGTTGCAATGTCCTGGTGAAATCGCTCGCCGTGCTCGTCGCTCACTGCTCCGCAGTTCGGTGGAAAAAAATCTAGATGAGAGTGCAAAAAATGTATCTTTAGTGACATGTTGCAACCAAGGCTTTTGTATTCCTTGAGGAGGTTTTCCACCAACAACCTGTAGTTGTCTGCCTTGCTGTTTCCGAGAAAATGTATTGCCACTGACTGGAAGGCTTTCCGTGCCGTCTTTTCCTTGCTACGCAGTGCATGGTCAAATGCATCATCTCGAAGAAGTTCACGAATCTGAGGACCAACAAAGACACCTTCCTTTATCTTAGCTTCACTTAAGCTTGGAAATTTTCTACAGAGGTACTTGAAAGCTGCTTGTGTTTTGTCAATGGCCTTGACAAAGTTCTTCATCATACTCAGCTTGATGTGTAAGGGTGGTAACAAAATCTTCCTTGATTCAAACAAGTGGTGGATGCTGAACACTTCTCCTCCCAGGCTCCAATGACTGTCGGAGTGGCCATTCTTTCTTGATGTAGTGGCAATCTCTTGCACGACTATCCCATTCGCAGAGAAAACAGCAGTACTTTGTGTATCCAGTCTGCAGACCAAGCAAGAGAGCAACAACCTTCAAATCGCCACAAAGCTGCCACTGATGTTTGTCATAGTTTATGCACCTCAAAAGTTGTTTCATGTTGTCATAGGTTTCCTTCATATGGACTGCATGACCAACCGGAATTGATGGCAAAACATTGCCATTATGTAGCAAAACAGCTTTAAGACTAGTCTTCGATGAAGCAATGAAGAGTCTCCACTCATCTGGATCGTGAACGATGTTGAGGGCTGCCATCACACCATCGATGTTGTTGCAGGCTACAAGATCACCTTCCATGAAGAAGAATGGGACAAGATCCTTTTGATGGTCACGGAACATGGAAACCCTAACATCACCTGCCAGGAGATTCCACTGCTGTAGTCTGGAGCCCAACAGCTCTGCCTTACTCTTGGGCAGTTCCAAATCCCTGACAAGGTCATTCAGTTCAGCTTGTGTTATGAGGTGTGGTTCAGAAGTGGAGGATGGGAGAAAATGTGGGTCCTGTGACATTGATGGTTCAGGACCAGAAGTTTCATTCTCTTCCTCGTCTGACTCAAGTGAGAATGATTCTGGTGCATCAGGAACCGGCAGTCTTTCTCCGTGGGATATTGGGCGTATAGCTGATGGAATGTTTGGATAATGCACAGTCCACTTTTTCTTCTTTGACACACCTTTCCCAACTGGAGGCACCATGCAGAAGTAACAATTGCTGGTATGATCTGTTGGCTCTCTCCAAATCATTGGCACTACAAAAGGCATAGATTTCCTTTTCCTGTTCAACCACTGGCGAAGATTTGTTGCACAAGTGTTGCGGCATATGCGTGGGGCCCACCTCTTATCCTGATCTCCAATTTTGCAGCCAAAATAAAGGTGATAGGCTTTCTTAACCATAGTGGTTAGACTGCGCTTTTGTGATGCAAAAGTCACTTCACCACAAACATAGCAGAAGTTATCTGCACTGTTCACACAAGTACGAGGCATCTCTGCTCACTTTGGCTAAACAGAAATGTGTCCCTTTGCAAAATCAAACACTGACAAATAAGAGAGCATGACACTATATGATTTCTAGAGCTGATATAGGGCAATTTGTTCAGCAGAGTGATGTAAGCTTCGTTATGATTGCATCATCCATGACTTCTAGGAACAACATGATGCAATTCATATCATGTATGATGCAATACCAGCTTCAGATTGCATCATTCATTGTTTTGCCTAAAAAGCAAGTACTGTCCGAACCCAGTCCTAGATTTATTCATAGATCCAGTCAAAGATGTATTTTAGTCATTTCTGGTTTAAATTGAGATCCCTTCCCTTTATAAGTCACTTATCCTCCACCATTCCCATGTCAAGGGTCTTATATACTGACCCAATAGCATATCTTGAAAACTAGAGCCAATCAACAATTTTAAGCATCATTTTCATTCTCAGTGATTCAGAATTAGTAAAGTTTGACTACATTTATTTCAGAAGCATTTTGGCTGTAGAGCAGTGATTTCTGCCAGCAGGGGGTTCCCCTGCACAAGGGGAATTCTCCACATTCCCTCTCCAGTTGCTTTGGGGCCATTTTGTGCCCCATACAGAGACTCTGGCCCAATGAGTCTAGTTCAGCCCAAGGTCTCTGCTGTCACAAGCAGTGGCACTACATCAATTTGGAAATCCTTGGGATAAGAGCAAAAATAGTGACAACTGGTTGGAAGTCCCGCTACAGCACTGGAAAGAAGATCATTAAAAGGTTACTGTAACTGACCAACTTTCTAAGTATATAGGGTTAGATCCTCAGCTGGTTTAAGTTGGAGCTGGTGTAAACCAGATTTCCATTGACTTACACGACTGAGGATCTGTCCCATATAGTTTTATACAAATCCCACTTCTATGATATTTTCCTTTTGGTCCAAACCCAACCTAAAATTAGCTTTGCAAGGCCATATTTAGGTGTCTACATAAATAATATCCTATTTTCTAAAATCTGGAAATAAAAAAAGCTTGTATTGGAAATTCAACTTATTCATCAGAATCATCATTGGTTATGAATTAAGGTTTGCATTGAGCTCCTGCTTCTGTGGGTCCATGGGTTCCACACAGAGTGAAACTATTGTTGTCTCACTGTACCTTTAAGAGGAGGCAGGATTTCTGCTGTCATGTGGTATGGTGTTCTGTTGCATGAACACCATCTGCACCATTGCATGCAAGGTACAGGTCATGGGTGAGCAAGTCTGGAGAACCCCTTGTGGTGATGATTCTCTGTGTACTCATAGGGGCAAAGCTGTTCTAGTGGTGCATACTCAGCTACCAATAACCTTGGTGCAAGGCAAGTGGGGAGATGATGTTTCCCCTTACTCCTACCATTCTTCCCAACCCAGTAACTTGAAGAGGAAAGAAGATTTGGCCTAAATCCCAAATTTAGCTCTAGAAAAAGTTTAATATTAATCTGGTGTCATTCAAATTTTATGGGAACTTGAAAATTAATAGATGCTATCAAAACTAGTCATCTAACTGGAAAAAACCCAGCATCTCCACAAGGCAGGCTTGCTTTTACTAGCAGCTTTTCCCCACATGTACACTGGAACAATATTTGTCCTCTCTTGACTTCCATTAGCTTCACCAAAGTAACTCCAGCCTTTTATTTTCTATCAGAGATAAATAATAGACTTCTTTCAACTGGAAAAAAGGAAATTGGACTCTACAAGAGTAAGCAACAGTGTCACTACAAAGCTAATAATCCTGAAAAAAAATAATCTCAAGTGATACTAATGGTTAAACAATAGAACTATATATGTCTAATGTTACTGCAAGTTAACATTGAGGGTCACGTTCAAAATAAATGAATACAAAGTAACTTGGTAAAAAGCACAATATGTTACAAAATGATTTATAACTAAGAAAATAGGAGTGAATCAAGAAATAGTGTGAAAGACTCCAGAACTGGCAAAAGTGGTGTAAATTTAGGCAAGTGGTGTAAATTTTGGGCATCCTGCAAACTAAAGTCAATGGTGTTCCCCACAGGCAGAAGAATCTGCCCACACAGATCATATTGCAGGATTAGGGCTTTAAGGTTCATATAATATATTCAAACTTTCTACCTTTACTTAATCAGAAACTAAAAATAAGTCTATCTTCCATTCAGTAATAGGCTGGGAAGGGTACAACTAATACTAGTGGAATTTTAGACAAAAAATATCCTAGTGCATCACCAATCAAACAAATTCCAAGGTGGACATTTTTGTTAAAGTGTTTTAGCTATTTCAGCTCCAACTGAAAATTAACAGTAATAGTCCTTCATTCCCAGATTATGCTCATCCTCTGAAGCAAAGATGAGCTGTGGCCTAAGTGTTATTTACTATTTTTACAGTAATGGGCATTGGCCATTTTATTCTCCAATTTATTCATCCATTGAAGGCAATGGAAATTACTTGTATTCTGGAGTAGAATAATGTGGCTTCACAGTTCAAGGTCCTACCACATGAACAAAACCTTTTGGTATATATGCCATAATATGTTCATATGATTGTGCAGCTATTAGCAATGATCTGGTTGTGTGAAGAAGTTTAAGAATCACAGGAGAAATATTCAAGACACTAAACACAGTTTGGAATTTCTAAACAAACACTAGACACTAAACACAGTTTGAATTCCTATTGAAAGTTAATGTAAACTGGTCACCTAACTATTCGTGCCTTTGAAAATCTCCCTCACATAACTGTCTCCTGTAGCAGAGTTGCTGTTTACTGAGTGCTGCTCATGGCCAGATGTTGTTTTGCAGGGATATGGCTTATGTTTCCCCACCTTCAGGACCCTTTAAGAACTACCCACAAGCTCCTCAGAGAACGTTATCGCTGCCTTGGTTTAGTAGCACAAAATTCTCTTGTGTTACCACCACTCACATCTGCATCCAGTTTACTAACAGAAATAGTTCTCAACTGTCCATCACCACAGAACAGTCCATACTTAGCTCCAGTGTCTTCTCTCACAGTTGAAGCTTTATTTTTATCCCAATCTGTTCTCATAGCCCACCCTCCCAACTCTTCCTAGCTGATGCTAAGCCTTCTTCCACTGGCACTGGCCTTTAGACCCCCAAACTTCATCCCTGTTTCCCCACCGGAGCTTCCTGCTCCTTGAGCTCCTTTATGTCCCATGGTTTAAGGATCCTCCCTGCAGAGATCTTCACACAATCTGCACTCTCCCTTCCCTTCATTACAGCCTCACAACTAGCTGCATATCCCAACTCTGAGCTAGCTGTATGTCACATTAAAAGAATGAACACTTTTCTGAATGATTCTGGTACTATAAGTTAATATGTTTAAAGTATATAAGGAATCTTGGCTAAGATAATATACAAATATTAGCTGCATTGATGTTTTATTTCCTCAAGTAACCTTGCTCTCTTTACATTAAAAATGTTTTTGCTCTTTTTTTTATTTTAACAAATTAGCAAATGCCATCATTAGTCTTCACAAAATCTGTACGGCGCAAAACTGCTGTGTTGGCATGGTTCTAATTGCAGCCCAGTAGGAGCAGGAATGTTTTCAAATGCTGCAGATGTGCTCTACAGTTCAATAGAAATTCAAGGAACAGTAAACAAAACTCTTACCCACAGATGCGCAGATAGAATAGGAAACTAACAGACAAGGTCTGCTTGGGGACACTTTGCCAGCATGATTACTGATGGTCAAACCACTAATAGCATAAACTGATAATTACTCAAGTGCAATATCTCATGGATAATTAGTCTGGTTATATTTTTGTCAAAGTAAATGTCAAAAGTCATTGAATGGTAATAAAAATCTTCCCCAAGCTGTTGTCTTTTTAAAGGCCCAATTCAAAGCCCAGTGAAGTCACTGACTTCCATTGGCCTCAATGGGCTTTGCATCAGGAGTTAAGTTTTATCATTTAGCTCTTCCATTGACCATTTGGGCTTTTCATTTGTTGTTTGGAGAAAGTTCACATTTTAGCAGACATCTCATTGGTGCCCCTTCCAACATGTGTGCCCCACCTTTTGTGTGATTGCTTGCAATATTCACACATCCACTCACATGCATTATATAAATCACTTATATGGGTTATAACTCCTCTGTTTTCTGAATGATTCATAAATCATCACTTTATCAGTAAGTGCATGATGTTAAAAGACTAGTCTCTCAGATGTTTTAAAAAACCTCTTCTTAGGGGGGAAATGAAAAAAATCCTCGCCTTTCATAGACAGAGGGAATTTTTCAGTGATTTCTCTGTCAATGGTTTTTGCAACGTAGACACACTGAGGCATGTTTGCACTGTCGACCTGAACCATTTTACTCTACAGAAGCAAATACAAATACTAGCAAAGAAAGGGGGATTTGCACTTGCCATCTAGCACAGATCTGAAAAATGAGGAACACAATAGCACAAGGTAGATCCTCAAGCCAATTCAGGATAGAGATGTGACAGTTCCATGTTCTAACTAGCAAACAATGTATGATATTGTAAATAAGTTTTCACATGTTAGTGAATCTCATAGATGTTTATTTTTAATGACAGCTGCTGGATTGCTTGGTTTAATTCCACAGCTGGTATAAATCAGTAGAGCTTCAGATCTGGCCTGTTATGTTTTCATATATATAATATTTTTACTTGTATTTTTCATGCTAGTGTTGCCTTACCAATTCCTTTAAAAAGAAACATTTTGCAAAGGAACCAATCATTTTCTGGGGAGAAATATACTTCAAAATTGCAATGCAGTAAAAATCCATTACACATTTATTATAGTATACATTCTTAACATTTTGACACTAATATAAAGGAGAGGAAATTATTTAAATGGTTTGAAGAGGATCCCACCACCAGCTAATGACATTTACAAAGTATATTAATTACATATCACTGAAAATGAGGTGGGGGAATTATGATTACAAGTGACCATGAAAAAGAATTTGCAATAAATAATCAGTAATATCAGAAGTACAATAGTATCACAAACTAAGCAGTAGTTTGGACACGTCTTTCTTTTCCTGGTTAGTATATACAATAACCTGCTGTAGTATCTGGTTACTCAGGATACCAATTATTTTTCATCACCTTTAAATTTAATCCCATAAATCTCAGGCTCTCTTCTTCAAATTCTCCACACCTGGACAGCTAGACATAGAAAGCTTGAGGGCTTGCACAAATGTACCTCTTGGACCCAAACTCACAAGTATATACTCACAGATCTACTGCTTTCTACTGTAACTATCCCTATTGACTTATCTGAAAGTTGAAATAAAGAAATAACACTACAACCAGAAATATATTGAAAGTATTATATGGAATAAACTCGCTTAGCTTTCCTTGTAATGGCTGGTCCCGGAATCTCTTATTTCACCCCAACTTTTAAAAACCTTTTACTCTACAAATGGACACATTAGACATCCATCTTGGAACAACACTACACAAGAAGTAGGGGGAGGGGAACATCCTGATCTATATTATTTTAGCAGGAAGCTGTTTCCCCATGAAGTGATCTCTTTGGTGATTGAGACCGCTCCAGTGGTAAAATGGGCTGTGGAAGCCATGAATTAGTTGTAGGTTCAGCCATTCCAGCTAGTGACAGATCATGCACCCCTATGATGTGCACAATCCATGAAGAACCACCACCGAGTCGAGTCATGCAGTTGTATTTGTCCCTACAACCCTCCTTTGAAGAACTGTATTGAGCCAGTAAAGATCATAAAAATACAGACTTCTTTTCCTGAGCTAGTGGCGGGGGAAGATGGGTCAGTCAACAAAAGTAGACTCAGCAACTCTGAAACTTAGGCGGGAGGGTGTATGATGGGTTCTTCAGGGCCAACACTGAATCAGGATCGGGAGTGAGTAGAACAAGATTGCACTGGAGAAACAGTTTAAAAGGAGATTGGTAGATGAGGTGGAGGTGGTGGCAGTGACAATAGAAGTAACATTGACCACCAGCAAGTGAGCTTCACGTGGCACAGGAAGCAAGGGGTTGATGCTGAGGACTATGAGTGGTAACAGCTTTGTGAATGCTGCTTTAGCAGCACGGACTTGGATTCCACCCCCAATACCTTGGGAGCTAAAGTCGTAAGAGATTGACTAATAGAACAGACCAGACTGCGAATAGTCCGCTAAGACAGCAACCATTCCCCAGACTGAGGAGCTCCAGACTAGTGACCAAGGAAAGAAAATAATTTGGGGTAGCTCAATAACTGGACTGGACACTTTGATAAATCCCTAGAGCAGGCCTGCACAACATGTGGCCTGGGGGCAACATACGGCCCACACGGGCTCACTGTGCGGCCCACGGGGGATGAGTGGGGCGGGGCAAGCCAAGCGGTGGGGTGGGGGAAAGCGGGGCTTTTTGGCCCACAGCTGGTTTTTTTGCAGTAATATGGCCCTCGCTGCTTTCCAAGTTGTGCAGGCCTGCCCCAGAGTCCTGGATCAAGTGCATGGGCCCAAATACGCCCCCCCCCCAACACCTTTCACCCCCACACTTTTATAGTGACTGAACTCTGGGGAACAATTGAAAGATAAGGGGGTGATTGAGGCTACAACTTGGGCTCCCTCTGGGATGACTGGACCAGAAGAAACTGTAAGTCATCTGGTCATCACACCTTCTTGCTATAAGCATGAATGGCTCATGAAGAAATAAATATCTGGTATTATTTTTCTAAATTGTTACTCAGTTTGCACATGGCCCTGGGTCAATTGAAATCCAAAAGATAACATCACATGATGAATGTGTGAATCACAATTCCAGATTCTAGCTAGATGGGAACGTGAAAATGTTGCATTCAGCCACTCACTGACTTGCTAGGATGTCTTCTTGAATATTAGATAGCTCTTTAAATTTGAGTTAAAAATGAATACTTATGCAGGGAATGCACAGGGGGTCACTGAGCTATTCCAGCTCAGATTCTGTTTTCCCCAATAACAGCACAATACATAAAGTTAGTTTACTATCAAGTGACAACTCTCTTCTCATTTAAATTCCTTCTTAAAACTTATTTCTTCTGTTATGTCCACACTCAGTTAACTATACTATCTTTGTCCCAAGTCCACAAAGATTTATGCACATACTCAACTTTACAATTTGAATAGTCTCACTTGGTTCAATATGACTTCTTAAAATGAATGAATGAAGAGGGACTGGTCACAGTACTTAAAATTAAACACATGACTAAATCTTTGCAGGATTAGGACCTTGTTCTTTTTAATTTTTAAACAGTGAGAAGGAACAATGATGTGTATTCATATAAAGATAGTAACAGTGTGATCATATTGCTGTAACTCTAGTCTTTAATCACCCAGTTTCCTCCACTCTATTTTTCAGAAAATCTTTGGGTCAGGGACTGTCTTCTTGGGTATATCTAAAGCAGAATAAAAGATATGGGAGCTAAAAATGGGAAGACAGAACAAGTTGAATTCTAACAGATGTTAGGTGATCCTAGCCTAGACATATCCCTTACATCCTCTAAAGTGTCTCTTACACTTTTGGACATACTAATACTATTGGGCTTAGTGTCTGAGGGCAAAGGAAAGGGATAGTTTCACCCTATGTAAACTGGAAGCATTTAAATGTAAAAGCATACAATCTAGATGCAATTATTTCACAAAGCAAGCTAGTGTGTTATCTACATGGTTGGTTTTCTGTTTGTAAATGAAAAGCAAAGATCAGCATGGTTAATCTTGGTAATTATTGTACTTGAACTAATTATTACTGTGGCAGGGCTATAATAGTACTACTAACCTACGCAATTTGAGGATAGCTTATCAATACCAGAGTTGCCATACATTGATTAAAACAAGAAGAAAATCTAAGAAGTCTCCCTACTTCAATTTAGCAGATATTTGTCAGAAATGATCAGGATACATTGTTTTTCCATGCAAGTTAAAAGTATGTCACAGCAATGTACAAATGCAGATATTTGGAATCAGCAGACAGATTACAAATGAAGTGACCAAAAATCAGAATCATATTTAGAGGAAAGAGAATGTTGCCTTGGTGGATAAAGATGTCAAAAGGTTTTCCAGCATAAGGAAAATACATTGCCAAGAGAAAAAGGGCTAATCTCCAGCCTCTTGTCCCTGTAATCAGGGTATCTTTCAATGGCTATTATTAAGGCTTTACTGTGTTCATGATATTAGCAGAGAAAGCCAGCTTCAGCTTTAAGGGCCTCATCCAAAGCCCACTGAAGTCAATGGATAGATTCTCACCGACTTCAGTGGGCTTTGACTCGGACTTCCATACGCAGGTGCTATCTTTTACAGTACGGCAACTAGTATAATGGGGTCCTGATCTCGATTGGGACTTTTGAGCACAACTATAGCATAAATAACAGCAGTAAGAGAAAGTCCAAGATATTACTGCTCTACTGAATAGAAAGATGTCAGTACTCTTTTCTAGCGTTACTTCATGATTGAACATCAAAGGATGTAAAACAAAAACTGCTTTCCCATTGCTTGTTAAGACATGCAAATTATTACCCATTTAGAGCTCTGCAAAAGGATTAGTGATATGTGCCTGCAAATACTGTTCCGCTACTATATGATTATTCATGAGCTTTTATCCACTTGCATTGATATTGACTGCTTAATTTCTTCATTTGTTTCCTTTCCAGTTATAGAAAGTTATACCTCATATACTTTCCTGCCTATATTCTTGTCTGTCATCTCATGAGTCCTCATTCTTCAATATTTTATGCATGAGAGTTGCCACCTTCCTATCATGTTCCAGTTAAGCCTGAAGTATAATGAGCCCTTTTCTCTGGATGGCACATATCATTTTGACCATTCTTGTTTCCCTTGTGAAATCTTCCACTTGTACATAAGCATTAGTTACTCTGCAATTCTGAGTTCACTGCCTCATCTTTTAGTGCTTGTGTTCTTTAAATTTGATCTATTGTTTAGTTTATTTCCACTGCAATCATTTTTTCTCTTATAATTAAAAGACATTTATTTTACTCAGTAATTATAACATTCAGAAAAAGCTGTACAAAATATTGCTATAAAAAACACAGGATTGGCACAGTTGCCAACTTTCACATTGTAAGTAAGCACCCCAACTTTCACAATAAGCCAAAAATGAAGCAAGTCCCATTTCAAAACAAGCCAGTAGCTAAGAACCCCAATAGTCAATGTGACTAGATCCCCTTGGGGTGCAGTCTGGGACTGTGGTGGGCCCACTGTGTATCCCCATTTCCACCCCTTGTACCTGCTTGCCCCCGCCTTGCTGGGAGCCAATAAAAAAAAAGAAGCAACAAGCTACAACACAAACAGGTAAACTACAAGCCAAAAACTAGCCAACAAGTAATTCACAAGCCAATTAAGCCAAAACCAAGCCAATTTCTGCATTTTTTTCTGTGGGTTTTGCATGTCTGATGATTGGCCTTGGATAGAAAATAATTAAATAGTTCTCTGATAGAGAAAAATGACAATAGAAACTTGCTTATATACCAATTTAAATCAATTATAAGATTTCCATTGATTTCATCGGGACAAAACTATGCCCCAAAATGTCTAAGGCCCATCACCTTGGTATCTATGAGTGAAATTCACTGCACCGCCTCAGTTTGGCAAATAGCACCTAAGTGTTAGAGTTAGGCTTCTAAGCCCCCTTGTGAATCCAGCCAAAAAAGTCAAAATGTTTCATTGACTTATCTATCTGTTCCTTTTTGCCTCAACAAAAACAATTCGCCTAAATAAACATGAATTTGCTAAATGTTTTGACAAATCAAATTTGAATTTTTTCCCCAAAATAAAATATTTTGGCCAAAGAATTTCACTCTTTTGTGTGTAAATTGAAGCAAATGACATCTTTTTAGGAGACTTATTGTTAAAGACTGGGTTAGCTCTCAAAGATGTGAGTTATCGTAACATTGGCATAGATTTCATTTTAATAGATCACCATATGGTTTAGTTATAGTTGGTCCTGGCCTATCCAAACATGGGGAAATGCAAATGATAAAAAATATTTTCTAAGTATTGGGTGGATCAGTTGATTCATTTGAGAAACCAGTGGCAAGAGCGACTATAGCTATGCAAAGCAGTGAGCAGTTTGAACTGGATTTCAAATGCTAGGAAGGTGCAGTTTATTTATAAACAGTGGGCTAAATTTACCTTGGTGGCAGAAAGGGTATCAAGAGGTATGGAAAATGGATTGTGCTGGGGCAAAGTAGACTGTAAAGGCCCAGAATTGGGAAGCATTGGCCAAACATGACGTACAGCAAGGGCATCTGGAAAGTCTGCTGATACAGCAAAGCCATACAAGTGGTGCCGCCAGAAGAGCTCTGACAGAAACTCTAGCTGCCATGCCTTGTTTAACAGTAGTTAAAATATAAAAAATACGTCCATACAGAGGGGTGATCTCCCCACACCCAAAAGCATAATGGGTTTAGCTGGCACTGCAGGGTGTACTTTCAAAAATCAAAACCCAAATGTTCTGACCCTTTGACCCAACTACTAGCATCACAGCACACACAAAAGGCTTTCCTCAGTCTTTGTCTAAACTTAAAAGGAACAGGCACTTATAGTCTCTGTAATTGTATTACCCCCTGATAAGTAGCTGTAGTAAAGTGTAAATGAACATATAGTTTTTACATATCAAAAGTCCGTTTAACAAATGCAACACAGCCTCATTAAACTCACAGTGCACTTCCCCACTTCTGCTTAAACTCAGCTATAAGCAATTTCCCTTTGTTTGTTCTTTTCTCAAGCAAAAGCAACCCCAAAGCAATGAATAAAACAACAAAGTAATTTTGCTCAGAGCAAACAAATCTGATTTCCCTCAGAAGAAACATGCTCAGGATCCCAAACTCCAACTCTAAAAGGACAAAGTTTGAGACAAACAAGTCCAGACACCTAAGTGTGTTGGGGGGGGAACTTCTGTCTTCAATCACAAATGAAAATAAACTTACATACAGTTTTCACCTTGCATTATAATGTGGTTCACACATTCATTATAGTAGTTCTGCTGCTACTTCCTCTCTCAATCTCCTAGCCGCAGCCAACATGGAGTTTCCCAATTAGGACTGTACATTCAGCACCACCTCAACAGCAAGCGACACTCATAAAAATGATATAATGTGAAATTTTCAAAGGCATAAATATTAATTAGGTGACCAGCTTGCATAGACTTTCAATGGGAACTGAGTGCCTAAGAGCTCTCTGTGCCTTTAAAAATCTCCCTTGCAATATTTTCCTGTTACATTTGTACAGCTCTGATCAAAGATTTAAAGATAAAAGGAGTGCATATTAGTGATGCATAATATATATGTTCAGCTTAATGAACTGTGGGTTGTAGTAGTGTAAAGTTAAGTACATACATCTTTGCAGGATTGGGGCTCTGTTTAACTTTAGGTGATGTGTCATCTTCTGAAATAGGATATTAGGTCAAGATGATTGATATAAATACCTTTGAATACACTCAAAGCCAATGATCAATGGAAGTTCAGGAATGAATCTATTATTTCCACTCACTGTACTCAAAAATGCAAGTCTATAAAGTTCAGATACTCAATAATGGATTATATGTATATTTAAAAAAGTAAATAGATATTTTTAAGAGCCAGCCCTCACAAGATCCTAATTTCCGATTTGGCGTGAAATTGAGTTCAAGTGACATGTGAAATTGAGTTCAAGTGACATGTGAAATTAAGTGCCCTATCCATGTCAGAAATGCACAGTGATGCCATTACATATATCCATACGGCTTTTTAACAATGTGGAGTTTCATAGATATACAGTATATGTCCAGCAAAGTAACATTCCTACAATCTTTAGCTCTTAACTTTGGGGAATATTCTTCAGATCATACAGTGGGTTTATACGGTGTGATTTCCATTAGCATGAATAGGAAATATGTATCTCCAGCCCTGCATATCAAATTAAGAATATATACCCTACAACTTCAATCAAATAAAAATAATAGGTCTGAATTTATTTCTGCACCACTGGAAATACCAAGCAGTGTCCCCCTTCTGGATCAAGTTACTCTGAAAATTTGAAAGACGATAAAGACCTTCTACACAACAAGCTTATTTAGGATCTAAAAATGAAGCAGGTATTCTTATTAACAAATGGCTGAATACTTTGCTCAGCAAAGCATAAATCACAGAATACATCATATATAATCAAATTAAGAAGGAACTTGTTCTTCAATCTGTTCACCGATCTGTGATCAAATAATTGCTTTTCTTAGAATGAAATGGTAATAATTAAGCTATATGCTTTGAATACTGCTAAAAAGGTATATTCTAAAATAAAACCATTAATTAAATTAATCCATTTATTCAGTTGCGTAGAACAAGAGAGATAGTGAAGTACACAGATTTTAAACAGATTTGTGTCACCAAGGGATACGATCACCTGAACTCTCATAGCCCTTGGGAGGCAGGAGCTCTATGGCTGCAGACATTTCTCCTTGCAGCATGAAGGGAGGTGCAGTTCATTCAGTTCCCACCACTGAGGTGCGCTGGGCTCCAACCAAGCCAGGGAAGCACTGATTATCTGGGTCACCGCCAAGGGGAGCTGGGCACACACCCGTGGCTGAACCAGCAGCGACACTGGCACTGCCCTGCCAGCATCTTTCCTGGGCTCCCCAGCTGGCTGAAGATAGTTCCATAGACTGCACTTGTGGACGGGCAGAGTCAGAGTGCTGCACTGGGGCAGGGTCTTAGGGGGAGAGGCAGGGACTCAGGGAAGAGAAAGGTGGGACCACAGTGCAGGCACCAGTGGCCCTCTCACTTGTAGGGAACTTTCGGCACTCCTAGCCAGCGCAAAGGCAGTGGGCCAGTGTGATTCCAAAGGGAGGTGACCCAAACTGCATCTGGCATTTGCCCCCTGCAGCCGTTTTTTATTTTGGGGAGACTTATAAGAGGACTGGGAGGCTATGTGCCATCCAGGCAGCTTAGTCTGTTCTGGATTGGAATCAATAGACTGATGGCACCTTGGACAATTCTTTGCATTTTGAAGGCATCATACAAGTAAGTCAAGTCATGACCTGAAATACCCATTTAACTGGCATCTTCAGCTCTCTCACTGAGGACCACTTTCTTCATATTAATAAGATCTTGTCCATCATACAATGGGTTGTCAGTGTGAGTAAGCTCATCCTGTAGCTTTAAAATTACCTCTTCTTGGCATTTAACAGCACCTAGAGATCCAGACCATGCTTGGTTACTTCTCAGAAAGTCATCTCTGCCATCCTTAATGTTCTGTTTCATATTCAATGGAGATGTCAGGAAAAACTGGGTAAGAGCACTCGGATATGGTGTTATGCTTCCCAATGTCTTTTATTGCTGTGTGTCCATGTTCTAGGGCTTTGTCAGAACAAAATGCACAGAAGGGGACTGGCGACAGCTGTCACTACTCCTAGCATTGTTGACTTTTTCCTGATACTCAATGTACTTCTCCGAACTTGCCAAATTCAATTATGGGTGCACTTCTTATAGCATGCAAAGTGACACTAAGTGCTGGGTTAAACAGGTTCTCTGTGGTAGTAGCCTCCAAAGACTCAGCTACTAGACTGTACTCTCTCTCTCCACTGATCCCTAAAAATGATCAAGACCAAAGTAAAAACAAGGATTTTGTAATAAATTACTCTAGTATTGTAATTAATTGAGTCATGTAATGCATGTTACATATTATGTGCATACCATTTGTGATGAATTCCAGTAATTTGTGGCTGGATATTGATATCTTAACCAGTGCCTCATTATAACTCTTTTGGCATAATAAAGAACACTGATAATCAATACAACTGAAGCTCCTCTTTTTCCTGGTGATGGCAAATCAGCATGAAGCGTTCCTTCCACTTACTGTAATATTAAAAAACTAATCAGGCATCATGGGTTGAGCACGAACTGATAACACATTGTCAGTTGAGGGACACAATTTAACTTTCTGAGAGCTCCATGTTTAACATGCCCACGTTAAAGTATAATTTTAAAAGAGCTGAATTTTATATGCTTTCTTGAATATACAGCTACATAGATTTGTCATGTTTGGTTACCATTGTGTTTGCGAGAGAAAGGACTGTTGAAGGATACCCAACTCAACCTATTTCCAATGGCAATATAGTATCAAATTTTTCACCAACCAGAGGAACTGGAACTGGGAGCAGAAGTAGTGGTGGGGGCCAAGGAGGGCAGCAAATCTCCCCCTGCCATGCTACAGAGGGTAAAAGTAGCAGGTCAGTCCAATAGCCATCTGGCCTAGTGCTCAGCTAGTGGCAAGTGATTCCAGCATTCTTTCTGGCCTGATCATTCTAGAGGGGACCCCAGCTAAGACATATGGAGTGGGAATAAATCCCTCCTGAAGGTCTCTTCTACTCCCCTTAGGGTGTTGCCATGTCAGAGGTACAGAGGAGAGAGGCAGGGAGACCTGGGAGAGAGATGTGGTAAACCAGTAAGGGGTCCAGATATTTTAACAAGTTAACTAGTCAGTCAGTGGGACAATGTTGCATTCTCTGCAGTATTTTGTGGTTTTCTACCTCCTAAAGAAAGGTGGGGGTGGGAATATGGACTGCTTCCAGAGTAGCTTTCAGAATGCTGCAGCCACTCCTCTCGCAGTTCCAGACATGAGCTTCTCTTCCTAATGTAACTTGATGTGCTTTCCTCTTGCACCTGAGCTACCACAGTTCTTTCAAACAATTCCTTCACCTGGCATATGCCCTGCAGCTGCTCCTTAGCCCAGTACTGCTCTATGTCTTGTCCTGGTTTAGCGTGTGGTCTGTAAACCCCATCACAATGACATCAGTGAAATGAATCAGAGGGGTAGCCATGTTAGTCTGGAATTGCAGAAGTGACAAAGAGTCCCGTGGCACCTTAAAGACTAACTAAAGTATTAGAGCATAAGCTTTCGTGGGCTAATACCCACTTCGTCGGATGCATCTGACGAAGTGAGTATTAGCCCACGAAAGCTTATGCTCTAATACTTTAGTTGATCAATGAAATGATAATTCTATAGATTTTTAAGACTCAAATGACACCTGTCTCACCTTTCTATCATTAACTTGCCCATAGAATTACACATGCTCCCAGACTATCATGAGAAGTTGTCACAGCAGAAACCCTAAGGTTTGAATACTTTTGATTTTTACCTGAAAAGAGACAAGTAAAGATAATTGAATCAAACCCTCACTTTCTTTTATATTCAGCCATTGACTCAAAAGAAAAAAGAAAATGTATGTTTTCAGCAGACAGTTTTCTATTAGTCACCATATATAAGTCCTAAATAGTACCTGGGCTCACGATTTTTAAATCATGAAGTTTAGGCTGAAAGGGGGTATTTTTGAAGGATTTATTTGATTTGAACCAGTCTGACAGTCTATCTCCATGTTGTCATGCTGTACTTTATAATAATCCATACCAACATCATGCTGACACGTTAGTCTGGTTTGAAATCACTTGCATACACATGGCACAATTCATTGACTTTTCATTTATCATGATCTCTGCAGTCCTATTTCAAAGTGAATTAACTTTGCTGTGAATCAGGTTAGTCTGGTTTATTGCTCATGCGCATGCAATGCTACTGCAAACTATGGTTATCCCACACTGCTTTGCAGGCAACTGTTACTGACCTGTCTGTTTACTTGTCTGTGCCCTCCCCTGCTCCAGGGTCATGTTGACTGGATACATAGGATGGCATTTTGCAGATTTTGTCTGTTTGCTCCTGGATTTGAATATATCACAATAGCTGTGATAATACTCCAAAAGCCTTACAACAGCCTTGAGCAGCCACTTGGAGCCATGCTGAGATCCTGCATCTCAATGCCCGCTGAGGAGAAATGTCAGTGTAGAAAACTCTGGTGATCAGTTCTGTGTACATTGCTAGGCAGATGTCCTTGAACTGCTGCAATGGAATACGAAAGAGTGGCAAATAAAGAGCAAACAATTTTGGATTAAAAACACGGGATGAATGGAAAATATCCAGCAGGGGACATGTAATCTATTTTTTGAGCAGCAGCAGAGGACTTTGCATAACCACCCAACCCAGCGACGTTGTAGAGCCTGCTGCTACTTTCTTCCTCCACCAAGGATGACCAGCAAGACTGAAAGGATGAGCATGAGGAGGCCAGTGAAGAGATCTACTCACAGAAAGCCAGGATCTCTTTGGGATCGAGGACCCGGATGCTGGCCAGGTAAAAGGCAAGCCCAGTTCCTGCCTTTCAGCAACCAACCCTAATATCCAAGTAGCAACCCAGACTCAGACTGAGGCACCAGATTCTATGGAGGGAACCACAGCATGTAAGTATGTTTTAATTTTTATTATTATTATTATATTGTGCTATAGTGTCATGCTAGCTACTGTTCCAGGTGCCCCATGGCCACAACCACTGCAGACAGTCATGAGCTAGGACCCTTCCTAAGTCCAAGGCCTACTTCCAGCACCCCTCTCTGTCTGTTCAGCCTCCCCTCCTTTCAAAAGCAACTGGCCCAGTCAGGCAAAAAGCCTCTGTTTCATGTGAAAACCCTGACTACCATTTATGTGTGTGTTCTCACTTTACCTGAGGTAGACAATGACACTGCATGCCTGTAAAGCTACAAAGACTACAGCTCCTTGCTAAGGTATAAATGCCCTGTCACACACACACACACACACACACACACGTTAAAAAGGATTTGCTCTGGAGACAGCAAAGCTCTAAACAGCTTATTACAGACTTGAAAGAATGGTTCAAGAATCATTTCAAAACCCTATCTATTTTTCTCTGCACTTTCACCCTGTCTGCAGAGGAGAGAAAGCAAAATTTAAGACTGAAAAATTGATCATTTTTTGTCTGGATGTTATGAGGAATGGCTGCACAACCATAATAAAGCCTGCAACTACACTTTACTCCTGCAACTCCCCTTCTCAGAGGGAGCCATATTGGTAAATACACTGTGAAGTTATCTAGCTGTCTGTCCTTTGCCTTTTTGAATAAGGCCATTCTCTACCTCCTAATCACCCACCTCACTGTAACATCGGAACAGCCGACAGCTATAGGGGAGAAAAGGGGATTACTCTCCAGTCTGCCCCCAGATACTCCTGCTAACCAGCACCAACATTATATAAGCACCTCAAAGGCACAGCAAAACTGCAAAGCCAGACCCAGAAGGTAATTTCATTCCCCACCACCCCACCCCCTAATGCTCACCCCCAGCCTCCAAGTTACAAATAGCATATACTGCATAGACAAAAATCCCAGTACATGTACCACTTAGCTGATGTGCTGACTAACCTGAGTGGGAAAAGTGATTCTGTGAATAAAAAACGTGTTTGCAAACATTTCATCACATCATTGCAGAGCCCCTCCACCCTGCCCGCAAAAAATATTTTAAAAAAAGATAGAGGTGTGGAGGCAATATTTGAGGACACAGAGGAGAACAGTCAAGTAGCTCTTGAAGGAGATCATGACAGTGGTCAAGGAAAGGATGACAGTTGCCATGACATCATTGCCATGGCCAAAGACTGTAATGAAAGAGAGAGAAAGAGAGAGAGACGCAATTCTTGGAGGCAATATAGAAGCAAAATGCTCAGTTGCATTTTCTGTTAAGCTAGCAGGCAATGCAATACTGCACACCAACACCCAGGCATGTTATGGAGCCCATGGACAACACAGAATATTGGTAACAGCAGCAAATCCTCCTATGCAACTATATTTCCAGAGGTCATTCCCCAATTGGGCCAGTGCCCCCAGCTCTTTTGAGTCCTTTATTGCCCTGGTAATTTTGAGCCTTGCCACTCAACACCAGAAGGCCCACTTAACAAGAAGCGGCAGAGTCAAGACATCTACTTGCCAGTGTCTTTAAGCCTCTCTGCCTCTTGTTTGTGTCCTGCGCTGCACTGTTGCTCTTAGTGGTTTTGTTTCACGCCTGTTTTAATGAAAAAGTGTCCTTTGTAGTTAAATACATTTTTTTATAATTAAAATTGTTTCATTATCATTTCAGATGAAGGTTCATTACTGTACTTTACATAATACATTGTTTAATAACCACCTTGAAACCTTCATCATAAAAAGTCAACACTTCACTTTAGTCAGAATATAATTAAGTTTGCACTAAACATAAGGTTTTCTGAAAACACATAGGCAGAGACACAAGGGAAAAAGGATTGCTGCATTGCTAAGCTTTCTCTGCCTGTGAATAACAGGAACTGTTCAAAACATTTCTAATCCCTTCTCCCTCTCTGAGAGTTAACAATTGAATGTACAGGTGTGCAATTTCAGGCATAAGATTCTAAATAAAAGCAATGGGCATCCCTGACCATACTGCCCTGGCTGTTTGCATTTTGTATCAGATATCTTGCTAGCTGCTCAAACGGCTGAGCAAGCCTCTGCACCTTAGCTTTTTATCTGTTACTAAGGCTCTCTCCTTTACTCTCACAAGTATTTTGAAAAATACAAAAACGTTGCTATAATCTTTGGGATTTTTTCCCATCGATTCAATAAACAGCATCATGTCTCTTTCAAATGGTCAATTACACATTTTAGTAGCATTCTGCATCTACTTGGGCAGATCTTTCTTTCAAGAGATCTTTCTCTCTGTCCAAGTGGCCTTTGAATGGCTTCATTAACCACAAAAAAGAAACAATAAGCCTGGTCTCCCCAGCCTAACTGGAGAAAGTCCACACCATTAATGCCTATGATGTTTCTGAAGGCAAACAGCCCTTTCACCCTTAAGACAAATAGAGCTGAGTTTTGAAAGTATTGTGAACCTTGCATTTATGTTTGTAAACTTGCCTCAGTGTCCAACCAGCTCTTGGATCTCCATGGAGAAATCTCTCTTTGTTTATAAATTGTGAGCCATGATGGCTGGGGGTAGCAAATAGTACATGGGTCCTATCAATTGCACCAGTAAAGTTTAGGAACCCAAGGCATCCAAAACCATCATCAATAACCTCCTGAGCAATACCAAACTTTAGAACCCAGTGTGACCATGCCTTTTCCGTGGTATCACAGGTTTGCAAGACAATGGTCGATCGCTCCTAGCTGAATTGGTTTGCTATGGACTGGTATCATTTGGGATGGCCAGCTTTCAGACAGCAATCACAACCTGCTTGGCCGCATGTATGCAGTGCCACAAAGGCATGTTGCCATTGTGGATCTGGGATTAGTTCAGCACATCTCAAGTAGTTGCCTTCCCCATGCTGAACTTCGCTCACCAATGTTGGTCATCCCAGGTCTGCAGAATGATCCTTTCCCACCAATTCAGGCTGTTTTACTGAGCCCAGAAACTGCATAGCATGCTGTGAAGCTGCTCCAGAAACCAGTTCTGTACTCTCTCATCCTTGTCCTGATTTCATCACTGATGACACCCCTGTAGCTAGAGTAGCTGCTATCACATCATCTTCCTGGTGGGGTGTTAGGTGAAATCCAAAGCCAAAGTCATCTGTCTTTTGGTGCCAAATATAGGCCAAGCAATGTCTGTGTATTAGAGGTTGCCATCACGACGGTGTGGCTCATTGTTGGGTCCATGCTGAACAACTGCAATTTAAAAATTGTAGTAGCCTGCCCAGAAAGGAAGTATGGGGTGGAGACACATGATTCATGTAATTTGTTTTTAAATGAACTCTCCTGGCTTCCCTCATGAATCCCACGGTGCCTGGTGAGAAAAATCCCAGAATTCACACTGCTCCACAGTGAAGCAAAGGACCCGGGGATACTCTCCACAAATGATATGTCCTCAGTTTGCAGCAAACTATCAGTGTGTATACACAATGATGCACATTGACTGAGGGCACACTGTCCCATGTGCATGCTATTAGTGTGTATTGCATATTCCCTGATATACATAAAAAGCTGCAGATTAAATCCCCCCATATAAAAAATCCAATAGTTTCCCTCTTTCCAAGTACATATACTCTGACCACCTGTGAGCATTATAGATACCCTTTCAAAAGAATGCCATTGCAATTCTGATAATTCAAGTTCAGAAAATTATACCCTACCTGCCCAGTGCAAAGTTAAGTGCATGCCTAAATTTTAGCAGGACTTATCTTTACACTGGATTTCGCAGTCCCCCAAGAATCTCTTGAAATCCGCCCCCCCCCCCCAGACCCACCCCCAATAGCCATATAAGAATGGCTTCTCTACTAAATTTTTTGACATTTGCATAATTTTTGGATAATACAAACACAGGCAATTGTAACTACAAGGGATTCACTGAAAAATCATTTACATATTGTTAGCTGTCAGTTAAAGGATACTACTTTATTAGAAGTACAGTTTTAAAAAAAATACTCTAGCTCCCCCACCTGGTTTTCTGTGATCATAGACATTGGAACACTTTAATAGGTCAGGGTGAGTGTACTACAGCACATGTAGCCATACAAGTGTCATGCAATGCATAATACAAGTACAATATATGGAGAATGTACAGAGACAAGTCCAACAGAATCCACACCTGTAAAAGCCCTAAACTGCTATGATTACTGGATTCAGATTAAAAAAAAAAAATCAGACTTCACAAACAAGAAATCAACTTATTTATAGACTACAACAGACCTCTAAAAAGCTGTGCGGATATAGAAAATCTGCTCTCTAGCTTGCATATGCAACAGGTCTACTCTTTAAAGACAACTAGAGTGCAGCAGGTCAATGATGCTAGACAGCCTTTTATGGGAAAAAGAGTTGCATCGACATCCATTGAAATAATGGAAAAAAACTCCCTTGTCTTCAGCTGTTTCAGACCAGCCCAGAAAGAACAATTATTAATTTACTGCAAGTATCCCAAATCCACATGAACCTTCCCACAGTCTGCATTAACATACAGTGATCAGCAAAACAAAAAACTTACTTTATTCAACAGTTCTGTGCCAATCACTGGCTTCTGATAATCACAAAGTTATTTTCTGTTAAGTCAAAGGGAAAAATGAATGGCTGGAAAATTACTGTAATGTAAAAGCTGTACAAGATATGGGCAAAACTGATGATTCAGAAGCCAATGGCTAGAATTACTGGTGGACTAATTTTCGAGAACAGCAAAGGTGACACAGATAAAAACATTGCACTATTAAACAGAGAAATTTAGCTGTTCTATAATGGGGAAAAATCCATATAACTCAGATTAAGTAACTAATAAATGCACAAAATTATAGATCCTTCAAATGAGAGTATGAGAAACATGAGTGTGACACTGGGGATTTAAAGAACTGGAAAGAAATTAGATTTCTTTCATTGCTCTAATATTTTTAGGATACTGACTCATATGACAAGAAACAGTTTTAATGTGAATGCCTTTCAGTTGTTCAAGCTGTTTCTTTCTTAGGAATTCTTCAGATCACTGGAGAAGAAAGGGCAAAAGGTGAAAGCAACAGGACAGTATCACCAATTCAGTTTTAATCTTAAATTCAAAACTCCTTTTCAAATGCAAACCAAATACAGAGTAAAAATTAGCATAGGAGGCACCAGTAATAAAAGTAAAGAGAAAGAATGAAGTAATTGGTTTTCAGCAAAGCTTAAAGCAAAGCAATAGCAGAGAAAACACTGCAGCTTAGAAAATGATTTGTCATTGCAATGATTCATTTCTAGTTTATAATAGGTTTTATTTTCCTGCTTTGCAGTAATACATTCATTACATGCCCAATTTAGAGCAAAGTTAGCCTCTGAATTCCATATAAATATACAACAGTCACTTTTCATCTCATCTTGCAGGCTACATCAGTATGCTATTGAGTAGACCTGGAAGATATTAATGTAGAACAACAATAAATTGTGAATAGCTGTCTTTTATTGTCCTATTGCCAAAAAAGCATAGGTTATTTACTAATGACAACAGATTACTGCACAATATATTAGGCCAGATTCTCATCCCACTGGAGTCAATAGTAAAACCCACTGGTTTGAATGGGATTAGCATCAGATCCATACATCCTATTATTGCAATGTTGAAAGCAGTTCATCTAGTTCAGATCTTTGTGCCTTGAGACACAACGCTATCTAGAAGGAGCCCACGTTTGCAGAACTAACTATAGGAGCGGTCCATTGGACCAGTCTGATCTTGTAGCATTTTGCACCCAGTATTCATAATGGCTCTACACAGTACAAGGCTGTAGAGAACTAGACCATTAAATTCAATAGGATTATGCATATGGACAAAGCAAGCAGTTTTTGGTGCTAAATAATCCAGATTGCAAGTTACCTCAACCAGAACTACAACTTTTAGAAACCTTTATTTTCAGAAGAATGAAAAGCAAACGTAGCTGGCCATTTTTTCCCCCAAAGAAGGCACATCTAAACAATAATTATACAAATAATACTTTAGATCTGTATTAAACCTTTCATTAGAAGAGTCTGGTGATAAGCAAAATTCAGCTCCAAGGACCTGCATTGCAAATAGCCAAAGTGGAAAGCTTTTCTCAGTAAGCTTTGAAAGCAACTGCCTGTGAACACATGAGAAATGTTTTTTTCCGTATATAATGGCATGTACATATGGAGAGTGGGTGTATAATTTTTATTTTTGTACAAATCAAAAGACATAAAAGATTTGCCATTCATCATTTTAACTATGACATATCACATACATAAATCAAATGAGTAGTTCAAGACAGACTTACACTTGATGATCCAGAGATAGGAGCCCACCCCTAGAAATGTTCTTGTTTAACTGCTCTCAAATGTATATTTACACTTGTGTAGTGTTCCAGGGATGATATACATAGGCTATAACACAGAAAAGGTAATACTGGTGTTTTTAAAAGACCCTGCAAAAATCATCCCTTGGGTCCCCAGAGATGAAATCCTAGCTCTTGAAGTCAATAGAGAAACTTCATTGTCTTCATTAGGGGCAGGATTTCACCCCAGGAATTCTTATTTTTAACAATGTTAAATATTAATTATCTTCCCTTCTAGGATATGTAAATAAATTTAAGCATTCAGATATTCCAACAATAGACCAGGAAAGCAAGCCATCCAGAAAATGAAAAATATTCTGATTATCAAATACTTGTTTCAGAAATGGGAGTTTCTTTCCTCAGGAAAAAACAAACATGTTAAGAACTTTTTCCCTGAAAGCCATTTTACTTATGCGTAATACAGCTGATGGTAATGGGGTATAACCAGATTATCACATAGCAACAGAGAGTGTAATTTTCATAAATTTATCACCTTTCAAAAAGTTCTCAACATTATTAAGAACACCTTCTAAGTTCTCATGGTATTTAGTTTGACAACTTGGAATTGTGTGTAGTTTGTCCACTTTGGGCCAAATTAAAAGTTTCAAAAGATTGCTCACCAGTAACACAAGATGCAAGAAGTTAAAGATTAAAAAGTCTTTATAAAGAGAAATTTCAGATTTATACAAGAGGAATCCAATTATCTGCACATAAGATGATGTCTGTGGCTAAGTCTACCTTTAGAGAGAAATACTCGCTCTGACAAATGCTCAGTTGGTTGCTCATGAGTTTCTTCTTGCAGCAGTACCATTAGATAATGGAATTGTTTTAATCTAAATCACTTCAGTAAAACAAAAGTTCATATAAACTGTGTCAGGGCACAAAAGCTAAATGAGCAACCTGCTGCTGTGTGAGGTTTCTTGACACTTGGTCTCACACCCTAGGATAAGCTGAAACCAAATGGTGAAAAGCAGAGAGCAAGGAGATGCTTTGTATTGATTATTCTTCCTCCCAAATTTGATTGCAATACATGGTTAGCAAAACCATTAATTAAATAAAAGTCTGAGTAATCAACAAACCCTTAATTATCTGCTAACTGACGTGGATTATTCACAACCAGTAAAAACGGCTAAGTTTATTGAACGATTTGTTAGCTCTTAATAGTTCTGCAACAGGGTGGTTTGCTCATTTAAGGGCCAGGGCCTGAGGCTAGCCAGCCCTGTTCAATTATTAGATCCAGCTGGGAAGGTTCAGGTGATGCCTGACAGAGTTCCTTTATAAAGAGAGATGCAGGAGGGAAGTTGGTTCATGTTATTGGTCTTAGAGCAGAGAGAGATGCACATAAAAGGGAAAAGCCTGAGTTGACCAGAATAGTTTTGTGTTAATTTGTGATTTTTGTGTTTGAACTAATGAACTGTGCACTGTCAGAAGTCCTGAAAGAGACTTTGGTATGGCATTAGTCATATCTGGCTGGGAGATCTAGGTCAGCAGCCCTACAAATTCTCCTACTAATGGCCAGCAAATTAGATAGGAGGGACTGTGCAATGGCAGGAGAAAAGGCCAATACAATTTTGAGCTACATACTTAAATACGACAACATGGAGCAGGAAATTGTAGGTCAGTGACTGATGTTCACTCCATTAAACTCTCCATCTGCACTGTTGGTCAGTATATCCCATGGCAGGAATTGAAATCACCATTGCGATGGAAGGACTTGGAAATATGGGCAGAGTGGGGGCTGGCCAGTTAACTGGTGAAGGTTTATAGAACATCAAATCAGTGTAACATCATATACCTTTATTGCCTGCCATTGTACAATGTCATTTAGAACGGGTGTTAGTATAGTAAACGGTGGAGAGCCATTCTCTAAGATGGCATCCCATAGTGCTGGTTATGGTGATGAATCACAGCAGCAGCCTGGAACTGAAAGCTGCGCATCAGAAATGGAGTGCATCTCCTGAAGCAACATAACACATATTTCCAGGTTTGTAATTAGATGGAGGAGGATCTTTCCTTTTGCCACCACTCTCTCAAACACTGGAATGCAATGTATTGAGAACCAGCCCTAGCACTAGGGTTCATAACAAATGTCCTGAAAAGGAACCCATTAGACGACAGCTCTAGTGGCCTGATTGTTGCTTAGAACGTGTTCCCATATTCTACATTTTGTCTATTTTTAAATTGGTTCACACTACTCATAGGGGATGTCATGAGAAGGCAGCAGACACGTACCTCAGGAAACTTCTACAGCTCTCTAGGATCCAAAACCAAAGCTAAGCATTCACAGTCTCAACAGATATCACCTTCTTGTTTTCCAGGAATCTGCTGCTAGTGGTCACAGAGCAGACAATGCTTGACTTTTTCCAGAGTCTCTGCATTGGCCATCTTTGATCACTATGAACCCACAGATATCAATAAATCAGCTCATGGAAGGACCAGATGAATTTTCAGAAAGCTCAGCAGGTCTTTCTAGCAGAGCTAGAGACACTTGTCAGTGAACTGGATGAGTTGGACTTGACATGTCCAGCCAACATGAACGATTTCTATCAAACTTTTTTTAAAAAAATTAGTTCAGGCAGCTGCTAAGAAATCAATCCCTGGAGGCTATCTTCAACAGCATATCCCTGGGTGTTTGTCAGAGGCAATTAAGCTCTACCAGGAATTCATCTCTGCTCATAATGAACAGCCAGCCATTACCAAGAGCTTTCAACCGCTTGATCAAATAAGGTGTGATCGATGAGAGAGAGAGTCGCAAAGATTAACTTTATTCATTCTAGCTGAAAAACCTGACAAACCATCAAGAGACTTTCTGGAGATTCCAGCCTCAGCAAAAGGGAATTACCACTCATCACAAAAGCTATCATATCACAGCTACTGGCTAATGGCTGTACACATAACTTGGGTAAGTCTTTCAGCCGCCGCTTCCCGCAGCGCCCATTGGACTGGGATGGAGAACCGGGGCCAGTGGGAGCCGCAACTGGTGAAATGGCGGGTAAACAAAGTGACGGGGGCTGCTAAGGATGCTTACCCAGCAGTCCCACGTGCCAACGTTGCCGATCCCTGGGGTAAAGTCTGAGGTTATAGAGAGGTGGCAGGCTCCTAGTGTAGATTGAAACTTGATGGTTCCATTTTCAGAGAAAGAGTTAGATCAGGCCATAAAGATTATGAAAACAAAGAAGCCTTTAGGCCTGGATTTTAGCTACTTCCCTAGGCCCAAGAGCCAAAATCTGGCTGCTTTGTTTCCTTAAATGATGTTTCCAAGAAAACAACAACATCCCCCAAATCTGGCCAATGCTATTCTGAAACCAGAAAACACACTGAAAGATCTGAAGAGCTACTGATCCATCTGTCTCCTTTGTGTCACATACAAGCTCATGAAGAGACTGATTTTGATGAACATCAGTGAAGTTATCAAACCACAACTGCCATTTGTCCAGGCTGGTGTTAGATGAGGATGGGGTACCCAAGATCAAATTGCTTAAAATTAAGTGATAACTCCAGTCAAATATTTCTTAAACAAATGAAAAGAATATAAATACCAAATTTAACAAGCACACCAGATTGATAGACTGCCCACAGTACACAATGTAACTGTGATTTAACTACAAACATTCATAATGGAATTGATTTGCATCTCCTGGCGGGGGGTGGGGGGGCAGAGGGGGGGAGAATGGTATTTGTGAATGGCACAACATCAAAATATGATTTATTTAGTAGATCTTTCATTTTTGTACCTGTGATATGAAAAAAGTGATAATAAGACTGCCTTGCTGTTTCATTTCAAATTCCAGGAAAGTCTGTTAGCTTCAGAAAAAGCTGAAACAGATGGCAGTTCCATGGTAGATATTTATTAATTGTAATAAGCATTTGGATTTACTGACAAAATGTGGGCATTTGGAAGCCCATTGTTTATGTTCTGTATCACACTCTTGCACAATATTCTGATTCAAAGAAGCATTTTTCATTTCCAGCTGAGTCCTCCTTGAAATAAATCTGATAAGCTGAACCAAAATTTTCAGAGGTTCATTCCACTCTTAGACATAACATTCTATTTAATAAATAACTAAACTAGTTCAGAAAAAGTTTGTGCAATAACAGAAAATGAAATGCATACAACAGTCCAAAAAGGCAGAACATCATGCAGCCAACTGGGATACCATGATAGCAACATCAAATGGCTCAGCAGAGGCATACAGCAAAATTCTGAGATCTGAGTACTGCAGACTCTATTAGGATGATAAAATGTAGTAATAAGTCCAAGTCATAGTTGGCAGAAGAAACCACTTTCATTTATTTGTAAATAGGATGACCACATTCAGTAGATTATAAGATTTGCAATGATATCTTAAGAGACCTTTTGCACATAGCATATTCCAATTACATTATATTCACAGAATCAGAGGGGTAGCCGTGTTAGTCTGGAATTGCAGAAGTGACAAAGAGTCCTGTGGCACCTTAAAGACTAACTAAAATTTTTTTAGAGCATAAGCTTTCGTGGGCTAATACCCACCTAACTAAAATTTTTTTAGAGCATAAGCTTTCGTGGGCTAATACCCACCCTAACTAAAATTTTTTTAGAGCATAAGCTTTCGTGGGCTAATACCCACCAAGTATTAGCCCACGAAAGCTTATGCTCTAAAAAAATTTTAGTTAGTCTTTAAGGTGCCACAGGACTCTTTGTCACATTATATTCACAGTCATTAGCATATTTTCATAAAAACAGAGTGTAATGTCACAATAAATATAATTCACTAGTAACTTTTACAAGTCTGTTAGGATCATGCAGTAATGAAAAGATGAACTGCGTCTCAGAAGAGAGAACATTCAAAAATAAAAGATGCCTGGAAGGTAGTTCATCGGAATTCTTTTGGGTGGATTCTTCAACAGAGACTCTTTCATCCAAATTATGGAACATGCTGTGGCAGCAAAGATCATCATTCAGGAAAAAAAAAAAATCCAACCTTTAATTCAAAAATGGGTTGGGAAATCTCCACCTTCCTCATGCGAAAACTCTGAATGTAGACAGGTGCACATAAGAAACAAAGAGAAAAGATATTTCATGAGAAATTTGTGTTGTATTGAACAACAAATGAAGTGTAAGGAAAGGATGCAATAGAAAACCAACATTCAGTTGGGCTCATCATGAGGCTGATTGAGATGGCAATTAGTAAAAATACCTCCACAAAATGTTATATAAGGATGGATTTCCCACAACTTAGTCCAGCAAATGTTGAGTATTTATTATAGCTGTGGGCTCCCAAACTTCATTATATACAGAGGTTCCCCATGTATTAAAACCTTCCTGACCCATTGTCAGTTTTAAATTATGTATTTACAAGGAATAAAAAAAAAAAAACATGAAAAAAACCAGACCGAAATATTTTAGGTAACTGCAGCTGAGAGGAGATAGGAGTCTGGTTGCCTTCTGCTTAAAAATGTTCAATATAATGCAGTTCTAACAAGACCTGTTGATGTTAACTTTAGGTGCCAAGAACTGATGTAATACCAGATTAAAATTGTTGGTCAAATCAATACAGATTAAATCAGAACACTTCCAATTACGTTGTCACCAATAAGTATTTAATTTGAATGTTAACAATGGGTTTTGTTAGTTTATTAAATGTCAATTGATTAGTCAAAGAGCACTTATTGATACTTGTAATGTAGTGAACTCAGGAACACCACAGCCAAAGAAGTGTTATTCTGAAACACAACTATTTGAATATGCTACAGACAGAATATTCCTGATTTTGCATTTTATTTCCTGGCAGTGGGACAGTTGTGGACGTTACCTAAAGATTGATGACGATCAACAGATAGCTCTGGTAGTGGTGCTATAAAGGAGGGCTTTGGGATGTTCAACCACTGGGAGTCATGCATGAGCAGAGGACAGTTCTCATGACATGGACTCCACCTGGGCAGTGAGGGAAATAGATTTCTAAGAAATTGAGGTAGATGGGAGATGCTCAGTGTCCAGCCTGATTCTAATATAGAGCAGGAGGAAAATCAAGAAAGAACAGATAGAGCAATGGAGAGAGGACGAGCAGAGAATAGGAAGAGAGACATCAAGAGGAAAGATAGTGCCAATACCAATGATGCTAAATTCAGATAGGCAATACGGGCAGTAGAATGACTGTACCCAATCAGGTGAGGAATGTGGGTGAAGCCAAGCAGAAATAACTAAGATGTCTGCAAATGAATGCAAGGAGCCTGGTAATAAAATGGAGGAACTAGAACTACAGATACAGTATGTGAAACCAGATATTTTAGGGGCAAGAGAATAATAGTCATGACTGGAGGACAGGTATTGAAGGGTATGTGCTGCTGAGGAAATACAGGAATAAAGGTAAAAGTGGTAGAGTAGCATTGTATATTAATGGTGAGGTAGACCAGGGGTAAGCAACCTATGGCACAGGTGTCAAAGGCAGCACTTGAACTGATTTTTAGTGGCACTCACACCACCCAGATCCTGGCCACTGGTCTTGGGAGCTCTGCATTGTAATTTAATTTTAAATGAAGCTTCTTAAACATTTTAAAAACTGTATTTACTTTACATACAACAGTATTTTAGTTCTACATTATAGACTTACAGAAAGAGACCTTCTAAAAATGTTAAAATATATCATCGGCACATGAAACCTTAAATTAGAGTGAATAAACGAAGACTCGGCACACTGCTTCTGAAACGTTGCCAACCCCTCACTGTAAAGAAATTAGAAGTGATAAGACAGAATCTGTTTTGGTCAAAATCACTTTGGGAAAGAAAGCTTACAGAGCCTGTAGTAGGATAGTGCTTCGGGTACGCTACAGATCCCCAGGATCTGATCTGGATATGGATAGAGACCTCTTTAATGTTTTTAATGAAATAAACACTTCTGGGAATTGTGTGAGTATGAGTCCTTTGCGGGACTATTTTTTTTAATCCCGTTCCCATCCCAGCCATTAATAACCACACCTTCCCGCTCCCACAATGTTTCTTGCATTTTTATCTTGCTCCCACCTGAAGAAACCTTAGATCCCACAAGAGACAGATTCCTCAATAATATTAAAAAAAAATTGGTTTGTTTTTAGATTAGACAGAGAGAGAGATGGAATTGAGAATTTTACCACTACAAGAACAAAACAAATTATCCTTAAACATGTAAAAAAAATACTTCAACTTCTGTTATAAAAAGCATCAAATCTCATTCTATCCTTACTTAACTTTTAGTATTAAAGCCTTTATTTAAAAAATAGAAAAACTTGCTTTACATTGCTAAAATTCCATTAATGACAAACTGAAGAAATATTTAGTGTTTTCCTGCAAATTACCACAATCTAGTTTTTTGCCAACCCAATCCAATGTGCAACCAAATACATTTTACCTGCTCCTTCTATTGTGTCACTGGGTCCTTTGGAACCTGTATGATCCCAGTCCTGGTGTAGGGCTCCACCAGGAGGCCATTGGCTCTCTTTTGCACCCAAAATGGTATTGTAATGAGCGTTTTTCACTTCCACCTCTGTGCTGATCTACAAAGGATAAAAGTTGTCAAAAAGCCCTGACTTTCCCTCAAGCTGTAGCAGTTTGTGCTTTTAGCTCTGAAGGTCTCCTGTGTGTCAGTCAAGAGGGTGGCTGTCACACTATAAGCAATTGCAACTTATTTACGTACAGAAGCACGTACTCCCCCCCACACACCGTTACTGGACTGAAAACCTAGAGAAGGAACAAACAACTTACAAATGGCAGGTCCACCTCAGCAGCCAAGCACGATTGCAGAATGAACTGTGCAGAGAACAAAAAGTGAACTTGTGATCTGAAAACCAGAAGTGACAGTAGTTATTACCAGATATTTAGTAAGGAAGATCTCTCATCCATCAGAGATGTTCATTCTGTCTAACATTACACCCATGAATGCACCCAGAATGGAGGTTTTATTAATTAGCTGGATTAGTTTAGCATTTCCATCATCCATTTCTTTGCTACATTAAATGTGCAAAAACATCTGCAGATACTGACCATTGTTATGTGATAGGGAAAATCTTTTGTAAACCTGACTTATTTCAGCTAACCAGAGCTAGGAATAAAAATGAGACTCTCATATCAGTATTTCTCTATATCACAAATGTATTACATTCAGAATTTCTAAAACTTACTTATTTTTTCATATGAAGTATTCAATTATAAATGTACATGTCACAGATGCTAATCCTTTTCCCCTTCTCAGATTTGGAAGAAAACAAACAAATTAAGAAATGAAAACCAAGCCAAGTATAGGGGGATTGGTGCCATATTTTTGAAAGGAAATTACCTATTACCTTTATAAGCGTTGTATGTCTAAACTACTAGGGTATGATATACATTTTTCTTATCTTCCAGAGCTGTAGGACAAAAAAAGCCTTCCATGAGTCACCCCACTCTGTATAATGAATGACATCAGACTTCAAAGTTATTCATCCAACTGTATAAATAATGAGCATTTTATATACACAACAAATGCTATAAAGATGATTATTGAAAATAAAATCATATAAAAGGATAAATCAGAATGAATTTAATTACATCTCACAAGTAATCCATAGTATTCCAGGGGTTCCTTATCTCACAGATGGGTCAAGTCACTTAGGTGCTTCATAAAATATTACCAATTATTTCTATTTCTAGAGTTCATCATAAACTTGGTGTTAGTGATTGGAATCTAACTTTGCATTTAAAATTAAGTGATGAATTCCAGTCAAATATTTCTTAAACAAATGAAAAGAATATAAATACCAAATTTAACAAGCACACCAGATTGATAGACTGCCCACAGTAAATAATGTAACTGTGATTTAACATTCATAATGGAACTGATTTGCATCTCTTTGGGGGGAAAAAGGATGGTATTTGTGAACAGCACTTCATCAAAATAGGTAAAAAAGGGATGATTTACCAAATAAATCCTATGATATGAAAGAAGTGACAATAAGACTGCCTTGCTGTTTCATTTCAAATGCCAGGAAAGTCTGTTAGCTTCAGAAGAAGTTGAAACAGTTGGCAGTTCCACATTAGATATTTATTAATTGTAATAAGCATTTGGAATTACTGACAAATGTGGGCATTTGAAAGCCCATTTTTTATGTTCTGTATCACACTCTTGCACAATATTCTGATTCAAAGAAGCATTTTTCATTTCCAGCTGAGTCCTCCTTGAAATAAATCTGATAAGCTGAACCAAAATTTTCAGAAGTTCATTCCACTCAAACATAACATTCTATTTAATAAAAAACTAAACTAGTTCAGAAATAAAGTTTGTGCAGTAACAGAAAATAGAATACATACAACAGTCCAAAAAGGCAGAACATCATGCAGCCAACTGGGATACCATGATAGCAACATCGAATGGCTCAGCAGAGGCATACAGCAAAATTCTGAGACCCGACTATTGCAGGCGCTATTAGGATAAAATGTAGTAATAAGTCCAAGTCATAGTTGGCAGAAAAAAACACTTTCATTTATTTGTAAATGAAAAACAAAACAAAACACCTTGCAGTAGAAACAAAGTTCCTGGTTTATTTAAAACAAGGTAACGCTGAAAATCCCAGATGATGGCCTGGAAAGTAATCATACGCAGAAAATAAACCTGTAGGTAAATGATAAAACACAAACCAATATAAAAATGGCACCAAGCATAGTGTAGCCTCAGCAGATGAACTTCAGATATCCAGGACTACTAGGTAAATTCCACCCTAATTCCAGACTCAGAGAATTAGTGTAATGGATCGGTATTGTCCACATCTATTCAGTTTCATTTAAAGTAACCACAATTCAGCTAATGCTGGGGTAAATGAAAATAGAAGAAAAACTAGTTGTCTTTTGAATATTCATGCCACTATTTCTCCTCATTTAAAAAAAATGGGGAAAACATACAAAGTATCTGGAATTAAAAAACAAAAGTTTATTATGAAATAAAAGTCACGATATTGTAGGGCTATTGCTATTATTCAGAAAGAGGTACTTACATAGTTATGTAACTCACCTATAGCACAAATTATAACTAGAAATAGGACATTAACAGTACCATAGAGCTGAAGAGCTCTACACTTTCGAAATGTCTAGATCAGGATCTCACAGCACCTGCCCATTTATGTTAAAATAAAAATAATGAATGGCCAGTGTGCCTGTAGTAATAGTCTCAGAAGGGGAAAAAAATCACAGTTTATCCCCACATTCAAAACAGACACCCAGAGTCTCTTTTTTGTTTAATTTTCTTGCAGCCTCTCCTTTGTGTATTGTCCAACTATACATTTTGCATAGAAGAAAAGTATTCGGCTACACTCTTGATAAACTCAGAGCTACCTGAAATCTGACCCTTATGCTCTGCTAGTCACAAAGACCTAGATCTTGTAATCCTTCCTCAGTTCCCGCTTCCAGAAAGCTTCTGTAGCTGGTGCTTCAATTTACAACGGAGCTGTGCAAACTGTTATAACACAACCCTACATTCTAATATACGTGTGGGTTGACATGAATAGTTGGACGTGGGTAAGGCATCATCATTTCTTGGGAGAAAGGATTATGGAAGTAAAGGGATCCGCAGAAACTGGAAACAGAATGTCTGTACTACATAAGATAAGTGGGAATGCCCAAGAAACCATTTATAATGGAAAAGATAAAGGATGAGATAGGTTGAGAATGTAAAGATGAGATAAAGAGTAAGTCATACACGAACAGAGAGTGGACAGAGCACACTCTACAGGGACTGGTTCTTACAAAGTAACCAAGACAGTCCAAAAACGTGTGATGCAATGGATAGTAAATGCAATACAATATGTAAATTTTATATATTGTATATAAAAAGGAAGAGCTTTGCTAAGTCACTTTGGATGTGTGGTACCCAACTCCTATGCTTGAGTCTGATCAACTCAGCATAGTCTTTCTGTATGCCAAGTAAAGGAAGCAGAGTGATAAGATTGGAGTTGAATTGAGTTCTTAGGTAACTAAGTGGAAGATGTATGGGGAAAAATCCTCACATACACGAGTTTGGTCTAGATCCATAAAATTTGCAAGAGAACCTAATACAAATTTCCATTTAACGCTTTCCCTTGCTATGGAATGAGGAAAGAGTTACTGTTTCAGAATTCAAAATTATGCCAAAACTCATCAGCAAGGTTTTATTTTTAATCATACCAACAGGCAAACATGTCAGTTTTGGTCAAGTTTTTTACAATTTTTCAACCCCCAAAACAAAGTAAATGAAAGGCTACGAAGGCATGTGAACCAAAGCCAAGTAAAAGTGTTATAAGCATGGCCTATGCAATTGTATTATATCCATGGTAGATTTTCTTCATTTAAAATAATTATAACTCGTAGATAACTAGTTAAATGGATATCATATAGTTGCATAGGCCTAGTTTATGCATACACATATACTTTTTATATAGACTGATAATCATTTTTATAAGTTTTATGTTTCTTCTCTGAGCAGTGCAACACTTTACACAATTGATTAATACTGAAATTCAGACTTTTTAATAGGAATAATTTATTCCAAAATTGGAAAGTGGTAAAAATCTCAATGAAAAAAAGTTTTTCAATCTTACTGAAAACTCTGGAAAGAGAACCTACAAATATACTTAAGTACAGTGACAATTGTGAAGTGGGGAAAACTTAATTTTGTTGTCAGAAACCTTCTCTCGACTTGATGGATCACCCCAAACTACTCATTAGAATGTATTTAGTTTTCAACTGCAAGTGCCATATTATTTTAATTTTTCCTCTAAAAAAAACATATAGGAGATGCCATGTTTTTTATGTTACTTTTAATTTTAACTTTATCCCTTAAGGGATATCCTTACTTATGTTGAGTAGTACCTTACTCCACAAAGAGACCGACTAAAGTCAATGGGACTGCTTGTGCAGATGATGCTACTCAAAATGAGTACAGGTATCAGATATGCTCCTTAATTTCCACAGGCATATACATGTGCATGGCTCTTTACAGACAAGGATAAAAAGATGAGCTCCTTATCCTGAAAAACTTACAATGATTACTTACTGATGTCAGTGGAAATCACACAACTAAAACTTTTTATACTTAAAGGTCAAATCCACCAGGCAAAAATCGGTGGAAACTATAGTAAAGAACAGAATTATCAGACACATAGATGAACAAACTATGGTGGGGAAGACTCAACATGGCCTTTGTAAAGGGAAATCATGCCTTACCAATCTATTAAAAATCCTTGAGAGTGATAACACGTATGTCGACAAGGGTGATCAAGTGGATAACGTACTTGGACTGTAAGATAGCCTTTGACATGGTCCCTCACCGAAGGCCCTTAAACAAACTAAGCAGTCATGGGATAACAGGGAAATCCCCTTATGGGTCAGTAACTAGTTAAAAGATAGGAAACAAAAGGGTCAGTTTTCACAATGGAAAGAGGTAAACAGCAGGCTCCCCAAGGATCTTTACTGTACTCAACTGCCGTTCAACAAAAATAACAAATAATCTGGAAAAAAAGGAGTAACAGCAAGATAAAATCTGCAGATAATACAAAATTACTCAAAACAGTGAACTCCAAAGCTGTCTGCAAAGAGATACACAGGGATCTCACAAAACTGGGTAAAGGGCAATAATAATTAACAGTGGAAAACAATCTCAGCTACGCATACAAAATGATGAGGTCTAAATTAGCTGTTCTAAAGAAAGAGTTCTTGGAGTAATCATGCACTGTTCTCTGAAAAGACCCACTCAATGTGCAGTGGCAGCCAAAAAAGCTAACAAAATATTAGGAACCATTAGGAAAGGGAAAGAAGAGACAGAAAATATAATGACACTATAGAAATGATTTGTAAATACCCCCCCACCCAACCTTGAATATTGTGTAAAGTTCTGGAGTATTGGAGTTTGAAGTAATACAGACAAGGGCAACAAAAATGATTAGCAGTGTGAAATAGATTCCATATAATGTGAAATTTAAAACACTAGGACTGTTCAATTTGGAAAAGAGATGACTAAGGCCTTGTCTACACTACCGGCTGGATCGAAGCACAGAGATCGATCTGTTGGGGATTGATTTATCGCGTCTCATCAGGACAGGATCAATCGATCCCCAGAGGCGCTCCTGTTGACTCCAGAACTCCAGCTTGCCAAAAGGCATAAAGCAGAGTCAACGGGGGAGCCCACTGTCAACTGCTGCCGCCATGAGGGTGGCAGGTAAGTCAACTTAAGATGCATCGACTTCAGCTATGGTATTCAAGAAGCTGAAGTTGCATATCTTAGGTCGACCCTCCCTGCTAGTGTAGAGCGGGCCTAAGGAGGGATATGATAGAAGTCAATAAAGTCATGAATGGTGTGGAGAAAGTGAATATGGAAATGTTATTTACCCCTTCACATACACCAAGAACCAAGGGTCACCCAATAAAATTTATAGGTGGCAGGTTTAAAACCAAAGGAAGTATTTCTTCACACAACTCAGTGTCAACCTATGGAACTCTTTGTCAGGGGAATGTCATGAACGCCAAAAGTATAACTGGGCTCAAAAAAGAATTTTGATGAATTCATGGAGGATAGGTCCATCAACGATTATTGGACAAGATGGTTAGGGACGCAACCCAACACTCCAGGTGTCCCTAAGCCTCTGACTGCCTGAAGCTGGGACTAGACGAACAGGGGATGAGTTACTCAATAGATGCCATGTTACATTTATTTCCTCTGAAGCAAAGGGGACTGTTGTTGTGCTGTGTACACCAAAGCAATACCCTGGAACCCTCATATTCACCAATGTCATAGAATTATGATAGGTTCCATACAAAACATGCCATGTAAAATATCATTTGAAAATTCATAATCTACTGAAATTCATTGTGCTGCCCAATTATGCATAGTTTGAGGTGTATAAACTTATGAGATTTTGCTATATGGTTGTTATTGAAATATGTTATGAGTGACAAAATACCCAATCTACTTAATTTATCTAAGAGATTGGTAAGAGGTAACTTGGCCATGGTCTGCAAGTATCACCAGAAGGAAGAGATTTCTGATAGATGACTCTTTAATGTAAATTTAAAGAGGTATCTTGAGAGCCAATAGCTGATGGCTGAAGCTAAATTAATTTAGACTGGAAATATGGTATAATTTTTTTTAACACTGATGGTGAGCAGCCACTTAAATAATTTACCTATGCATGTGATGTACTCCCCACTACATGAAGTTTTTTACAGAGATATTAGGTCTTGATTTAAAGCTATCAAGTAGTTCAAATGGAAGTTATGAACTTGATGCAGACATTATTGCATGAGGTTCTTTGCCCTGTGTCATGCTGGCAGTCAGACTAAATAACCATAATGTCCCTTCTGCCCTTAAAAAAAAGTAGTCTAAGAATCACATAGTATATGTCTTTGCCTATACAGTTTTATAGCAGCACCTTACTACATACATCTATTTAAGCTGAAATGTTCAGCAGGTAAGTGCAAAGTGGAAATGTGTGGAAAGTGGCCTTTTTCTATTGCTTACAAAAGGAAACAATGTGAACACTAGGAAGTCAACAGATTTCAAATATGGTAATACAAATCAATAATAACTATGATAGCACACATTTTCTCTACAAATTGTGGATGTTCATTTAAAGTCAGTACATTTTCAAAAAAAGCTAACTTGAAAAAATGAGAGTCAGACAACCACTGCAGTGAAAACTTACAAAAATAAAATTAAACATGCATATAAATTGATGTAGAAAGCATTCTTGTAAAAAAATGCACATATACTTTAAAATGCTTTAGAGCCCTGCTGTGAAAATGAACTTTCAGGTCATTCCAGCACTTCAAAGAAGAGGAATGATTATATTTGGAATTGGTTAGTTTAATGCATTCCATCAAATGTTTAACATTAATGGTAGCCCAAAGCTGTTCCTCTACCTTATTTATGGTAAAACAGAGAGAGACCATAAAACAAATGAACTGCACTTTTTTCTCATTTGATTCCAACGAGTTATTAGAAATGTCCCAGAGATCATCCTACTGATTAAAATTTGATGGGAATGAATGCTTAGTCACAGCATTGTGGCATTTATAAAACAAAGAACAAGGCTATGAGCTAGGTAATTCCAGAGCAAATCCACTGAAGGCAATAGATTTACTCTAAATTTACACTAGTTTAACTGAGATCAGAATGTGACCCAGAGTTCCTTACTAAATGAAGAAGATGAACTAATCCAAATTTGATATAAATTCAGCTTTAAGATTTAAACATGGTATTTTAATAAAAAGTGAGAACTGTTCCCTCCAAGCTGTGGGCATGTGCATGCGCACACAGCTCCCAAACTCCAAGCATACGCAAACCACGGGGTACACAAAAATTTGCAGAGAAGAAGTTTTTTGTGCACAAGGCCTGTCAAAAATTAGAACATTGGCGAGAACCTGATTCTTCTCTCACTTATACCAGAAGTAACTATTGAAATGAATGTGGATGTGCAAAATCTGTACAACAGGAGAATCAAGCTACCATTTCAAGTTCATCTCTTAAAACAGATTACTCCAGATATCAGAAAATATGTTAAGCGTTGGACACTTTGCTGTTTATAGATTTAACACTAAGTCTATGTGTTGTCCCTCATATCCTCTAATTAACTGCATTTCCATCTCAAAGGATACATGTCGTAAAATAGGTCTAAACTGGGCAATGCCTTGAAATAATGGCCTAACAACATTTAATTGCTCTGACATTTATAGTAATAACATTAATCATGATGTGACAAAGAGTCCTTGGCTGTAGACAATGGATTGTGTGGTGTGTCTGGGATGGAAGCTGGTGGCATGAAGGTAGGCATAGCTGTCGGTAGGTTTTTCGGTATAGGGTGGTGTTGATGTGGCCGTCATTAATTTGCACTGTGGTGTCTAGGAAGTGGACCTCTCATGTAGACCAGTCCAGGCTGAGGTGGATGGTGGGGTGGAAGCTGTTGAAATCATGGTGGAATTCTTCCAGAGTTTCTTTCCCAGGGGTCCAGATGATGAAGATGTCATCAGTGTAGTGTAGATAGAGAAGGGGCGTGAGCGAGCAAGAGTTGAGGAAGCGTTGTTCCAGGTCAGCCATAAAGACGTTGGCATATTGTGGGGCCAGTGCGGGTGCCCGTAGTGGTGCCACTGGTCTGGAGGTATATATTGTCACCAAATCTGAAATAATTGTGTGTGAGGATAAAGTCACAGAGCTCATCAACCACTTGTGCTGTGGCATCATCGGGTATACTATTCCTGGCAGCTTGTATTCTCTCTCTGTGTGGGATGTTTGTGTAGAGAGCCTCTACATCCATGGTGGCTAGGGTGGTGTTTTCTGGAAGATTATCAATGCATTGTAGTTTTCTCAGGAAGTCAGTGGTATCGCGGAGATGGCTGGGAGTGCTGGTGGCATAGAGTCTGAGTAGATAGTCCACATATCCAGACAGTCCTTCAGTGAGAGTGCCAATGCCCAAGATGATGGGGCGTCCAGGATTTCCGGGTTTGTGGATCTTGGGTAAAAGATAGAATAACCCTGGTCGGGGCTCTACGGGTATGTTAATTTGTTCCTGTGTTAGTGTAGGGAGTGTCCTGAGTAGATGGTGCAGTTTCTTAGTATATTCTTCAGTGGGATCTGAGGGAAGTGGCCTGTAGAAATTGGTGTTGGAGAGTTGTCTGATAGCCTCCTTTTGGTAGCCAGACCTGTCCATGATGACAACAGCACCTCCTTTATCAGCCTCTTTGATTATGATGTCAGGGTTGTTTCTGAGGCTGTGGATAGCATTGCATTCTGCATGACTTAGGTTGTGAGGCAGGCGATGTTGTTTTTCCACAATTTCTGCCTGTGCACATCGGCGGAAGCATTCTATGTATAGGTCCAGACTGTCATTTCGACCCTCAGGAGGAGTCCATGTGGAGTTCTTCTTCTTGTGCTGCTGGTGGGATGGTGTCTGTGTATCAGTGCGTTGTTCTGTGTTGTCTTGAAAGTATTCTTTGAGTTGGAGACGGCGAAAGTAAGCTTCCAGATCACCGCAGAATTGTACCATGTTTGGGGGTGGGGGGCAGAATAAGAGTCCTCAAGATAGGACAGACTCTTCTGCCGGGCTAAGTGTGTAGCTAGATAGATTGATGATATTGCTGGGTGAGTTACGGGTACCACTGCTGTGGCCCCATGTGGCAGGCAGGATTTTAGATATCTTGCAGTCCTTTTTCTTTTGTAGAGAGGTGAAGTGTGTAATATAGATCTCCTGTCTTATTTTAGTAAAGTCTGTTTGTGTGGAAGTTGGTTGTTTATCAATGTCGCCAGGTTGGAAAGCTCTTTTTTGATGTTTTCCTGTTTGCTGTACAGGATGCTGATCAGGTGGTTCCTCAGTTTCTTTGATAGCGTCTGACATAATCTCTCACTGTAGTCTGTGCAGTATGTAGAAAGCAATGGATTTTTTACCTTCAGTCCATTTGATATGATGTCCATCCGTTTGCATTTGGAGAGAAAGATGATATCTGTCTGTATTTGTGCAAGTTTCTTCATGAGGTTGATGGATTTCCACTCCATACAGATAAATGCAGTGCCTTGCATGTTGTCAAGAATCAAAGGGGTAGCCGTGTTAGTCTGGAATTGCAGAAGTGACAAAGAGGACTCTTTGTCACTTCTACAATTCCAGACTAACACGGCTACCCCTCTGATTAATCATGATGAACTCATTTAGTATTAATATGGAGGTCATATGTACTTCTACAAGATATTTACATTATTTCAAGCATTAATTGGACCTTTATTTTGAAGGTAATCCTGAACTGCCTAGCAGACGAGACTTGCTTATAATGAAAGCCAACATAAGAAAGGAATTCTGGAGGGCAACACTCCCTCTCTTTCAGAACCTTCTCACCCACTAGACAATACCTCTATTAAGAAAACATTTTAACAGGTATAACTTGAGTATTTTTGTGAAGAAAGGTTCAACAATTTAAAAGATAAATGCTCTCAGTTATATTTAAACTTGGAAGAATAAAATTTTTCATACATGTTAATTTCATGATTAAAACATGACCATATCCGTCATTAATATTGCCACTATTAGACAATTGCAACAAATCTTGTGCAAAGTATTTCACATAAGGTGTCAATAAAAAAGTTCCAATCTATCAAATATGATTATTCTATTTGTATTCATGTTTGTATCTACAGTTATGAATATGAACTACATACCAGTATTTCAAATGTGTTTGCTCTTCGGGTAACAGCTACAAGGTAATTTACATCCAGTCTGGCCAGCACATTGTGAATGGACTATTCAAGGTGATGACCCATTAAAGGACACTTAATTCACACAACAGGCAATTGAAGAAGCTTATCCCTGCCCCGTGAGCCTTCCTGTGGACGTTTTAGTCAGAATATGAGTAATGACTGCTTCTATGACTCAAAGCATGCTAGGGTATGTGACCTGTTCATGTGACCCCGGACTACATTTTTTTCCCCACAAACTAAGACTGAGAGCATCCCTCTACATGGGAGAAGGCAAAAAAATCCTAGAAGCATCTCCATTTTGCCTCTTTCCTGCTCTGATTTTTCTGGACTATGGACTTACACTAAAAGAAGCATTCCAACCAATGACTCAAGGACCTCCCAATCTTTTGGAAGTTACCAGACTTTACAAGCCAGCAGTTTATTCCATCACTGTTTCAAACCTGGTACAAGAATTTTGCACAGAATGTATGTATTTGTTTTCCTTAACCATTTTAACTCTCTCTTCTTTCTTTTCTCTTATAAATAAACCTATATATATTAGATACTAAAGAACTGCAAGAGAGTGATTATTGGGTAAGATATGAATTGTATGTTGATCTGACTATGTGGCAGATATCTTGAGACTAAAAGAACTCTTTGATTAACTTAGTTTTTAATAACCACTCATCATAAAATCTAGTGTCTAAGTGGTAAAACAAGGGCTAAGGAAACTGCATTTCTGATTTTTTGCTAACCAAATGTGATGAGACAGAAGTTTACACTGTCTCCACCTTAACTTCCTTTCAGCGTCCTGTTCCTCAGTTTAAGCAAGAATGAGCAGTACCTATATATCCCAGAAGACAGGAATTTCTGGTGTTGTAAGCAGCTATTGTGCCAGCCACACAAAAGATGAGAAAGCTTTTTTTTTTGTTGGTCCTCCTGCTTCTGTGCATCAATGCATGGACCACCCAGAACCTGGGCCCAAGAAAGAAACAGAATGATCTTGTGTCCATTGCTGTCCATAAATATAAATGTTAAAATTTAGGGTTAATTCCAAATGTGAAAGAAAAAGAAAGAGAAAAAGAAAAAAAAAACACCGCATTTGCACAAACTGAGATAGGCCTCAGCCTACGAAACCAGGTTTGGATTTGGATCTCAATCCAAACTGTTACAGAGTGTAATGCAAAGGGCTGGCCCTGGAAAATGACCTCTACAAAAAGTACGCATTCTACAAAAGTCTATATGAGGTGATTTCAGCTGATGTGTAGCCATATTCTTTGGTGGAAGACAAGTTTCACAGACTTTAATGGAACCTCACCCACCCGCCCACCCACCCCTGTAATGAACCCATAGTGGCTGGCTGAGTTACTCAAGTCTTCAAATCTTGATTTAAAGATTTCAAGTTAGAGAATCCACTGTTTACTCTAGTTCAGACCATGCTGAAGAGAAAGGCAATAAAATCCCCCAGGTGTCTCCCCATCTGACCTTGGGAAAAGTTCCTTCCCAACCCCATTTACGGTGATCAGTTAGACCCTGAGCACATGGGCAAGACACCCAAGCCAGATGCCTAGGAAAGTATTCTCAGTAATAACAGAGTCTTCCCATCTAATGTCCCATCTCTAGTCGCTGAAGATATTTGCTAAGTCCTGAAACAAGTTAGGATTTTTGCCTCCCGTATTCCCCTTGGAAGACTGTTCCAGAACTTAATTGTTCTGATGGTTAGAAACTGTCACCTAAATTGATTTGAAATGTACAAAGGAAAATGGCTAATGGCTAGATAGCAATTAATATTTCTAAAGCTAACAGCATGAGAACTCCTGGATTAACTGCCTTTTCAGGAATTTTTTCTTGCAAAATACAATGCCAGAGACCTACATAAGAGTCCCTCCAAAATATTTAAAGTTGACAACATAAGGAATTTTTATTTCATTCAAGGCCAAAATGTGAAACCAAAGCATTATTGACATACATTCCTCACTCTGACTCCACATGCTCAATGGCCAGTTTAATAGAAATCAGCTGTCATGCACTTCAAGCCCTTCACTGATAAGCACACAGGAATCATGTATCATTCAGGATGGTTTTGCACACACTTAACAGCTGTACATTAATGATGCTCTGAAGCAGTCATATTAGGACAAACTAATCTAAGGGCCATAAATTGATGAAAAAAAATTATAAATAGTAAGTAGATACATTTTCAAAATCCCTGCCATTCAGAAGGAACTAACCCTGCCTCATAATTAACTAATATAGGATCTGTAGAATCTTCCACTGGTTTAAATTAGCAAAATTCCTCCAAGTATTTCAAATACAGAGAAATACTGGGGAATCTCAGATACCATATGTGGTAACCATTAGCATAGGGTGGCTTTTTAGCGATTTGCATAATATACTATTTTGAAAGCGTCCTGTACCTTTTTAAAAAAACAAAAATAAAAACACCCCAATGAATGAGCAAATGGGAGCACAAGGTATTCATCTGCCAAATCTTGCTGTTGTCAAATGCTCATCTGCGTGTGCTTTGGCAATCAGTGGTTCAGCTAAAAGTCAGTTTTGTTAATTTCTGTTAACACAGACATCTTCCTGAGAATGAAACATGTTTTAGCATAACTTTAAAAGAAATCTTGATATAGCTAAATGACTATTTTAAGTACTAGTCATTTTTTCTTTTTAAAATGGTCATATTCTGATTTAAGATCTGCTATTTAAACATGATTGCCAAGTTGCAATTTGAAAGTGGCTATGCTTTCAAATATGTGGAGAGTCCTATTACCAGACCTAACTGTTAGATTGTAATTAGCAGGAGGAAGTATTATTGCATCCAATGTTTTAGATGGGCTGCCAAAGAAGTGGCAGGAAAATCAACATCAGATTCAAGGGGAACATAAATCCTGTAGAAAAGTAAACTTACTGAACAGAGTGCTACAGTAAAAATCAGGCTGCTCAGTTAAATTTAATCACTGCTCATGTGTGACATTGGGCAAATCACTGACCCTCTGTGCCTCTTATAGACCTTAAGGCCAGAAGGGAACATTAGGATCATCTTGTCTTACCTCCAGCACATTGCAGGCCACAGAACCTCACCCACATATTCCTGTAATAGACCACTAATCTCTGGCTGAGTTACTGAAGTCCTCACATCACAATTTAAAGACTAAGTTACAGAGAATCCACCATTAATACCAATGTAAACCTGCAAGCAACCCGTACCCAATGCTGCAGAGGAAGGCAACAAACATCCAGGGTCTCTGCCAATCTGACCCAGGAAAAATTCCTTCCCAACCCCAGATATGGTGATCAGTTATATCTTGAGCATGTGAGTAAGACTCACCAGACACCTGGAAAATAATTCTCTACTTAAACTGGCAAGAAAAGGCTAAATTTAGGTAAAACAATGTGTCTTTTGGCTTTTGTTAAAAATAATGTTCTAGTGCTTGTGGGAAGGCTCCTCATTATCTAATCTAGACAATTACTTTGACTAGTAAGAGAGACATTTTGTTTTTATTCTAAACAACATCTTGTTGAACATGAATATTATCTTGAAAGTTTAACAACACAACCATAACAACTTGCATTTTTCTGTTAGTAGCAGATTTTGACATCAGTAACAAGAACCCAGTTCTGCCATCCTTTCTCTCATTGAGTAATTCCTTATTTCTTGAATAGTTCCACTGGACTGTCCAATAAAGCCAGGGTGACAGAATCAAACACTACATGTGAGTGTTCTCTTAAAATTTAACCTGTCAAGAGAATATGTAATTTTTAAAACTTGTAAAAAAAATGTATTTGATCTAAAGCTTCAGTGTTACCTGGGAAACGCCATTAGTGTAAGATTGTTCTTTTTGTTTCAGTTAACCAGATCATTCCATTTAGCAGCCAGCAAACATTTCCCTGTGGAAATGTAATCTTGTCAAAGTCTCTGGAAATATTTCTTGCTTCTCACCTGTACTAATTTTGCATTCCACTTCTAAAATTCTCTTGCATGTATTCAAATATTTCCTCATGTGCTTTTTAAAATTACTGTGTGGATTATGCATATTAGTTTTTTTATTGCCCTAGATAATTAGTTTTAACTGCAGGCTTCCGTTGTTTTCCCTAAAGTCCAATTTCTTTAGATTACCATGTTTCTAAATGGTGTTGCCAGTTAAATTTTCATCTTTATCCATCTTGTCATTTTGCCGTCCTTGAAAAGTTAGAATATGAACAATGAATATCTGATTATTTTACTGTATTTCCAGCACTACTTTAAATATAATCAGTCATCTCCCCTTATTATTGAGATTGCAGATAAAAAAATATATTGTGCTGATGGGCTAATTAGGACTGGAATCAATTGTTTCAAAAATAATAGGTAAGTCTTCATATTTTGAAATGAGCCTCATTTAAGGAACACCTTTGTGGGAAATGTTCATAAGCCACTTTTCCTTTGCTTTCCCCAGTGTTCAATCTGTTTTTAATATAATAAAGTAACTGTCTTCCACAGATTAGATACATTTTTTTCCACATCCCTCATTAAGATATAACATCATTCTGCTCACCATCAGCTCATTAAACACTATTTGTAAATCAATGACTCTGGTATTTACTGTGAAAAATGTTCTGTGGGTTTACAGAAGGATATGCTACATAGTCATGAAAGACTTTATCTAAGGAAATACGGGTGCCAGAATTTGGGCTCGCTATTATTACATTAATTGTCCTGTCTCATCCTGGTCAGTCAACGTTTCTCTTTCTTATGACATCTATTTAGTGGCAGCACTTACAGAATTATGTAGTCAGGGACAGATCTAACTTTATTGTCACCGCAAGCAAAAAGTGGCTGGAATGTGCCGCCTCAAGATTGGACGGAATGTCATTGCTTAAAATGTGCCGCCCCAAGCACATGCTTCATAGGCTGGTGCCTGGAGCCGGCCCTGTACGTAATTTCAGTAAGTAATTAAGGTAAAGTTACTATGAAGGTGAAAGTGACTCTGGGGTCAGTGGCCCACTGATCACTAGTTGGCTAATTAGACCCACCCACTGCAACTGGGAAAAATCCAACAACTTAACTGGCTGACCCCCATAAAAGGAGCAGCAGAAAATGGAAGAGGAGGCTACAAACTTACCTGAGGCTGTGGGACAAAAGGAGACTGGGGAATGTCCTGTTATCATAAAAAAAGCTCTGAGGTAAGAGACAGGAACTTCGGTTGATGAACTCATGTTATGAGGGAAAGACTTGGAGAAAGGAACTTAACCTATACAGATTTTGCAGGGAGAGGCTCTGAAGCGTTGATCCTGTTTTTTGTTAAGAAGGCTTGAAATTAAATCCACAGCAAGTCATCTGACTGGAAACTACCTCCCGGTATTCTGTGAAAAGGCCCTAAGCAAGATTTTCCCAGTGAAGGAGCTGGCTTTGCAGGCACAAGCCTGGGACCAACCAGAAGAGGGCACTATAAGTTAGACCTTAATATCTCATTATGGTTACATACAGCCAAATTGTATCCTTGTTTCATAAGCAGAACTCCCATTGAAGTCAGTAGGAGTGTTATGCAAAAAATCAAGGCTATCTTCCTTATTACTCAATATTCTCAAACTATTCATTTCAGTAGCAGCGGCCTGTCCAAATCTCATTGGTTTTTTATCCTGTCCAATTATCTCATGATCATGTTTATTTACCCATATTAAACTAATGCCTCGATCAGATCCTGAGTTAGTGTAAATTGGCATAGCTCCATTTAACTCAATGTCATCCCTAATCTGCTACAAACTGAACAAAAATAAAGATTCTTTTGACATTTAGAACTATTTTGCTGCAGTTTCTGATGCAATAGAGCAGAGATTCCCAAACTGTGGCTTGAGGAGAATTTACTGGTGATCTCCAAGGGACAGCCACATCAGGTGATGCTGGCTCTTCCTCTTTGTTTCCAGAAGTTTACACCAGTCTTTTCATTTCAAAAGAAATCATGGATGAATGTGGAAGTAACTTGTACAAAGAAAATGAAAAGCCAGCCTAGCACACCCAAGAATGTATTGTAGATGCCATGGGGCGTTCCACACTTTAAAGAGATTTTTACAACTGGGGCTATAGCTCATTGGGTCCCAGTCCAAATCACACTGAAGTCTATTGGCATCTTGCTATTGAGAATAGCAATAGAGAATTGGACCAGGCTCCAAAAATATAATAATATAAGTTGGCTAAAGGTAGAGAGGAAGCATGTTTTTCTCACTGTTTTCTTGTTTTCCATTTACAGAAGGCTTTTGCACAGTATAATTCACTCCTTTCATAAAAGTCTCTGGAAAGAAATATCAAAATATTGTCAAAGAGTTGTTCAAATATTTACTAATCATTTTAAATGTCATTTGATTTTTTTCCTGTGCATGCATTTTTAAACATGTTTATAATATTAAATCTGTAATATTTGAGCTCAGTAATTTGCATCTTAATAATGTAAGCAATGCAATATATCAAAAAATAGAAACATAGTATTTAGCAAGGGGTTTCCTTTTCCTACCTGTTTGGAAATTTGAAATAAGATGGTTGTGGTGTTTTTTACATAATAAAGGTATTTTTATTACAGCTATTTCTGGAGAATTTTTAATATGCCACATATACAGATTTGAGTGATACAATATAAAATGCATATTATTCAATTACAGTAAAAGATTGAATTATTTCTTGCAATAGAAATACAAAGTTTGTTTTAAAACATAAAATATCGGCTTAGACTACAAAAAAGGGTATTAAAATTGATAGATATTGCTGATTGTGATTGAAAATCACTTCATTAAATTACAGTACAGAGGAATGAAGGACATCTTGTAGAAATGGTTACAGATTTAATTAAAACATTAAATTATTGTTTGAATAAAGGTCATAATCATAAAATGTAATTGAAGGGAGTACATTAGCATGTACCCTAAGGTAGCCTTTCTATTTCAAAATATATATTACATACTTGACATTTAAAGAGGAAATGGGTACCATTTTATCTGGATGGATGAACTAAAATGATAAGAATGGTTATAACATGATACAATTTAAAAGTCCGATTTTTCAAAAATTCATTTGCTCTTTGCATAGGTACAACATACTAATTTTTATGTCTCCAAATAAGAACATCCAGCTTCTTATTTATTGATCATGGACCTAACAGAGAGCAGGGCATTGTACAGTATACTATGACTCACTCTCTCTCTCTGGCAAATGTATAACTTATGCCCCTGGCTTAAGAGTACTGTATTGTTGTCAGACTCCAGTTATATTAATGGTAGCATATAGCATTTATCACTGCGCTTCTCTCCCTTACTGCAGATTAAGGGAAGCAAACGGTGCAGAGTAATGACAAGATATACAGCTGAAAACAGAATATTGTATTATATCCAGACACTTGCTCAGATTGATAATGCTGCCACAAGACCTCTGGAACCACTGGGACTCTTGCTAAAGATTTCTTTTTTAAGCAGAAACAGAAGTGAAGGAACTTTGAAGGTTTCTTCTCACCTTTTTTTCCAGATATTCAGACTTTCCTCACCATGAAGCATAGAAATAAGAAGATCAGAGCTGCCCCGACAGTTGAGAAGCGAGTGACAATAGCCCTGTGGAAGCTTGTAACGCCTTACTGCTACAGGTCAGTCGGGAATCAATCTAGAGTGGGCAAACTACTGTGGGGGCTGCTGTTATCCAAGTAGCCAAACCAATCACTAAATTTCTGCTAGCAAGAGTAGTGACTTTGGGAAATGTGCAGGTTATAGTGGATGGCATTGCTGCAATGGGGTTCCATAATTTTCCATAAAATTCCATAATTTTGGTGGGCTGATTGACGGAACGCATATCCCTATCTTGGTACTAGACCACGTTGCCAACCAGTATGTAAACCACAAGGGGTAGCACCATTGAGGAATACAAGCACTGGTGGATCAAAAGGGACTTTTCACAGATATCAACGTGGGATGGCCAGGAAAGGCGCATGACACTTGTATCTTTAGAAACAGCTTTGAACAGCTGCAAGAAGGGATTTACTTCTCAGACCAGAAAACTAATGTTGGGGGATGTTGACATGCCAATTTAAAACAAGAAAGAGGAAGACTGAACAGATATTCACAATGGTAGAAATTAGAGTTCTTGTGGCATGGACTAATGGAGGTGCTCAGATAATAGATTTCAAGATCCATACTGCACCCTGGCCATCATTTTCATATACCTGCATTCTGAAATGATCAACATCCCTCAAAACCTCAGTATTCTGTGTCCAGAGCATTAGAAAACCTAGGTTTCACATGACTTAATTCAGGGTCTCTGACAACACATCTGAATGCTTATGAGACACATTTCTCTTTTACAGAGTGAGGATCTTCAAGAATGAGGATGTAAAACTTAGAAGTCTGGCAATTATGGTAAATGGCTCTTTTCTCAAAAACATTGTAGGTGTCAGTAATAACCCATTAATTTACTGGAGAGATAAATCTAGGATGATCTTCTATCTCAGCTGTCCTACAAGTCGTGTCTCTCTTAAACGTATTTTCAGCGCTATTGGTGTTATAATGAAGGGCAACAGAATATCCTTACTATCAAAAGAAAAATCTCACAAGAATGTTTGTAATACAAAAACAAAAAAGTTATGGGATGTGACCTACAGGGTCATGGTTATGGGATGTGACCTACAGGGTAAGGAGGACAACACTGATCTGGTCTTAAACTCCAGAGACGAAAGCAAGATTTGCTGAGCCTTTCCTTATACCTGTTACAGAGGACTGATGCTCACAAAAGGTTTCATCTTGCAGTATATTATAGTAATGTTCTAAATTAACATACTTTGGGAAAAGGTTCTTTATAAAGATTGAAAAAATGTGATATTGGATAAAATTTAAAATGTTCTTTACAAGAGGAGATGTCCTTTGTTTGTTAAACACAATTCTTACCAGATATTACTTTAAACTTATAGGTGTTTACAGAAGATAGACATTGGCCAAAATGGCCAAACATTTAGGTTTTAAGAATGCATCATCTTGCACTAGTGCACTGAGGTTATTCTTCCTGAGAAGAAAAGTGTGTGAACCTTGTCAGAATAAATAAGTTATCTGATGGTCCCATTATCTGGCTTTCCACAGGTACTGCCTCATTACCTTCCACTGCCTTTCATAAGCTGCTTTAGATACCTCAAGAGCTCTAGCAGAAAACATCTAATTAAATAAAGAGAAAGCTCTGATCATTCATCCTAGCTTCATTTTGAGAAAATACATCAAAATATGCAGTAGTTCCCAAGAACTTATTTTTTGTTTCCAGTAGACATCTCCCACAAACTACTCTTCAGGAAGCTGTTCTAGAAATTGTGGAAGAGTTACCCAGAATACTGGGTGTTGGTTCAGTTATTAGAATTTACCTATAATGTTTGCAGAAGTGCAGCATTGACCTCCCTCCGAGGCAATGACTAGAAATTTATCACGGGTGTCGTCATGAACCTGTGGCATGGGTGTTTCACAGGTCCAAAGGGTAGTAGGTATTGATAGCTGTAGGGCCAGGAGATGGACAATCAGTAACCTGTGATCTGTTTGGAAGAAGCAGTGACAAATGGAGTACTTTACTGTTTCAATTTCCAACCCATCCTTGGAGGGAAATAGCTAGAAATGTTTAAAAAAAAAATTGAAAACATATTTGTGCCCCAAATCAGGGATCCAATGGCAATGAAAATAGCTATGTTTATTCCAGTGTATTTGAATTCTAGCTACATCATCATACCCACACACAATGCAATCTAATGAAAAGTAGTTAGAGATCCAAGAGAAAACCTGTACATATTTGTGGGAGCTTGCATAAGTCATTGAAAGTGAATGAATGAATAATTCATTCCTCCAAATCTCACCATATGTTCTGTTGGGAGGAAACCACTCTAAAGAAGCCTAACCAGTGAAGGATTCCATGGGACATTCTGCTAAAGGAGCAACACATTGACTCACATGGGTCATTGGAGACTAGATAAGCAATCTCTCATGCTGGAGCGTGTGCTGGCTAGCTTTTGGCTCCTCAGAGATGCTGGAATTACAGGCAACTTGTACAGCACCTTCTCCTGAACCTGACTGATTCGAGCTTATCTTTCGGAACCCAAGTGGCATATCTAGACCAATAACAAAAGTAAATGGATCAAAGCCTACTCTCTTAATATACATGAGCAGTCTTACTGAAGTGATTAATGCAAGATTTACCCTTCATTTTAACTGAAACAAACTCCTGCTTATTTAAAAATGTTAAGCCCTCACCAGGCCTAAGAATTTTTTTTTTTTTTAAAAAAAAGGATATAAAAATGTAACCTTATAACTTGATACTTCTGTATTTAGATTTGAAACTACAACTGCCTGTCTTAGAGTTGACCAAGCTTCTATTACAAAGCGGATAAGGAACCATTTGTTTCCTTCCAAACAGTGGACTGACCCAAATGTTAATAAAATAGAGAGTTTTGATAGCAGTTCCTTGATTAATGATCTAAATTCAGCCCCTGTGTCAGAAGGGTGATGTTGGTCAGGGCAGAGATTGCTGCGTGATTTTTCCACAGTCACACCCATACCCAGCCTGTCTCTAGCTAATACCATCATACCCTTATCCTTAGCTTAAGCACAGATTCCACCACTTTTCCTATAGATCTAAAGCATCTGCCTATGTAGACCTAATCTCCAATGACTGCACTCATTAGGATAGGTTTGTACTGCCCTCATCAGGATAGGTTTGCTGCCTCCTCATTTGGGAGAGACAAAAATCAATAGAGTTGCTACCAAGTTCTAAAGTGCAAAGTTATCAAAGATATTATGTGTTGCCAGGTGAACCTGTAAGGTAATAGGACCTCCCATGTCGCTAGGATTTTGTTCCTTCCTGCATGTCTATCTATCTATCTATCAGCAAAACTATTGGCATATGAATAAACTTACATTCAAAATGTAATTCGAAGCTCATTTTAAGCAGCCTGATATTATAATGGAAACATTTACAATCCTACACTAAAATCTCTAGTCAGCATTTCATTTATGAACTCTGGCCTCACTGGGTTTATAATTTGGTCCTGAGTGCTTGTGCAAAGCTCACGTAACTGAAATAAAATACAGAACAGCTTTTTGGCTATGTTAAAGATAGAGGGCAAAGCAAACATAGTTTTCTGGTTTCCAATGCATTTATACATACATGTAACTAAAAACATAGTTCTATTTGAATAAAATGTTGAAGGCAGTTTGTTCAGAATAAAGACCAGTCTCTAACAAACCAAATATGATGTTTGTGCATTGCCAATGTAATAGGTCTATATAATTCATGCTTTTATTTATGGTCATTGAGAATGAAATAGCTGTATTGAACAAGATCTGTACAGGGAATTTCTCCCTCATCCCCCAAGCATTTCTGCATGGAATGGATATGGTAAGAGACTGCAAAGCAGTCCATTCTAACTAGGGCCCTGATCTTCAGCCAGTGAAAATTAGTACATCTCCACTGACTTCCACAGAACTATGCCAATTTATAGCAATCAAGGATCTGTCTCTAACATTTTTTTTATTATACTTATCACCATATTACAACACAGAGAGAAGTATTAAGGACAGCTGATAGAGATGCCACTAAAGCAGTCCCTATATGGACGCAATGTCTGAGGAACCCTAAGCAGAACAAAAGGGTCCATGTTCTGGTTTGTGAGTGAGGAATTTTACTTTGATATACACCATAAAATCTATAGAGGAATAAAAACCCAACCCAAATGGTCCATTTTGGCAAAATATGTTGAGATAAAAACAGCATAACGTCATCTTTTATAGAGGCTGGATGAGTGGAGACATGGCATGTATTTTTAAGGGAAAAATTTGATGCTTTTCCAAAAACTTTTCTGAACATTTTCAGAGCAAAGAGATTTAGAAATATTACAAGAACAAGGTGACCTGTAAATTTTTCTGTAGTTCCTGGTTTCAGTTACAAACTCTGGAATAACAGCTTAATTATGATAGTTCCACTTTCAGTCCTTGCTAAAACAAAACATTTCAATGGTGAATGGATATATTCTATGAAAAAGAATCAGAGGGGTAGCCGTGTTAGTCTGGAATTGCAGAAGTGACAAAGAGTCCTGTGGCACCTTAAAGACTAACTAAAATTTTTTAAGAGCATAAGCTTTCGTGGGCTAATACCCACTTCGTCGGATGCATGTAGTGGAAGTATCCAGAGGCAGGTATAAATAGGTAGGCAAGAACCAGGTGGGAGATAACAAGGTTAGTCCAATCAGGCTGAACCAGCTTGTTATCTCTAATCAGGGAGGGTGAGGTGTTCCTCTAGCAGCTGAACTGGAGGTGTGAATAGCGAGAGAAGAGAAGCCGCTTTTGTAGTTAGCTAGCCACTCGTAATCTTTGTTCAATCCTTGATTGATTGTATCAAATTTGCAAATGAATTGCAGCTCTGCAGTCTCTCTTTGCAGTCTGGTCTTGAAGTTTTTTTGCTGCAAAATGCTGACCTTTAAATCTTTTATGGTGTGTGCAGGGAGATTGAAGTGTTCTCCTACACAGGTTTCTGAATATTGCCATTCCTGACATCTGATTTGTGTCCATTTATCCTTTTTCGTAAGGATAGGTAAGGATTCATCCCATCTTGTAATTTTCATCCCATCTTGTAATTTTTCTGGCCTCACGTGTCAGAGAGAGGGAGAGAGAAAGAGAGAGAGACTGGCAATATTTTCATCAAAGGATCATCGGTATAAGAAGATCTTACCCTGCATACCCAGTCCTTGTGCTGGTATCCACACAGAATCAGTGCAAGTACAGTGTATGCTAAAACAAGCTTTAATTTGTACTTAATTATCCATATGCACTGTGTAATTTAACTTCCATTAATTCTCCTTATCGTTTTAATGGAATAAAAGGACCCTGATTCTTAGTCTAGGCAAAACCTCTATTTGTGAGAACAAGTTTTCCAGTGTAGCATTCTTTAGGAGCAATTTTCTTTTTAGTTGAATGCACAGATACAATACATTTGTCAGGCATCAGAGCAGCATATACTGTAGAATGTTCAGGCAGCATAGCAATATGAAAATATAAGTATCTAAAAGGTACATAAAAGTGGGCTTGAATTATACAGATTACACATATTCCTTCCTAGGAAGGGAAGGCACCAGGGCCCATAGGTAACTGTGCCCCTAAATTTACAAAGCAAAATTAAATTAATGACACTCACAATGCTATTCTAAAGGCTAAAGCTATGATTTCTGGTCACAAAGGCCTTCATGACATAATTTAGAAATCACAAAAGGTCAGCTCTAGCCTTAAAAATTTACAGCAATGAACTATTTCAATAGTAATTGAGGATGAAATTCTACATACACAGACAACCCAACCCAAGACAACTCTGCTTGTTCTACATAGGAAGCAGTCAGGAATTAAGGCTGTTTCTGTGGAAAGTGTGTAGGGAAATATTTGAGGGTGAGCATCATTGTGGTGAAGGTATGGTCAATGGATCTGTGAAATGAATATATCCACAGCCCATTGGCTACAAATCTTGTGGCTTTGGATTGGCAAAACATACCCTTGTCACCACTATCATCATGGAATGCAATAGTGGTATGTCCCAGCTAACCAGTTCCCCCCCCACCCTACTTCAAAGTTTTGTGGAAGGATTCTTCCTTTAGCTACCTCTGCACTGTAACCAGGAATGCCAGGAGATCTTTCAGGAGATCAGCTGATAAAAGCTAAGCCATAAAAAAAAAAAAGAAAAAGAACATGGAGATAACTTTAATATGAAGCATGAACAGTTCCATCTCAATTAGTGTGTGCTTTTAAGAAACAAGATGTGTGTTCAGAAATTACATACTGAGCACAGTTTGTAAAGAATAAATGTGCTTTATTTCTGACCTTCTTATCCTTATTTAATTTTCCCCCCTGAGATTAGACCCTAGGTTGGCCTTGCCTTAGCATTTTGATCATCTTAATTGGCATCTAAGTCCTTGGGACCAAATTATGGTCCCACTAAAGTCAGTGGGAATTTTGTCATAGACTTTGATGGGACCATACATTCTGCAGTAAAAGACAAATTATGTGGTTTTAGGCAGTGCACAGAGTCCATAGAATAGCCTAGCTCCCAATGGAGAAAATGGAAAGGCTCTCACTGACTCAAGGAGAGTTGGATCAGCCATCTAGAAGTACCGTCTGTAGGTGAGTTTTTACCCTTTGTGCCTTCCTCTATCACTTCCCCTTAATTCATGCTTTTCTCCAGCTCCTCCAATGTGCTCTGCAATGACCTTCTGCCATTTTCCTCTCTGTAAGCAGTGTAGCTGTAACTACATCAGTCCCAGGATATTAGACAAACAAGGCGGGGGAGGTAAAATCTTTTATTGGACTAACTTCAGTTGGTCAGAGAAACAAGCTTTTGAGCCACAGGGAGCTCACGTTGTCCCTTTCCTCTCTCCTCAGTACTATATTTTGTTTCTGTGAATTGTCCACTGTTTTCACCATGCTAGCAACTCTTCATTATGCTCTCTGGTGATGAACATGTCAAGAGATGACAGTGAGACTCTTCAAAGGAAAAAATGGTAACTCTGTGCTTACACTGACAGAATACTACAAGTCAATCAAAATCTAAAAGACAATATCTTTTGTTTTCAGAGCAATCCACAATCAGATCCCCTATAAAATATTATAATAAGAACATTGACATAAACCCCGAGGGAAGTGTTGACATAATGTAATCTACTCACCACTTTGTTTAACGGGCAGAAAATCATTATGTATACGGTGTTCTCCAATTCATGAAGAAGCAGCACCCCGAATACAACTGTACAATGGAACACAACACTTTGCGCACAAATAAAATGATTTTTGCTTTTTTACATTCTGCCTATCCAGCATGCATCTTAGAATTTGTCAGCCATGCTAATAAATATGCAATCAAATTCTTCCTGTAGCAAAAATCCTGAAGTTCCTTGTCACACAAAACTCTCATTGATTTAGCACTCCTTACCAGTTGTCTACAATCAGGTGTTCCTCGTTCAAGAATTAGAAAATGTGTAAAACTCTTCCACATTCTATCTTTAGTGTTTTTGAAATCCAATTGTGGTTACTGAAAATTGCGATGAAGCACTGTTTCACATTAAAGAATTTATCAGGCTTATTATGTTATTATAGTGGTTATTTGAGAAACCACTAGGGAAAACAATGAGTCTGTGTGCGTGCACAAGATTGTAGCCTAAGAAATCACCTCAAGAATATACAAGAAGAAAGCAATGGCCAATTTAGCATTATGTACCCAGTGTCTCTGACAAGCACCCAGGGGTGTAGCCCCTCCTACCACTTGTGCTGCCATAGCTACACTCTATTTTTAGCTTGCTAGATCAATCTGAGTTAGCACAAGTATGTCTTTTCAAGCTGGCAATCACACCCCCAGGTCCAAATAAAAACCATACACACTATGAGATTAATGTCCCCCTGACCCTTACCCCCGAGGAGAAAATGAGATGAGGCTCTGCGTATTTGTTCCCTACAAAATTGGGCTGACAATACTATTTGTTTCATCAATTTGTGAGTGTGTTTTTAATGGAATTTTCAATGATTTTATTTATCATTTCAAAATGTTAAAAACCAATTCCTGTGACTAAAAAACCCTCTGACATGTATATTCTATGAAATGTCAAGTCAATAATTAAATAAACTTGTTTCCAAAGGCCTGATCCAAAATCCATGAGAATCACTGGAATATTCTCATTGACTATTAATGGCTTTAAATCAGGGTCAAAGCTCTGAGAACACAAAGTTATTAGTACCGTTATATAGGATAACTACAATAATAATTTTATTTCAAATCTTATAAGAGTTGTAACACACACCAAATATTTTTAATCAAAATAATCAAATTTCAGTTCAATTGGATGTGAATGGAAAACAAAAAAACAACAAACAAGGCCTATAAAATGAAGGTGGAGCATCCATAAAATTCTATTATATGAAGTGTTTTTATTCAATTAACACACACAAATATCAATAAGGAAATAACATTTCTTTTCTAATCACCAAATTATTAAATGAAACTACAACAAAATTAGGACCCTAGTGATAAGTAAATGCAACAATACTGATTGCTAAATTAAAACATTTTAAAACAAATATCAGTAGAAAACTAAGTCACATCTATGTTTTAAAATTAAATTCAAAATCATTGTACCAGGTTATTCACCAAAGGTACATCTACAGTACAACATTAGGTCATATTTACAGAAGTTGATTTTTCGGAGGAGATTTTATACAGTCAATTGTGTGCGTGTCCCCACTAAGCATGTTAAGTTGGTGGAGTGCATCCACTGTACTGGGGCTAGCATTGACTCAGAGTTGTGCACTGTGGGTAGCTATCCCGCAGTCTCCACTGCCCATTAGCATTCTGTTTTTTTAACGGAGTTCTGCCTGCACAGATTCTTCTCCCCATACTGCGATCAGATTCAGTATCCCTCATTCAATCCATACTGGAGCTCTTTTGCGATTCTGGGACTGCAGGAAATGAAATTCAAAAGTTCCCAGGGCTTTTCCTTACAGCCTGGCTAATACAGCTAAGTTGAAAGTGCTGTCCAAAGTGGTCACATTGAAACATTCTGGGATACCTCCCAGAGGCCAATACTGTCGAATTGCCTCCACAGTACCCCAAATTTGAACCAGTGAGGTCAATTTTACCGCTACTGCCCCTGCTAGGGTGGAGTACTGAAATTGACTTCAAGAGCCCTTTAAGTTGACAAAACGGGATTGGTTGTGTGGATGGATTTAATTTTAATTTGACATAATGCGGCTAAATAAAACATAATCATGTACTGTAGACCAGGCCCAAGAAAGAGAGAAATGCCACATTCCAGATCAGTTTCAATGCAAAAAAATGACTAAATAAAAATAAATTTCATTCAATACTGGAAAAGTCAAATAACTACTTGATTTTCATCCGAATAATTTGACTTATCAGCAGACACCCCTACCATGACTATTCAAAAATTGTGCCAGTTTTGCATACATCATAAAAACAATACTTTCCTGAATGCTTAACAAGACAAATATTTGCTGGTAAAAGAATTGAAAGCAACTACTCATAGAGGAAACTTTTCAGGACACAAGAATTGTAATTCTTTTTAGTTTGTCAGATTTAAGCCTTTTTTCAATAAAGCAGTTAAGCATATAACTAACTTTAATAGTACTATCCATATGCTTAATGAGACTATCCCTGTGCTTGATGTTATGAATGCTTAAGTGCCTTTCCAAATAAGGGTTCTATCTGAGAAAACAAACATAAAATCACTGCGGGAATGTGTCAAACTCCACAAGGCTGTGAGTCCTACTAGGTTCCTGATTCTATATGGAGAACTGTGACCCCATGGAAGTGCAGGGGGCATCTGCTTGAAGACTCACTGACTTCACTGGGGTTCCATGAAGGCATGTGCCTGGAGAGTTCTCAATTCAGGATTGGGACCTCACTTTCCAGCTCCACCCTTTTCTATACTGCATTCCCATCGGTGACAATGAGATGGGGTAGAATAACCCATCAAGTATGTTTGACTTCATGGGACTACTCACATGGGTAAAGTTAAAGCACATGTGTATTTGAGGACCAGGGCTATAAATTTCTCAACCAAACCACTTCTTCCTTCCAGTTTATACATATGTAGTGCACACTTTATTCCAAATCCTCAAAGGCATTTAGGCACCTAACTCCCATTAAAATCAATGACTGTTACATGCTAAATACCTTGAGGATCTGGGCCTTCCTTCTTTACATTGATTGTTTGCTCAATATTTTATGATTTCTGAATTGTAAAGTATTGTTATTATTTAGGTTGTGATATTAGTAAATCTTCTAGATATAGCCCTTACAACTGATATAAATGTTTAGCTATATTTACTCAGCTATTTATACCTTTTCAAAGATACTATTTGTAATAGACAATGTAGAGGGTTGCATGTTATATAAGCTTCGAAAATATGTTTTTCTGCTCATTGCCAGAGTAATGACAGTATAAAATTCTATTATGCAAAGTCAATTTAACTAAATAAGCTCAAAAGGAGATGGGTACTTAGCTGACTGTGCAGGTGATATAAAATCATAGACGATTAGGGTTGGAGCAGATGACCTCAGGAGGTCATCTAGTCCAACCTCCTGCTCAAAGCAGGCTCAAATACCCACTAAATCATCTCAACCACAGTTTTATTAGGCCAGGCCTTAAAAACCTCTAAGGATGGAGATTCCACCACTTCTCTCAGTAACCCATTCCAGAGTTTCATCACTGTCCTAGTAAAATAGTGTTCCTAATATGCAGCCTAGACCTCCTCTACTGCAACTTGAGACCATTGCTCCTTGTTCTGTCATCTGTCACCACAGAACAGCTGAGCTCCATCCTCTTTGGAACCCCCCCCCCCCCCCCTTCAGGTAGTTGAAGGCTGCTATCAAATCCCCCTTCACTCTTCTCTTCTGCAAACTAAACAAGTCCAGTCCCCTCAGCCACTCCTGGCAAATCATGTGTCCCAGTCCCCGATCATTTTTGTTGCCTTCCACAGGACTTCTCCAAACTGCCCACATCCTTTCTGTTGTGGGGCCCCCGCAACTGGACACAGTACTCCAGATCTGGCCTCACCAGTGCCGAATAGAGGGGAATAATAACTTTCCAAAATCTGCTGGCAATGCTCCTACTAATACAGCCCAATATGCCGTTGGCCTTGTTGGCAACAAGGGCACACTGCAGACAGTGGATGAGAACCTCAATATGAGTAATCACCAGGTCTTTTACTGCAGAACTACTGCTTAGCCAGTTGGTCCCCGGCCTGTAGCAGTCATAGGATTCTTATATCCTAAGTGCAGGAGTCTGCACTTGTCCTTGCTGAACCTCAACAGATTTCTTTTGGCCCAATCCTCCAATTTGTCTGGGTCACTCTGGACCCTATCCCTACCCTCAAGCATATCTACCTCTCTCCCCAGCTTTGTGTCATTCGCAAAATTGCTGAGGGTGCAATCTATCCCATCATCCAGATCATAAAATGTTGAACAAAACAGTCCACAGAACGAACCCCCGGGGACACTCCACTTCATACCGGCTGCCAACTAGACATCAAGCCGTTGTTCACTACCCATTGAGCCCAACAATCTAGATAGCTTTCTGTTCACCCATCTTTATGTTGCACAATTCATAGATGAACACACAAATGCAAGTTATTTTCTCCATTGTTGCATCATGGCTAAGTAATCCTGAGAAAAGTGAACTCTGAAGTCTGGATATTTAATCAGCTTCTGGGCAGCTCACAACTAACCAACACATCACTGCAAAATGAAACCTGAAAGGAAAAAAAGAAAAAAGCAACCCCAAACATCTCTGAAGCCACCAACTTCTAAAAACCAATTCAATTCCATCTCAAGCATTTACATGACAGCAGGATCATTTTGCTGCATTCATAATGCATGCTACTAACAATTTTTGACAAACTGGATATATTTTTATCCAAAAGGTATAAACAGGGCATTTGTCATTTTATTTCTCAAATAAAGTGTTGTGGATATAAGGATTTAAATTTTAACTTTGATTTATTTTAAACAGACCTCTGAACATTCTGATTTTAATCAAAATACCTTTGCATTTGAACTTATAATTTCACTTATGACCTTTTAATAGCTTAAAAACCATTTGTAGAAATCTAGGTTACCCATAGCCTGGCCTTATGCTAGAAAGCTCAGGTTTTGATGTTCTAATCTCCAATACCATGGTCCATTTCTAACTAGTCTCTGTTTAAGGCCAAATCCTGCAAAGCCCCTTAACTTTACAGCTGTGAGCAGTACCATCAAAGTGATCAGAACTACTCAGAGTGATTGAAGTCCAACCACAGGCACTATATTCCCTTACCAAAAACAGTGGCATGGCCAGGTTGCAGCCATGTTAGTATTAGCCTCTTGCCAGCTTCCTCTATCATATGCCCAGTCTTCTAGGGCACGGGTGAGGGGATTCAAACTTCATCAAAGCTGGCATCCCTCAGCTAAGAAAAAAAAAACAGTGGCACTGACGCACGGTTTACTAAGACAAGGGCCTGGAAACGCTCTACTTTGTGAGAACATGAGTAATAAAGTAGAAGGGCCGTGATCAAACTGAAACGTACAGGAAACACACACGTGGGGGCCCCTCCTTCCTTTTACTTCTTATTCGTGGGAAAAGACCCTTCCCTCAACACCCCTCCCCCCCATTCCCGTGCAGTCCCCACCGCATCTGGACACTGCCCCTTGCTCCGTTTAGCTCTCTCCCGCCCCGGGTGCAGCCTACGCCCAGCTCCCTCCCCGGAGCCAGGACTGCTCCTCAGCCTGTTCCCTGCAATGGGCTCGATCTTTTGCACAACTCTCGCCTCCCAAGACGCTGTCCGCTGTCCCCTGCCCCCTCTCCAGCAGGCAGCTCCATCTGCCCCAGTGCAGGAGCGCGCACTCACCCGGCTCCCTACCCTTCACCCCACGCTCAGCTCACCTCTGTCTCCCCTCTTCCCTTGCGCCGGGGCGAGAGCCAAGAGAGGAGCAGGCAGCTGCCGCCGCACCGCTTCCAAGGCTCCTGCTCCGCTCCTGCTCTCTCTCTGCCGCACTCCGCAGCAAGCCCCGAAGCGGCCTTTAGGAGCAGCAGCCGCACCTGCACGCCAGTATCAGTATAGCTCAGCCACACCCAGGGTGGCGGACAGGACGACCAGCTCCGCCTCTGTTTGAGAGTGGCCGTGGGAGCGGCTGTGCAGCGTTGGGCTGCACAGAGTGGTCCTTGGAGCAGCATGGACTTTTGACCTTCTTGCCGTATCAATACTTTGGTGTCACCCGTTAAGGAGCTTTTACGGGAACGCTTCTCTACCGCTCCTCTTCTGTTGCCTTTGATCACCACCCTAGTGTAGCGATGCAATAGTATCGAGCCCTCCAAAGATCAATTCCTCAACGTAAAACCATTGGGATCCGGAACCATAGGCCTCCTTTGTAGTCCGGCTCCTCACTCACACTAGATCCCCTGCACAGAAGCCTCTTCTCAGCCATGATCTCCTAAGTCTTTCTCTCAGCTTCTTTCCACTCATCTCCACAAGCCCCTACTCGCTCTGCCCCTCTTTCCACCCCCATTCACCCATCACACCATTAAGGGGTGAAACAGAGGGATTATAATTGCACTTTAAGTGCAAATTTCAATGTAATCTTAATCATAGTATCACCAAGAATACCTGCATAATGTTCCATCCATTACAAAACAAGTAACTAGGACTGCTATTCCCTGGTACATTTAATAACTTCTGAAATGAGAATTTGTTATATAAAGTTATGGGTCAGGATTTTAGATCTCCACTAGAAAAGTACAGTGAAATAGGCTTTATCTCTTTCCCTTTTCATGGATTATTATTATTTTGTTTTATTATTAGTAGGAAGTGGCAAAATATGTTAGAAAATGGTTGAAGCCCTCTTCAACATGAATATTTTCAAATTGTCATAATTCAACCTGTCTAGTTCACTTCAGATTAATAGAACAATTCTACTTCTACCCCTCATCTAAATTTAGTAATTCTGAGGCTAACATGTTATTTGATGTGGATTTTAGAGGGAAAGCTAAAATTATGTGTAGACTGAAAATTAGTTCAAACTTTAACTATAAAGTGAATCCTGAAAAATCTAAAATTAACATTCAGAAGTACAAACTTCCTTTTTTGTTTTGTTTTGTTTCTTAGTTTATTTGGGTTTTTTGTTTGGTGGTTTTGTTTGTCTGTCATTTTTAAAGAGGATTTCCCCCCAACTGATCATCCCTTAAAGGGGAAAAAACCACACACACACTTTCCTAAATAGTCTCTGGCTTCAAATCAAGTCCTAATATGCTGCTTGTTAACCCTGCCTCCTAACACCTGTGCTGCTTAGCCTCTTTAAAAGGCTTGCAGTCTGGTGTAGTTTAAGCAGCATTTTATCTTTTTGCTGGTGTTAGCACAGGTAAAAACTCTTTCAAATGAAGAAAAGGAAATAAATTTATTTTTGAAGTCTTCTCTAAAGCTTAATAACTTTTTCTTAAAGCAGGACTCCAGTGTGAGAAAAGAACATTTATCAAGAAAAGTGGAAGTTTGCTGATCAGTTGCAAAGGAACAGTCTAGAGGTAAGGAAAAACAAAAACCCTGTAACATAAGTCACATTAGCTATCTGCTATTATCTCAGGTTATTAGATTACTTTTATTTTTTTTCCTATGGACTGTTGACTACTTCATTATAGTAACATCTCTAAATATCTGCAGTTTCTAATTTATTTAGAATAAAACACATTTTTAGTGTCTACCTGTGGGTCCTGGGTGTCTGTCACAAATTCAACAGGCACTTGTACAAAGACCAGGGAAGCTATCCACTGATTTTTTTTATTTCACTATGAGTCTCATGGTGTTGGAGGGGGGAGGCAATGATGTGGTGGTGGGGGCGGGGGTTAAGCCCTAGTTCCTGGATTCATTTGATCCTACTTTTTCTCTCTTCTTAAAAAATAAGTTTCTAGATTTTTATCAGTCCTGAGAAAAGACTGAAGATGTAAAACCTTAAAGGGTCAAAAAACAGTGCTAGAGGAGACAAGTAGTTTCTGGTAACATCCTGTGCAGTTGATGACATTTTGTTAATGACCAATAATATAAAGAAACAACATAGGAACAGCTGAGTTGCACATAACCATAGCCACCATGTATATGCTTGCAAAGCTGGGACATGTTTTAGCTTTTTTTCTAAAACATAAAACAGTGAGCCCTACCAGAGGACTTGTAGGATAGTGCATAGGAAGGGTGATAATATAGTAGCAGAGTGATGGTTTACAAAAATCATGTTGTTGCCATGATGTCTTTGTGCTGGCTGGGCATGTGGTTTAGGAATATTTATCTTAAATAAAGAGGAAGGGAGAGGAGACATGAGGGATAGGGGAGAAGAGGGAGGCAGGTGGAGGGAAGATGAGTGGGAGGGAATGAGGGTGGTTGTCAGAGTAATGTGATTAGAAGAGAATATATAGAGTAAAACTACAAAAAGCAGTTTGAGGGCCTTCTCAGTAGGGACTGTCAAAGGCTCCCAAGCTGCTTGTTACCAGCTTGAAGCTTGTTTGTGGGGTATGGGAGGGAGGTTTTCTTCCTTCCCCTGGCACTTGGAGATGCCTTATGCAGTGTGTGTGTACATATGTACCTACACACAGACATGGAATGTCTCTTCTCCTCCTCTTTGCATCCTGCATGTACCCTAGAGAGGAAGTAAGGATACCTCCTTTGTCTTTGAAACCTTCTAAAATGGATTGAAGTATTTCCTAATCCAAAGTAGACTAATAAGAGCAGGATAAATAATGTAATCTTTCTCTCTTGATCCTCTGGCATGTCTGACAAGCTAAATGTTTTGGGTTGGGAAAAAAGAGGACTCCACAGATGCAAATGAATGTCTTGCTGGTCCCTAGTTTATTCCAGTCTATCTATATTACATGATTTATTTTAAGATGCTTGACTGTCTTTGTTCAGGGCACTCGATTTTCAAAAATAGTAGGAGTTATTGTAAGATGGGACTGACACAGCTGGTGCTAGCCCATTGGGGTCCCCAAGAAGGAATATTCCCCCATTTAAACACAAGACCCAAGTAAGTCATTATAACAAATGAATAGAGCCCCTCAGCTGCTGCAGAGCTGCTTGAGGCCCTAAGCAATTGTTCAGTTGCTTATGCCTAGCACCAGTTCTAGGGATTGATGGGATTCTATTTAGTTCTTGCAGTGACAAAAATAATTTATGCAACTGATTGAGTTTCAGCATAAAGATTAAACTTTTAACTGAGAATACTGAAAACCAAATAAGGCCCTAATAACTTCTAATTTTTATTATGATGGTTCCTCATTAAGCTGGTGGTACTCTACATCCTCTTGGTAGGATTGTCAAAACTTAATGAATATCTTCAATAATAAATTTAAGATTGCATCTTATTATCTTTAAATGTAATACTTACCTGAGACGACATAGCTTAGTCTTACACTAAAACTTGCATTGTCTTACCAAGGGCAGCACCATATATAAGCTTCACACACAAAGAATTGTGTACATGAACAGTTGTTTTTTTCTGAATTGGACTGTTAATGCGAGCGGTTATAGTTTGGCCCAGACACTTATTGCAAATTGGCATCAAATCACATCCTTCATTTTATAGCACAGCTGTATTAATCCCATCTAAAGGAAATGAATAGTCACTAACCATAGGGTCTTGTGGGGGGGGGGGGAATCACATTAATTATAATTTTTGTTTTTTCTTGCATATTTGAAAAGTAAACTGCTTCTGCAGAAACTTCTCTAATTCATTAATCAGCTTGCTAAGTTAAGGTACTGAGATACTAAAAGTAGTCTTCCCATGGGAAGAGTATTTTAAAAGGGTTTGTCTTTTTATTATTAAAGTCCCATCATTTAAATGGAGCGGCTGTCAACTTCTTTTTCTACCCATTTTTCCTGGGGGAGGTGGGGTTGGAATGATTGCTCTACTGTATAAAAGCTTAAATAGCACCCACCCTCTGTACTGCTTGAAACTTCAAGGATCTTAGACATTACCAGAAAAGTCCAGTCTACCTACTTTCTGCTTGTAATATAAGACTGCCAAAAAGTTTGGAAGATTCTTCATGTCTCAAATGTGTGATAAATGAGAGAACATGGCTAGAACCTGATGATGGTAGCTCTCTTCCAAAAGCTCTGATCCTAAATATAGCTTTCTCTGCTGGGTGCTGAAAAAACAAAATAGAAAGGTGCAGCTCTTGAGACAGAATGCTCCAAGTGACTATTAAAAACAAAACAAAACAAAAAAAAACAAAAAAAAAAAAACTTGTCCTCCCTCTGCCTTCACCCCCGCAAAAAACAAATTATGTCCCCTTGTTTGAAAATGAGGTCCCCTCCATCTAGAAACAAATGGTGTAGCTATTTCTACCACTTAGTAGTTCATTTGTTGTCATTGTTAAACTTCTTAGGAGTGTTGCATCAAAACTGGGCCTTGAGGTATTTGAAGGAAATAAGGTTTTTATATTCATTCCATGGGGAAGGGGGAATAAAAGCTGAGAATTTTTTTGGGGTGAGGGTTGTGAAAGCAGGTGAACGGGCTAAGAGCTTTCAAAGCTTGCAGACTGGGGTATATGCTCCATATATGTAAGGAGGGGCACAGTTGTGGAGGGCTTTGGAATCTAAGAAGGGCTCAGATTTGGTTGGGATAGAAAAAGAACTGGTTGAGGTTAGTGTGACCTGGTCAGAACAGTGGGCAGCAAAAAGTGTTTTGGCAGCTGCCCACTATGGGTCAGAAGGGGGCTGTATGCATGATTCCTCATGAAGAATGAGGCAGCTGCAGTCCTCTGTATAACAGAAGTGGGGCCTGAACAAGAGTTTTAGTGGGATAGATAAGCTCTTCAGGAGTAACACAACCTGGATGTGAGGTAAGGGCAGTAACATGCATGGTGGTGGTTCCATAAGCTCGGGGGTCCAGATATCCCGTAAGTGACTGTCTACCATAAGGTGGTTCTTCTGTACAGCTAATACTGACTGATGACTGGGATGCTGGACTACAAGGACCACTGGCTTGATCAAGCATGACCATTTTTTACTTCCATGTGGGAGAGACAACAATGAGATCAGTACATGGGGATCTTTTTCTAAAGAATAGTGGTCAAAACTGATGGATACCTTCTTTCTTCTCAGATAGCCATGGCAAGCTGGAAATCCTACATTGACCACCTGATGGCTGATGGGACATGCCAGGATGCTGCAATTGTTGGTTACAAGGATGTTCCTTCTGTGTGGGCTGCTGTCCCTGGCAAGATCTTTGCGGGCATCTCTACTGTGGAGATGAATGTGTTACTCGGGAAGGATCGATCTCTACTATTTGTCAATGGACTGACGCTGGGAGGCCAGAAGTGCTCAGTGATCAGAGACAATCTGATGATGGATGGAGAGTTCACCATGGACCTGAGAACAAAGAGCATTAAAGGAGAACCCACTTTCAACATTACAATCTCCCGAACAGCCAGAACTTTGGTTGTGCTAATGGGCAAAGAAGGAATCCATGGAGGAAATGTTAACATGAAATGTTTTGAAATGGCTTGCTACTTAAGAAATGCAGGATATTGATGCTCCAGCTGTCCACTGTGGCTCTACTGATTTGAGTGATTTCTCTGCCCACATTCAAGACTGTGTAACCCCATCTTGCACAAAGGAAAAAGAATGGATATCTTTCTGCTGCAAACTCTAGCTTTACCAAATGGCTTTTCAAAATGGTGTGATATGTGAATAGAAAAAAGAAATAAAAATTGAAATAATAAATGCTGTGGTGGCTTTTTACAAAGGGGAAAGACGTGTACCATGCCCAAACTACTGTAATAGCTAGAGCTGGCTGGTTTGTCAGATCCAAACACCTGAGATAATGAATCTGGTTCAACAAACTTTTGGTCAAATTGCAGGGAGGTTCTATTAAAGTCTACCTGGTTCCCTTCCAGCTTGCCTCATGGGCTTCTGGAGAGTCTGGGCTTCCAGGATTCTGAGCCAGGACTGCCTGTAGATCAGACACCAGGGTCCACACCTCTACAGCAACCTTGCTATGTAAGCTGTTTTGGAGCCATATACCCTAGAAACCCCAGACAGGCCTGCCAATGCAGGGCTTTCAAAATCCAGACACCCACATGGCAGCAGGCAGCCTGGAAGCTCTGAACTCAGGATCAAGCCTGGATTCCTGGGGCTTTCAGGCTTCCTGATCTGCAGTCAGGGGCCTGGAGGACCTGGGATGGGATACAAATGTCTGATGTGAAGGTATCCCTGCCAGCTGTTGAAGCCCTGGGGTCCCCAGCCCTGGATCACTCTGCATGGTAGGGTTATCACAGAGCTGCAGACCCTGGAAGGCCAGGAAGCTACTAAATGAACTGTCCACTTTTGCTATGGTTGCTCATGTTGACCGATGTCCACGTTATCAGAAGAATTGTTAGTCTTTCCAGTCAGAGAAACTTGAAAGACCCGTTCAGTGCTAAATAGGAACAAAGACAAATGTAGACATCTTGTTTCTCAAGCAAGGAACCCTGGCTTTTGGTGAATTCTAGTAGTCTCTTCTCATAAAACCACTGTTGGGCTGCTGGTAATATTTTAAACCTGAACATGTGCCATTTACATTTCACTCTGAAGGGTGACTAGTCTTCTGTGACATTACTGGAGATAACCCTGCTGGCTGAAGACTTAAGTGAAGACAAGATTTTGTATAACATTGGGAACACACCCTGAGCAGTAATATACACCTATTGCTAGATCATGAAGGAATTGTAAAAGGGGACTCATCCCGTGAACCTCAGAAGAAACTCTACAGGGATCTATTGGGCCGGTATTTTGTCTTTAAAGATCATAGATGGCAATACTGACCACTAAAATGTATTGTTGATGAAGTTTTCAGTCAGAGGTGTGGGGAGGGAAGAGTGAAGTAATAAAATCTCTTGGGCACCTCTAATAAAACAGTGTTTAATTGTGGTCAACTAAAACTAATCTGTCAAAACTAATGTGTGCAGGGAAAGGTTTCTGAGGTCCAGAATGAAACTTCTACTCAGATGAGAGAGGATTGAGAGACCAACATACCGCAGAGTATCCAATAGCCTGGTGGTAAAGATACTGATCTTGGATATCAGGGAAACATATGTTCAGACCTCTGCTTGGCCATTCTTCCATATGACAGCTGAATGCCCAACTGCCAATCAATGGCTGGTGTGGGGTGAGTCACTGTTCAATGGAGCAATTGAAAAGGACTTTTATTATTTATTTCCTCCTGATATAGGAAAAGATCTCAGAGGTGTGTAGTGTTTTGTTTTATTGGCAGTTGGGAAACTATTTTTCAGTAAGCCCTAGTGTTAAATGATGAGGACAAGTCTGTTGAGAGTGATTTAAGATGGGGATCCTATGAACATGCACTCAACACAGCTAAATAAAAGGTCAGTCTAGGAACCAAGGAAGTATATCACACTTATAGGGTGGAAGACTAACTTAAGAAGTACTGACTCAGCTGGGCTAAGGGAAGGAAAGAGGACAAGGGAAAGCATTGTGGATGCTAAACAAGATGTGCCATGTAACATCTAATAGTATAGGTGATACTTGGAAGTAGACATATTACTGTACAGCATTAGTGGATTCATAAAGGAATACCATGCCTCATTATGGTGATTAAGAAGTTCCTTATGAAGATCTCTGGACTGTTCTACACAGGAACTAGGACTAAATGATTATGATGGTCCCTTTTAGCTGTTATGGAAGAACAATACCTATATTTCACTACAACTAAAGTAAAGAAACAGGGCATTAGTTATACAAGCTGTCAAATTTACTTTTATAAAGCAGTGTTAGGCTTGCCTGTGCATTAAGGTGAGTTATATCTTCCCCCTCTGCCCTCAAACTAGTGAAATCTACCACTTATCTTCAAGTTAACCTAGTCCAGGTAAAATATTGTGGGGAGGGTTTCCTGCTTTAGCATGGAGCTATATAGTTTCACCTGCCCTCACTTCCTGGTCCCTTAGGGGTAAGTCACATCCCCAGGCTGAGCTGCACTAGAAAGCCACAGCCTGGCTCTGTAGCCCTTAAAAGGGGGACACATCTCTTCTGGCAAGCCAGACAGTAGGTTTCCATCACTTAATTTGCAGTGAGGTCACCTGTAGACCACTTTAGGCTTGTTTGGTTTTTTTTGGTATGTGCATAAATTATGGGTCCAGTTCAAGTAGAACAACTCTCAACAGCAAAATAATAATTGGGGGTGTGAGGAGAGAGAGTGTTTGTTTCCTCATTCCCATAGACCAGGATGCACAAAGGTACATCACATGGTGCAATGGAATATGACTGTTGAGCCACTCTAACCTTGGTTCAGCCCTTAATGTAGGGTATAATCCTGCTTGGGATAGATCCCATGATGTTTGGAACCTTCTCTGCATTTTAAAGCACCTAAAAGGGACTGAAACACACTAATATGGGTCCCTGCATCAACACTGCTAGTCTGTCAACGTAGAAAGAAGTATTGAATTCTGCACCTGCTCATCTTACAGCTCAGATCATAGTATTGTAGGTCTTCCTTTTCCTCTAATACAGGAGATGAGACAAGCCCATAAATGACCCCTTAGTTGGCTTTTGCACTGATTACTATTCAGTGGCCAATCCCAATATACAAGAGAGCTTTACTGACTTTGGAGGAATATATCATGGCATCATAACATCCAAACATGGAATGAATAGTGCTAAACTTGGAGCTGCTTTCTGCACCTACCCTATGTCCTCTTCTAGTTCAAACAGCCTCTTAATCCACCTTCAGGATTTCTGAAAAAATAAAACCACCTTTAAATTTGAAGACCAGTAGTACTCCACAAAAAAAAAAAAAGTGAGGAAAAGCTATTTGTGTCTAGGATAGTCTTGGGCTCTCACCCAGCTTCTACTGACATGGAAGTTAAATGTTCCCTGTTTCAGTGGGATTTGACTAAAAGCATATTGTCCTCTGTTAGCTGTGGTTTAAAGAAGAGAAGTAGCATCTCATAGTAATGTGACTTTTGTATACCTCCAAACTAGCAGTCAGGGAGTATGGTGGTGACAGTCCTGCAATTAGTAATGTGATACACTTATAATGCTGCCATAGAAGGGCGGCCACAGGATTCTAACCAGCTTAGGTTCCCCAGAGTACCCCTCCAAAATTATTGGTGATATAGAACACCACATAATGTATTAAAAGAATAATCTATTTGGGAGTTAGATCATGCAACTGATAATCCTTATGCTGGCTTTTTTTGTTAGACACCCAAGCAAGCTGTACCACTCAGGTGGGCAAACAGATGCTTTAAAGTTAACTCAATGATTATACCACCTTAGAGGAAAGGTCAGCAAGCACTATGCTTACTTAACTGCAAAAACACTAATTGATTTTTAATTCTTGAATCTGTAATAGGTGGAAATGGAACACTCCCAAGTTCTATCCTTGAAAAGTATATTCTATTAGCCTTCCAAACAAGTTAATTGCCTTCTTAGAGTGCAACTTTATTTCTTAACTGGATGGAAAAGAACTTCCAGAATTCTTAACTCATTCCTTCCTCTGTAAAGTGTATTCAGGAGTGATCTTGAATCCCCATTCTTAATTCAGTTAATTATTTTACTGATGACAAAATGAAAAGTATAACTCTATTTTGGCCATATTATTTAAAAAGGAAAATATTTTAAATATAGCCATTTCAATGCTAGTATGTTAACCTCCTATTCCACCTATCTCTCAAAGAGAAACTAAAATTAATCTGAATGACCACAGAAATATTTCTGTCAAATTTCCTGTGAGTGACCTTATGGGATCAAATAATTCCTGCTGCAACCAATTCCTGCTGCAACTCTCTGTAGTCTTGGTGGAGTAATATCAGTGACTAATTTGTGCTATCTCCTAACATTTGTTATACAGTGTGTATATGATTGTTTTATATCCCCACACAACGTGAGCTCACCTATACAGTATCTGATAAAGATATTAACTACCTGACCACTATAAATGTTTTCAAAATACACAATAAAATATAGATTCAAAGACTTCAATCTGAATTATTCAGCTCACTACCCAGTATCAAATACCATAGAGCTCAAAGTGCCCTGAGCAGGTTGCAGAAGATGTTGTTTGTCCAACATCAAGCACTGTTGCAAGGAATGCAGAGGTATTGGTAACACTGAGATACTTTGTAATCATTAAATCACTTGCCTGAGACTCTTTGAAGCCTTAGCAGTGACACCTCCCTCTGGTTGCATAGACTGGAAGCTGAAGAAGTCATACAGAGAACTTAGTTTCTTTGGTGGCCTGTTGCAGCTGAAATCAGATGCAACATAGGTGGAGAACGAGATTGTGCTCTGACTGGTGGGATGGGTATGTGCATGAGACAGATAGGTTCTTGGCCTGTCAAAGAGGCCTAGCTTCATAAGAAGGTTTGGTTTTGGGTCATATGTGATGAGATGAAAAAATCACATTGTTCTGGAATCAGATACCATGCGTATGTTTGAGTGAGAGTGTATGTGTGTTTAAATCAAGCAATTTCCCAGACTTGTTATGATCAAGAATCCATTACCTATCCTTATATTTACAGCCCATATAATTCTGGTATCTGACTGGCATTTAAAACATGATCTGTCCATACATGAATGTTTTATTTAAAATATGGGGAAATCTTTCAATGGGAAAACTCATTATTTTAAGTACAAAGAAACGTTAAGTATATTTTAAAAGCACATGATTGATTTTTTTCATTATACAGAGAAAATCAAAATATGTACAAACTTAATTCGTTATCCAACTACTCATCCTGTTAACAATCTTCCAGTAAATGAGATTTTTTTCATATTTCCTGAACAACTAGGAATTATATACAAAGTGTCCACGTTATTTAACAGTTTATAGTAATAAAAAAGATTTAAAGACAGAAATGTAAAGTACACAATTGAAGGTTACATAACTTCCTGTGATTTGCAATCTAGCATTTTCCAAATTATTCCACATTCTCTATCTTCTAGCAAATAATTTAATTCATGGAGATTTTACAGTAGCAGATCAGAAATACAATATTAATTTTAATTGTACATGCATTGTTTTTCATTACAACCTTTTCATTTTTCTTGAGTGTACTGTTCTGTTCAAAAGATTTTTAGTGATCAAAATATTTCAGAAATAGAGTTTAAGCCATTTTTAAAGAATTGTCATGGACAGCCTGTGACCATCTAAAAAAAATCCATTAAGATTGCATATTTGATAGCTGCCACCTTGGTTGACACCTAAGACATCAAACTAAGGTCCTCCCAAGCTAGCAGCATAAGCAGTTACAACTAGAACTAAAGAGCCATATCTCCTTTCTGAGGCCAAAACAGATTCTCATCGTTTCCAGATTGGCACAGAGTGCAAATTGTAACACACATATACTGATGGGCTACACTTACACACACTAAACAGACTTTAAGACCTCATTCTGCAAGTCAGAATGCATGGGTGGCTTGTGCAAAAACACAGAACACTCATTGACTTCAAAGGAGCTTGGTAAATTGCAGAGGTCTGCCCACATGTTTTAACTGGCACCATTGAGGCCTGAATGGGAACTAGTCTACTATACTGCAGAGTACCCCGGATTGGTGAGCAAACCAACAATTACAAGTACAGTTTCCTTCAAATCATGTTTTGTTACCACTGAAACCTTGTGAAAATGTTCTTTATAAGCAGGAATCCCCTTTAACTTCTATTTCTACCCCTTAAATTGACATTATTGAAAGAGATAATTCACTGATTTTCCTTTCCCTCGGACTCTCTCTCTCTCTCTCTCTCTCTCTGTGTTTGTTTGAGTGCGTGCTTGTTAGAGGTGCTGATCCAAAGTCAACTGAGGTCAGCTGGAGTCAATGAAAAGATTCTCATGGACCTTGGGTCAGGTCTTTAGTTAATCACAATTGATAGAAAACAGATTGACAGGAAATATGATCTGTGCCGCTTGTGATTTGGGATCATCCAAATACTCTATCATGCTTTTGCCTGCTTCTCATGGTTAACTGCACCATGACTACCACTAAGAAAAAGAGAATAGTGCTATATGAATTAGAATTGCGAACAATGACTGCATGTCATTGTCATAGGTAGTATTACTGTATAATCTGTTTATTTTACCTTCATAATGAAGCATATTTAGAAAATGGGGATACTTCTTCTTGAGCAGATTATTTCTTTTTTTCTTGTAGCCTCTGAAACATTTAAACATAATTGTAATAGAGAAAGAAGGAGCACATTTGTGTGGGGAAGAAAAATCTCCAATTCTGTATATCAGAAAGTAACCTCTTAATGAAACTAATGTTAAAGAGATGGCACTGTTTGAAAAGCAGATTTTAAAAAAGAAAAGTTTGTATTAAACTAAAAAGAGTCCTTTTTGTTAACTCTCAGGAGCTAGAAACGAAACAGGATTTCCTAATACTAACTGGTGATACCAAATGGATTATTATGTCATGCTGCTAAATCTTGCCTGGTGGTGTCAAGGGGATTAAATGAAAGTAAAGAACCTGAGGTGTTAAATTCTGGATTATGGAATTTTTTTAAAAAAATATTGTCACTTTGCTCAGTGCAGAGAAGAAAATCAAATGAAGTTTGCTACTGTACATTAGAAAAAATAGCATACAGATGATAATGTGAGAGAAGAGAAGGAACAGTACCAGTTACAAAGGGACAAAACATATCCCTTTTGCTTTCCCACTCTGAAAATAAAAAAACATTCTTAGGGAAGACAAAAGCAGGTGGCTGACATAGCAGTAGCCTATTCTTACATTATTGTACAATGTCCAAACTTAAAGCAAGTAAAGAAGCTGAGGTGGCTGTCAAAATCCATTTCTTTCTTTCTCTGCTTAATATGCAACTATGACATGGCCAGTGACTGGGATGCATAGGAGCAAAGCCAAAGATAACTTTCAGTAAGAACAAGAGAAAAAATTAGGAACAAACTTGGCAGATACAAACTGTTCTGGGCCCTCCATGTTAGGGTATGTCAGAGTTACTTCAGCATCCATGTGCCACAAGTCTGGCCCCTTTTCCCATCTACCATTATGGAGATGATACACTGACATACCCACCCTCTTTCTTACCTAAGACTACCCCTGCAAATCTGATCAACTCTCAGATTCTGGTGTAACTCAGCAGCCTGAAATATGTACCCTCCAGGTGAATTTGCTGGGAGACATTTCAAGCCTCAGCTGTAGCGTCACCATATGCTGGGATGAGCTGATGTTCTCTTCAGCTGGGGGTTTACTAACATGTGGCTCCTGGGTAGAACTTTGGGTCCTGAGCCTTGGGATCAATTGTGGTGGTCTGCTGGGGTTAGTGCTCCCTCTAGTTTGGGTTTAGCATTTGGAGAATCTATGGCTCAACGCCATTATGGGATCCAGACTTGAGGCAGTGTCCCTTAGATTTTATCTCAGAACAAAACTTATTGTCCATATATTCATCTGCCAGTTGGCTTGCAGGACACAGGTCCTTTTTAATCCACTAGCCCCATGATAAGGTTTTGTGGGCTCACCTCACAGAATTGTTCTAACCTCCCTAGGTCATGCAAGGCACTCAGTGTAGTAACTCCTGTACCTTTGCCCATTTGCAGAGAGATTCTCCAATCTGGGTTGTATTTCCTCACAATTACATTGGAGAAACAAGACATTATAGTCATAACAATTTAGGGTTTTGAAAACTAGTTTTCACTATCCCAGACTACATACAAGATATCATAAGAGTTGTTTGTTTTGTTTTTGTAAATGATATTAGGCTTGCCTGAGGAAGAAAGATTGAACTCTTGTTAATGCACACATTAGTGCAATCTCACCAATTAACTGAAAGTTAACCTCTTTTATAGGCAGCTTCAGATCAGAAACTTTGATTAGTATCATTTTGTTAGAGTCTCCTGTTTCTATAGCTTTGAGTCCCAGTAAGGGACTGAGACAGTAAGTCTACAGGGCAAGCCTGATTCAAATGTCAAGCTTTTTCAAAGGCAGTAAGATAGGTGCCTATATCTACTGCTTGGCTCACTCAGCTCAGTACTCTCCTTTTCAAAGTCAGCCAGCATCTGATGCTCCAGTTCCAACTTCTGTTTCTCCACCTGAAGCCTCTGTGTTCCCAGCTATAGTTTTTACCATTCCAGATCTTGAGTTGGGAAACTCGGTCTTGAGGATGCTGTGACTCTTCTCCAGATACTGCAGACTCTATGGTTGTCCTCTTCAACTCACCTGGCACCACTGAAACATCTGGGTCTCTATCTCTCCTGACCAACACAGATGAACTGTGCTGTCCTCATGGAACCTTTTCTGGGGCTGGACCTTGTTTCTTTGCCAGGCCATTTTCGTATAGTAGGTCAACCAGTTGTATGTTGGTGAACTTTTTTAAATTTTAAACCTTTAAACCACTTACATTTTACATTTAAATTTATGGCAAGACTGGGTCCCAAGCTTCTGCACCTCTGTTTCTCACTGTCACTCCTTCAGCAGGTCCAAATGACCTTGGAGACTTATCCTCTTGGGTGACCATGAGATGTTTTCAAGAGCACAGGATAACCTTTTCAGGATGACATTTATTGATCAAGTGAATTACTGTATTTAGGAAGATTGGGTTAAAATGATAAAGCAAAGCCTAAATTCATCTCTCATCTTAATAATCCATTCATACCTCTCCAGACACATCTATGATCAATTCATTGTTTTACTTCCAGTCTTTGGAAAAAGATTTAACCCTTTCATGCCAAGTGGGTAGCAAACAAAAGTGAGCAGGGAAACTGAGTGAGGCATACTTTTAATAAACATATAAAAAGTTCCCATGTTCTTCACAGATTTACACAATTACAAACAATTTGCTAGTTTGGGGTGGGAGGTAGTAGGGATTAAAGGGTGCTGCCCAGTCTCTTGCTGTTAATGTAACACAGTTACTTCAACCTGTGCTTTAAGTTTGTGTGTCAAACATGGCAAAGTCGCTGCATCTTTAGAAGAAGCAAGTATTTTATTCTGCAGAACAGAGCTTTTGCACTGTCTTGATATGAAAGTAGAGGCAGAGCTGGCTGGCTAACAATAGTCACATACATTTATAGTAAAAGCCACTTTAAAACATCTGCTCAGTGTTGCATTTATATCAAAGATGGGAAGAAGTGATAGAGAATTATTTGAGTGACTGGTTTTAGATACTCTTAACTGTACCTGCCAATCTTGGAATGGGAAACTAAAATCCTGGTATTTTCTCCTTCACTGATTCCCTAACCTCTGTGTTAGGTATTTTTGCAGGCATATACACTGCATGAGTAATCTTCAGATGCTCAGTTGATAATAACCTGTGGAAGAAGAATCAGGTGAGAGAGAAGCAGAGGTGGTATAGCACAAGCATAGATGTGGTATAGCACTAGCATAGGCTTCCCATCCTGCTCCAACCCCTTTGCATATGTAACTGCGGTAACTTAATGCAGTAACAGACAAGTATAAACATTCATGATTTTTTGTAAGTGAAATTAGATTCTCCTTGTTACAAAACCTGGTTCTCTATATAAAACTTGTCTACCTGTACCAAATTTGTTATGTGGTTCAAAGTTACAAACAAACAGCAGTAACCATTTACTATCTTTAAGCATGAGAGTTGATTATCCTTGAGATTATACTCTTCATGCTCCCAGCTATCTCAGTCAAGTTTTCTCTCTTTTTTTTTCCATCAGGGTTTCTATTATTATTTACAATTTATATTACAATAGCAGAGAGAAGGCACCTCTGAGATTAGGACTCCACTGTTCTAGGTGGTGTACAAACACATAGAAAAGAGTCTGCTCTGAAGAGCTTATAAACTTAGCAGTTTTTCTTAAAAGGGATTCATGAAAATCACTTTGTCTGTTTCCGTCCATGCTGGTTTGCATCCTTTTTAGTTTAACTCAACAATTGAAAAAGCATTTCAGCATTATAGCAGATTTTCACTTGGTTTCTGCTTAAATCTAATTCCAGGTTCACACAAGAGGTTCAAAAAAAAAGGTTCAGCAAACACTTTATGAATCTCCACTGGGTTTCTTCTTTGTAAAAAACCTAAAACCAGGTGAGGTTTGTATGGTGAATTCTGAAAACAAAGTTTCACACAAACTTCTTTCCCATGCTAAATTAATTCAAAATTATTGTATTTAATTATATGTAAATCCTTCCTTTCCTATAATTTTTACATTCATACCATTTTGACTTCTTCTATAATTTTCTTAAAGTGAAGCAACCCAAAGTGGACACTGAACTGAAAGTGAGTGGATTTCATTGGTCTATATAACTTTATAATATGTTGCATATATTTTATACTAGCTTGATATTAGCTTATTGTTTTAGTGACATTCTTCATTAAGTAAATGTCAAGATTTTCCTTTCCTTAACTACAAACCCATGTGTTACTAAGGTTTTGTGGTGTGTCTCATAGACTATTTCACTGTTTAAATCCCAGATCCATTGTGGGGGAGGACAAAGGAAAACTGTTTTGTATCCCTTTTGCAGAAATGATAGAAGCAACCAATGAGAGCAAGGTGCCATGTAAAATCCTGCTTTGTTGCACAATGATTATATTGTAACTGTGTAAAACTGAAAGGGTGGTGTTTCTGTGGCATTGAATATTTTCATGGACTGTAAGGCACATACAACCTCTTGTATTGACTTGCCAAAATCTGACATTAGCACAGGGAAGACAAAAACACTATCACTATGGGAACATCTTTTTAAGTAACAGACAATATTCCATCAGTTGTTGACATGGGCAGGAGGAATTATTTGGTTCAGCTGCTCTACTGACTAGTTTTAAAAAACAGGGCTGCTTAATATTTCATTTTGATTGTAATGTTTGACAAGCCTGTCAGAATTTTCATACCCCGCTCACCTGCCATCTATGACAAATCCGTGACACTAATTCCTAACTGCTAAAGCAAAGTTAGCATTTGACCTTTAGCAGCTCAGTTTAGGTGGATTCAAAATGCAAGCCAGTGCTCTAAAAGAACTGTAGCTAATCTTCTCTTGTCTGAGAATTCAAGCAGCCATATAGTGAACCACCACCGGCTGATCACAGTGAAACAGCTGAAATGCCTGCAACTTCAAGACTATACTGCAGGCAAATATGTTAACCCTACTCCATATTACTTCAGAAAAACTGACACTGTTTCACTGATGTTTAATTGAATAGAATCATAGCATACTTTATCTGTCTTTAAAAAGGAGCACCCAACTCCCATTGAAGTTCAGGATGTGTGCAACTTCAGAGACTCATGTTTGAACTGGGTCAAATTAGAACTGGGAAAAAGGTTTAAGATTATAGAACTGTCACAACAGAAAGACAGAGAGAGACTTTGTACAAACACTTCCCAATGCTTTTATTCAACTCTTCCAAGAGTTACTAATTTTGCTAAAGATGCGCATCTTTACTATTCTTGTCCAGCAAGTGCACAGGACCAGAATAGGAGCAGTGTGGCTATGATTTCTCATGCTAATTCTGGTAAAAGAGAAAATGACTGCAATCAGGTGTGTCTACAATTTTAAATAAAGAAAATAATACTTACAGATGCCTGGAAGTAAAGGAACAATGTGCAAACACTTAAAGAAGTTGGTCACTGTAAAAGGCAAATGTGTCCCATTAATCATTGTTTCTTAGATACTTTCTTGTAGTATGATCTCATGTTTATGTATGAGCACATGATTGTCCACTATCCCTCTTTTCAAGGGGCATCTTTCCCCTGACTTCTGTGGTCTTTGATTAAACCGTTTGCTGCTGTCTTCAGTTTTTCCCTATTTCACATCCAGGCTTGCTTATTCCTGCCTCAACCGAAAATTATTTACCCAAGATGTAACTTCCAGGATATGACTGTTGAAGAATATTTATGATAAGTAAAGCCATTGAGCCCTTTATAATGGATTTAATATCTTGATGTACTTAAAACTCTCACATCCATTGACTACCTCTAGTGTGGCCACACATAACTGTCATTTATATCCTGACAGATTATTAGCAGCACTCAGTTTACTCCGCAGCAGAAAGTCAGGGTGCACACATGCACCCGCACATAACTAAGGTTCATAACTGAAAATATTCAATGTAAAATTCATTGATTGTTAATTTCAACAATGATAATTAAAGAGCATGTTTTCTTTTTTATGCTGTACAGGTGGCCTGGCTCTAATCATCAGGCCTTGGCTCCCACAATGTTGTCTAGGTGATCTGGCTCAGAACCTCTCTTGTATGCCAGGGATGTGAGCAGCTTGTAGCTAGCCTCAGATACTCAGCTCCTTAAGCCTTTGTTGCAATGCAGTTCTCCAGATAGCCCAGCTCACTAGCCTATGCTTCTGGCTTCCCAACACCCTGCTGCTTGGTTGTGTCGAACAGTGCAGTGAGCATTCACTGTAATCCCTGCAGGGAAAGCTAAAGGGCCAGAGGCATCTCTAGGCAATTCCTAGCAGGATAGTAAACTAATTATCTGGCTAGAGCAAAGTGATGAGATCCATGCCAAAAATGTTGCATTTCATGGCGTTGTGGAGATATGCCAAATTCTGAAGTCAATAAATAATGTGCAAGGACAAAAAACAGAAAATAGAAAAAAAGATGGAGTAAGTGAATTTTAAAGTCAAGTTAGCGTACACTACCCTTTATGATAAATCTTCAGTTTAATTATGTCCTTTCTACTTGCATGTGTAAAACTAATAATTGAAACTATCAATTTTTTTGTACCAGAAGTATCAAACTTGTGAAAGTGAAAGGTTGAAATTTAGAAATTTTCTTCACTGAGTGCAGGTTTTCACTGTGAAAATGGTGACATTTTGCTTGAATTTTTAATTGTTTAGTCAATTGTCCTGATATAGACTTGTCATAAACAAAAAATGTATTATTTTGATGCCAACATTAACATTTTCCATCTGCATAAGATCTTTTTAAATAATGTGGGAATTTGCAGCAAAAGCATGAAATGTTGTGGCTTTTTGCAAGCCTGTAAATTGTTATTTAATTAACAATGAAAGGTTTTTGTTTTCAGACCTGCATAAGGGATAATATAAATGAAATAAAGTAAAGCCTGATCTTTCAAAAGCTTATACTTGTGAGTATTACCACTCACTGAAGACACTGAGTCTATTTGGCTAAGTAAGGATAGCTAATGTCAGTAAGGTTTTACAAGATTGAGTCCTAATTCCTGCTTAATATTTTATCAAGAATGTTTTCTCTGTAGGCAGTATTTCTGTTATTTTGTGTATTCTGTAAACTTATTGTGTGTATTACAAATAAACAGCTAGCTTGCAAATATAACTGTTGCCTTAAATGCTTTCCTCACTAGCAAAATCAGACATGACACAAGCAAAATGACTCTGTTGCATTACAAAATATTTTCCATGTTCTTGTGCTCTGAAATTATTTTCCAGAGCCAAAAAGATTGTATTTGCATTTTGTCTTTATAATAGAGTTCCGCATATTGCAGCTGTCTAGATAATAAATGTATTCAGCATAAGAAAAAAATTGCTTGGTATACAATAGTTCATTTTGAGAAACCAAGGATAAAAATTTCTCACATAAATTGTCTGAAAAAATTGTTTTGGGGGATAATAACTTTAGAAGCAAGAAAATGTCCTGGTCACATTATTTTAATTGTGCTTTGGTAGGATAAATGTCAAACGATGGGGTTTACCATTTTTTTAACACTAATGGACATACAAACTAATTTAACATTAATACTCATGACTACAGTGCTGCCACAAATTCAGCTTTAATAAAATGCTTTTGTGCTGGCAGCTTTTTTGTCATTGGTAAAAATTTGATGCCCATATGTATTGGTATTATAATACCAACAAAACCACATTGTTTTGTATATTAATAGTGCCCATACAATGTGCTTTGCATTTCATGAACTTGTCATTTAGAATAACTCCCCAAACACACACCAGAGTGAGAAGCAGATTTTTGCCTTTTGTCTGTTACCCTTCTTTGATGAAGTTAATGGTGTTTCTAGTTTGCTCAAAAGAAACTTGCCATTAGCTAAATTGCCGTAAACTTGTTTACTTTAATAGAAAACTATTGCCCAAGCCCTGACCATCTCTATGCTGACTATACTGCAATTTCTTCCTCTTTGATCTTGATGTCTTCAATTGTGACCCCATAAAATCCACTCAAAATATTGCTATACTCTGACTAGACCACTCCCCTTTATAAGTTTCTCCATTGGCTTTCCCTCTTCCACTACATCAAACACAATCTTTTTGTCCTAATTTTTAAATCTTTCACAATCTAGCCCACCCATCCTATTATTTTATCATGAGGTTGGCTCTTGCCTTTGTGCCACCAACAAGACCAGCTTCATTTGCCTATTTGCCAGCTTCTCCCACAAGTACTCTGAATCAAACTAATTCCATTCTGAACTATTCTGATATATTGTCACTTCAGTTTCTACCTTTCTCCTAAGCCAGTGTCTTGAATTCACAGTGATGAAAACATCTTCATGCAAGTCTTATTTAAATATTGATAAAACTCTGATTTTGCTTGAAAGGATATAGGAATTCATTACCTGATACTGTATATCAGATCAGACCATTTATCTGAAATTACATGAATACAATAATAGTGATAGCAAAGAAAATAGCAGTGGCTTCAGTGGAAAGTAATTCCACTTCACATGTAGTATGCACCTAGCCAACTGTGAAATGCTTGTACCTGTGGAAGGGGGGAATTTCTTCCTGACATCTAGAGCATGAGATTTCATAACCTTTGCATATGTAATTCCTTTCATAATCTTTGGTCAGGATAGCTTCTAGATGGTTCCCTGCCACTGGGCCAGACAGGCATGTAATGTTCACAAGAAGCCAGTATCTGTCAGATAACCAACCCCCTGTCCCTTTCAGCCTAAACTCATGCTGAATTCATGGCTCATCATCTTCCGCCAGGACATCTCTCACTTGGTGGAAAGCCCCTTCAGTGAGGGTCATTTGCTATTGAAGGTTAGTAGTTAGCAAGCATTAATCACAACCTCAGCACCAGTGTAGAATGGACCATAATGACAAATGGAAGCTGTGGACCAAACTCCAAACAACATGTGAACCTCTCCTCGATAGGTTGTACCATTCTTTTTCCTACATTTTGGTAACACTGATCTAACTTGACATGCCAATAAACTCTCACTAAATTGAACTGGATATGATCTCACAAACAGACCATCATCTAACATCCACACGTTATCTACCTTATAACCAAACAAAGCAGTAACGATCAGTTCCTTGCTACCAACTGCTGATCCCCTTAAGCACCACTCTTTATTTACTCTGTCATTTAAGGAGTTCTTATTAAATGATACTCTCAATATATATATAATGTCCACAGGAGGCAGTCTGCTGCAAGTTACATCATCCACAGTAGCAAAACAAATGTTAAAAGGTACACCAGCTGGAAATAAAATCTGTAAATGATAGTCAAATCACAGGTCCTGGGAAGCATCCCAGTCCCCCAGGCAGCAGTAGATTAGATTTTAACAGTTCTCCAAGGTTCTAATTAAAAGGTAGCCCAACAAAAAACAGATTCTACAAGTAGCACTCAAGCTTTGGATTCTCCAGATAGTTGTAAGACAGATGTTTATTCCTGCAACAGAAAAGAGAAATAATTCCAGTCTAAAATGAAAAGAGAAATTAAACTTAAATTGAATGAAATTAGATTTCTAACATATATTGTCTAACATAGTTCTCCATATGACACCTGAGTAGCTGGTATATGTAAGAAACACTCAGATACTGCATGACAGATTTTTGTAAGAGTTTTTTTCTCTATAATTGTGTCTGTAAACAGAAATCAAATTTTAAATCAATTTTGATTCAGCTTTCAAAAGGGTGGGGGTGGGAGCACAAAGGTTGAGTAAAGTTTTTATGTTGGTCATTTGACTGAAGTGGCACATTTAAAATTGCCTGGAAATTTTGTGAATTTTTTCTGTGTGAGATTTTGTAGAATTTCATGCAGAAGGTAATTTTGCTGTGGAAACTCATGTTCTTTTTCAGTATTTTCATTGTGAAAACACTTTCACTTGTAAATAAACCATTTGCATGTAAACATTTTGCAAAACTGGTGCAGATTTCAAATTTAAAACAAAATGGTTAAATGCTCAAATTTTCAAACATTTTAATTTTCACAGTGAATATTACACACACACCTGTGTAACCAGTAACCAGTCTCATTTCCAAAATGGTATTGACCAAAAATATCAGGTACAGAGGTCTTACATTATTCAGGTCTGAATCTATTACGAAGTACTGAACTATTAACTGCACATGAAGGGGTTGTTGTTTTTTCTGAATGCCTGCACCAACCCAGGGGCTTGAGATGATGAAAATGGGTCAGGAGAGGAAAGATGATCTTGGAGTTAAGACATTGGCATAAGAAACAGAATTTCTGGGTTCTCCAGTGCTGCCACGGGCTTCATATGGGCATTCTTGGGCAAGACAATTAGTCTGTCTTCATCTGTGAAAAGGGTATAACAATACTTTCTCTCTCCCACCCTTGGCAGAAAAAGGATCTATGCAGATTTTAACCTCCCTAGAGCAAGGACTATCTCTCACTGTGTTGGTACAATAGGGTTCTGATCTATTAGAGCAGAGAGAATAACATTTTTTTCAGCTCACTGGCAATTCCAACATTTTAAAAAAATGTTTCAAGTCAAACTGAAAAACTGAATTTTCCAACATTTTTTAGCAAATCACAAAGTACAAAAAACTTGTTCAGTTCAAACAAAACATTTTCCCAACAAAACGGAAATGCTTCATTTATATTTTAAAAAATTTCTGATATTTTAAATGTAGAATTAAATGAAATTTTGAAACAAAAAGGCATTTTAAACTGAAATATCAAAATGTTTTTTTAAAACAATTTATTGACTTTTTTCAGAAGTTATTTAGGGATTTTTTGTTTTCATTATCCAAAAAAACCCCAATAAATTTTTGTGTTGTTGATTTTGCATTTTTCATTTTAAAAAAGTTGTGTGAAAAACTTTGCCCATCTCTAGTCTCTAGGGATGACTGAGATACAATAATTAATAATAACCATGATACTCCCTTACTGACTCAAGGGAGTAGATTGGCCTATGCTGTAATTTTTCAAGGCACGTGAGAATGGCAATTATGTTTACACTGACTCTAGAATAATGTAAAGACAACTCCCACCTCAAGAACAATAACATTTTATATATTGTGGGAACTGATGGTAAAATTCACCTTTGCACTCTCCAGAGCCTAGAGTCACACTGTATGGGGCCTACTGCACAATTTTTTAAATGTATAGCTAGCTTTAGGTTTCACAGAACACAGATGTACGTCAAAAATATTTACATGGCATATGAATGAAATTTAACTGTAGCATCACTATAACAGTCCAAAGGCCATATGCTTAACTAGCATAAATGGCATAGTTCCATTGATTTCAAAGGAGATATGCCCATGTACACCAGCTGCAGATTAGCCCCAGCATTTTCAGCTCACAAAAAATAGATTAATTTAAGAACAAAATCTTAATTATCTCTTTTCCTAAAACTTTTACACTTCTATTGACATTCTTAATTATTAGCTACTAATCAGTTTGGGGTTTGCATAGCTGTGAGCCTCATTTGAATAAGTTCATTATTTTACTGCCAGAAGGAACAAAATTCTACTTAATTAGAGGTCACAGCACCTCTGGCTTCAGATAATTAAAGGCCTAATCAAACCTTTTGGGAAACAATAGCTTTTTAGTGAAAAAATGGCAAGCGTTAAAAAAGCTTACTAAATCTAGACTATGGATATCATTTTTTTAGTTATGGTTTGTATGTTAGTTCCCTTTTCATGCTCATTTTATAAATAAATAAATAAAGGAAATAGCACCTATGACGTCATGTAATGTTCATCCCAAATACATGAGTGTGCTCATTTTAGTAGTTGATGGGTGAAGCTGGAAGGAAATACATAGATCAAGGCATATGCACGTGCACACATGCCAATAAATTTTTAAAAATGAGAAAAAAATCACTATTAAAAGCCAGATCCTTTTTCTACCTTTTCTCCATTTTGGAGAGAGAAGAAAAACATCTGGTGTCTGACATAGTTTAACTAAAAACTGAAATTAAAGACGTGCTGTTTTAAAGAGAGACATTGTGGTGCAGTGGCTAATGCATTGGTCTATACAAGTCATGAGACCCGGGTTTCCCAGTTCTAACATCAATCTTCTGTGTGACCCTATACATGCCTCTTCATCTCTTAATGGCCCTTGTTTCCCTCTGAGGCCTGATCTCAGATGTGGCATCTGGTTGCTATCATAATCCATATAGTTAATAATCAATTATTTATAGTTGCATGCTTCTGACTATTATTCAGAGACATAAGGAGCAATATTTAAATTTTTACTATTTCTATATTGATAAAATGTTTGAATACATTTTATAAGAGAGTGACCATAATTATATTGTATTTATACTACAACTATACTGTAATTACACTCTGTGAAACTTGATACCTTTAATTCTCACTAATTCTCCGTGTATTTTGCTGTCTAATTACTGATGTACTATTCTTTACATAATATATATTTTAATTCTTCTAATTTCTTATTGGTAAATATATTGCCAATAAAATTGTTTATGCCCAGATTTTTCCACCCTTACATACAATGAACAGTGCCTTACTACGCAAATAATTCTCCCTGTCTTTGATATATGCCATCTTCTAGACAGGTGGTTATTCCCTATCTTTTGCTTATACATAAAGCACAGGGCAACTTGCTTGTCAGTGCATTGCTAACAAGGGAATTATGTAACAGGGATGTACTCTTCACTTGAATTACCGATATAGCATCAGAATTAAAATGGTGGCAATGCCTCACTGCCTGTGTATAATCTGACAATGGTCTGCTCATTAAAAACCCAGTCCCACAAGATGACCACTGCACCCATATGAAGCTCCTCTGACTTCAATGGCTGAGACTGCACACGTGCTGGAAGAATCGGAGCCTGAGGGTCAGAATCAGAGACGCTCTCTCCGGTTGTGAAGCACCTTTATTCCAAATGTAATCTCATTGTTTCAATTGTAAGAAAGCACTACTCCCAAGCAGCAACGGTGGCAGAATCTGCCCATAAACAATGTTAGTGGTAGATCATTTACTGGTAATAACTGCGAGATAGATTATGACCCTCTTACTGTGGGGCTACTCACATGGGGAAGTATTCACTTGTGTCATCAGTCACAATCTGGCTCAGAGTGATAGTCAATAAAATATTTAACTACCACTAAAATGGGCTAGGGCTAGATTTTGCCACCCTTTCTCACACCGAATATTACCTTTGACTTCAGTGGGACTACTCATGTGAGTAATTGCTTACCAATGCACTTGAAGTGGTATGTGTGTGCGTGTGTTGTGGGGGGAGATCCCAACCTGACTCCATGCGTGTAACATTTACCTTAAAAAGCACATGGTGTGTGTGTAATGTGTTCTTTTTATGAGATTTGTTATGACTGTTATTGACAGCCATGGAGTGTGAGGCTATTTTTATGAAGTCTGTATGTTTTTAAATGGTAAATGTAAAAGTTTTTCAAAAAGTGCTTTTTAATAGGATTACTGGCAGTGATGAATGACTCCAGAGTCTTTATGGAGTTCTCATAGTGGTCTGTCCTGCATTGCGTGAAGATACAAAGCTTCAAAGGAGATAACTGTAATTCTGAGAATAATAGCAGGATCAGTATCCTAGATATTCTGCTACATGACAATGTTATGGAACAGAGAACAGTAACAGAGAGAGGCTTCCAGTTACAGACCACAGTGACAACCACCTTCTGTCTGAATGACAGTTTGCTTTCCAATAAACTAAGCAAATCTCACTAAGTTCACCTTAGATATTCCCCTATGCCATCATCTTGGGGCCTAAATAAACGGTCTAAGGACCAGACGGGCTCAAATTATTTGGGCCCAGATCCACAAAGGCATTTAGGCTCCTAGCTGCCTGATTTCAGTGGAAGTGAGGAGCCTAAATCCCTTTGTGGACTTTGTGCTTTCTGCCAGTATACAAATTGGGTAACAATTAAATGCCAGATAATTTATTTATAAGGAAGACTAATGAACCCTAGAGGACTACAATAATGTTTCATATTACTAAATATTTCATGTAAAGAATTGGGTTCAGATCAGGGATTTCTATGTTATTTGGACCATTTCTCATTTCTTTCTAATTAGTTTGTTTATCCTTACTTGTAACATGGTCTCTGCTTTTGTACTGGTTTGTGATAAAATGTTTGAATGGCAAAGCACTGTACAACCATCTGTAGGGAGACATTGTATAGCACTAGCACAAAAAATGCAGTATCTTCTTCAGACTGATCATTTCTATCCTCTAAATTAGAAGACAAATTTATATGCTGGTCTTTTGGAGCTAATGGACTCGACTATGATCTCAGTTATACCTGTGTGCTCCAGGATAACAGCATTGAGTTCATAGATTTAAATGAGATTAATACAGTTGTAACTGTGATTAGAGTCTGGACACATTAAATAAGAGTTCAGTTACCTTAGGAGCAAATCAATGCCATGGAGTTAAATGCTACTTACCAGTAAACTCTGTTAAGTTACCATGCATGTAAACTACAGGTACATTATAATGTTGGTTTATGTCTTAAAATTTAAAATGTGTCACGGCATAGATCTCAACCATTTACGTGAATAAAGAGGTATTTTGATGGATGAAAGGTGGTTCCCCCCATTGTGTCCCGCAGCATGGCAGACAGTTCAAGATTCCAATATGCTAATAATACACATGCACCATTTTCCCTTCACATGAAGTTGTCTTTCAGTTTTAGCTCACATTCTGTCTTCTAAAGCTAAAAGACCCATGGAAAAATTTGGGGGAAAAATTTGGGGAAAAAATTTGGTGTTGGGGAAAAATTTGAGCAGCATTAAATAATAATAACGAAAATAAATGAATATCCTATAGCACAAAGCAGTCCAGAAGATGTCAGGGGAACATGATATCACCATCTTTACTGAGAGGAATGGAATATATCAAGAATCATTATTTTTATGTGAGAATCAGAAGCAGCAATACCGTAGATACATATATGGTTGCTGGTTCTTTTACATTATTAGCAAGAACAGTACAGATGTTAACAATTTCCCTCTACCCAGTGGCCTGCAACTTTAATTTATAGATCTGGACAAATGTTTTCACTGAAACAATTTGTTGAATTCAGGATGATTTTCTAATCAAGGAATGTCTTTGAGCAGATGATTTTGTGATCAAGGAATGTCTTTGTTCATTATCTATATTTATCTTGGATGAAAGCTTTTTAATCTATAGCTTGCTCATGAACTGTTCACTGTAAGTCATAGTCATAAAATTTAAGGTCAGAAGGGATCACCAGAGCTAGTCCAACCTGTATATCACAGGTCACCAGCACCACTGAGATCCCACACATTAAAACCAAATATTGTGGCAAATATTTATTATTCAGAATTAGAAATTCAAGTTATGTCAAACTGGTCACATAAGTCTTCACTGATGACAAGAACTCTTATAAAAAGGCTTCACACAAGTCAGTGTTCTCATCTTTTTGGCTGCTTGGCCCCTATTCTTCCTATGGCTTTCATCTGCAGAACTGAACTGCCCTGTGAGTCCTTACAGGAAAGTGGATGCACAGTGGGATTCTCTGGGTACAAGATGTTAATTTCAATATGTCACAGCTACAAGTGCATTATGTATGTGTGTTTGTGTCTATATATATACATACATACATATATATATATATATATATATATATGTTTACACACATGGTCTCTCTCTTTTTCTCGTTTCCTGCATCCTACCTACAACCCTCACTCCCAGACCCAAAAGGAACTAAGTAAAAGGGCACAAATATTTGTATATGTACAAACACTTTCTTTCTATGAACATTCTGCAAATGCATAAGGAAGGAAAACAGGGCAGAAGCAATATGAGTTATAACTCAAACATCTATTTGCAGAGCTGCTGCTGCTGGATGTTCTTTCTATTTACCCAGCTCTAGTCATTTATAGTAGCACACTGCATTCTCTCCCTGCCAAACATAACTATTTTATCCTTCATCTAGCTTATTTTGCAGAAAATATTTTCACTTTGGTGGAAACTTTCACAAATGTTGTGCAATATTTAACAAAAAATAAATTGCATATGAAAACTTAAAATTCTTCCTATACATTTTGAGGAATCCAAACATTGTTGGTTTGATGGGAAAAATAAAGGGGCTTTCAAGACACATTGATCATAAAGAACCCAACCCTACCCTGACCAAAGTCTATGGTACTTTTGGCATGACTCAACTGGCAGCTGAGTCAATCTCTTAAGCAGCAATCCTTAAGCATGGGTATTTCATGAGGATAAATGACCAGTTGGGAGAATGTAATAAGGAACATTGAATACACTTAGTCATTTATCCCCAGTATATGCCTTGTACTTAGGCCAGTATTGCTGATATAACTGAAAACAACCCTCCTGAAAAACATACCTACAGATTTATTTTATGGATGACTCAGGCAGCTTCATTTGATATATAAAAACATTTTGAATGTACTAATGTCTTGCACATTAGCAAGTAGATTGCTTGTGCTGCCTCTGAACCTTCCATTCCATTTGCAAATAACATACATTTAAAAAACAAGAAAGTTGGTAACTCAAACCATAGCACCCATGGAGGTGAACCAGAAACTCCAGTTAAATGGTGGATGAGGGTCTGATTGGAGTTCGGCTGGCTCTCTGTGGTCTGAGATTGGACTTGACCTGGAAAGCTGAGCCCCATTCAGACTGGAGTTCTGAATCAGTGTCTCTCCCCTGATGGAGAGAAGAATCTCTTCCTTTTTAGAAGAAGGAAGCCCTTATCTCTAAGGCGCATGAGAGAGGAGACTGTGCTTTGAGTATGTTTGTAGGGAGTTCATGTGGGTAGTGCAGGGGTCGGCAACCTTTCAGAAGTGGTGTACCAAGTTCACTATAATTTAAGGTTTTGCACTTCAGTAATACATTTTAACATTTTTAGAAGATCTCTGTAAATCTATATTATATGAATAAACTATTGTATTTAAAGTAAATTACGTTTTTAAAATATTTAAGAAGATTCATTTAAAATATAATTAAAATGCAGATCTTATCAGTTTAGTGTGATCCTTGCCCTTGCTTTTCCTTGATGAGTTTGCCAATGTGGGCCACAGCAGGGGGTGGCTGAAGAACACTCTGCTGAGGCCAGGAGCAGAGCCCCAGGCTGGCTGCCAGTATCCCAGGTGGGCAGTGGGCTGAGCAAGGCTGGAGGACCCCAAAGGCTGGCAGCCAGGACCCCAGACTGGCAGTGGGCTGAGCAGGACCGGCAGCGGGTATCCCAAACTGGCAGCTGGATGAGCAGCTGAGCCTGCTGCCAATCTGGGGTTCTGGCCACTGGCCCTGCTCAGCCCATTGCCAGCTCTGCCAGTCTGGGGTCCCAGCTGTCAGCCCCTTGCCAGCCAAGGTCCCAGCCTCTTGCCAGCTGGGGTCCCAGCCATCAGCCCTGTTCAGGCCACTGCTGGCCTGGGTGACTGGAACCCCAGGCCGGCAGTGTGTTGAGTGGGGCTAGGGACCAAGACCCTGGCTGGCAAGGGGCTAGTGATTGGGAGCTCAGACCGGCAGCAGGCTGAGCGGGGCTGACAACGGGTTGAGTGGCTCAGCCTGCTACCGATCTGGGGTTCCTGCCACTGGCTCCTGCCAGCCATGGTCTTTGTCGCCAGCCCTGCTCAGCCCACTGCTGGCCTGGGGTTCCACTCACCCAGGCAGGCAGTGAGTTGAGCAGGGCCAGCGACCGGGACCTCGGCTGGCAGCAGCATGTCGTTAAAAATCGGCTCATGTGCCACCTTTGGCACAAGTGCTGTAGGTTGCCGACCCCTGGGGTAGTGAGTCATTCTGAGAGTGAGCTGAATATGGAGTGATTGTCTGAGTATCAGGGTCATGAGTGTAAGGGAGAATGGTGTGATGGGGGGATACAAAAAGGAGGGGAAAACTGAACAACTCTACATAGTCAAAATGTTGCTCTGCTTTATGGGGACAGGGCGGGGAAGGAAGGAGGTTAGAAACTGCCCCCCTCCCTGAGGAATGTGAGGTCTAAAGGGGTATAAAGGTATGAAACCTGGATGAGGCAAGTCTCTTTGTTCCACATAGCGAGGAAGCAAGTACCCACCCTCCCTCCCCTAGTGGAGGCAAATGAGAAGCTGAGTTAGGACCTGCTCTAGGCATTACATTAGTCACTCATTTAAAGGAGGTCTGGGAGGGAATTTTTCCCACACCACCATAACTGGCCTCAGTGGAGTGAAAGTTTTTTGCCTTCCCCACAGCAGGTGTGAGGGAGGATCTTTTCTGGTGAGAAGAAAAGGTGGTAGGCCATATGTTGTAACTTATTTTGTAAGGTTAGGTGGATGTCCAGTGCAAGTACTCCAAAGGGAGGGCAGCCAGTGACAGATAAATGGCCTGATAAAGGACTTAAAAGGAGGTACTGCATAAAGGAACAGAAGCGGGAAGGGGAGTAAGGGACTTCTCTGATTGTTATGGAAGGGAACCATCCCCCATCCCCACATTCTCATAGCCCACCTTAACCTTCTTACGAGGGTGGTGGATGGGTTGGCTGGGGGACCTGGATGGAAATACGGGGATGGTGGTGGAAGCCCCAGAGGACTGATTTGAATAAGCATAGATTTTCCTCTACTGTACACTTTATCTGCCAGGTAGTCCCAGACAGCTATATAATAAAGTTGTGGCCTGATTAAAATCTATAACAAGTGTCTCCTGTTCTTCTTGCAGTGTACCCAGACAAGGAAGGCAAAGAAATAGGATGACTAGAAAGAAAGAAACTATGTACATGAGGAGAAAATTAGTTTAAGGAGGTAAAAGACAAAGAGGGAGGAAAAGGTACACTAAAAGGTACAGGTAATATAAAAAGGAAAAATGCAAAGGCTGAATTGACAACAAAGAGAATATAGTAACTGTAGAAAAAAGCTAGTGTAAATAAATCTTGACTTAATGGGAAGCTTACTCCCAAAATATAAGAATAAATTCACCTATAAGAGGTAAACCACTGGAGGGGACAGAATACAGGACTGGAAAAGCGGGTGTAGAAATATACTGAAGTTTGCCTACTGCAGAAAGATGCCCAAGGCTGGCCTCAACTCCATTTTTTTGTATTCTAGACATTTTAGTTCATGTCCTCATTTAGCCTTCTTCTACAGTTACAAATAGGGTCTTGAGGGATTAAATTTTCTCTGTCCAATACTTCATTCCTAAACTGAAGGCAATTATTTTATCTGTGAAGACTGGATTTAGCATTTCCTACAGGCTTACTGGTGATACCTCTCCAGTGGTATGAATTTAATTTTTTTACAGTGAGGGTAATTAACCATTGGAACAATTTACCAAGGGTTATGGTGCATTCTCCATCACCGGCAATTTTTAAATTAAGACTGGGTGTTTTTCTAAAAGATACACTCTAAGAATTTTTTTCAGGGAAGTTCAGTGGCCTGTGCTATACAGGAGGTCAGACTAGATAATCACAGTAGTCCCTTCTGGCCTTAAAATCTATTAAACTGTGAATTTGATGGCATTTTTTTCCCACCTCCATAAAATGGATGGAATGTGACTTGGGCTTCTAAGTGCCTAAGTCACTTTTGAAAAAATAAAACTCTGTCTCCTAAATCATGTAGGCACCTTTGAAAATGTTATCCAAGGTCTGTTTAATGGGGCAGGGGGAATCTGTTGGATGCATATGTTGCTTAAATAATTTTTTTCAAACCTTTAGTTTCTCAAGATACTAAATTCATCTGCCCCCATCAACTGAGTAACATATAACTGAAGAGGTGAATGACAGTAGCAACTTTTCAATTGCACTTGGGTTAAGTGAGAAGAGCAGAGAACATGCCCTTCCCAACTCTTCTTTTAGCTTTCTCATTTCCTTGTAAGTCAAGTGACAGGGGACCATGGGCATGGAAGGAGTTCAAATGCTACCTCTGGCCTGTGGCTGGGCTGCCCTTCCTCAGTCACATGACCAAGAAAACAGGTGGGTAGAGCAAGGGCTCCTGGGGGGAAGTCCAGGCATGGGGGTTTCTATGTAGATTAGTGGGAAAGAACTCAGCTCAGGAAGCTTGTGGAAAAGATGTGTGAAAAGATCTGAGGAGGAGCGAAGGAAAAAACTTGGGGCAATATAACATGGGTGTGTCCTGGAGGTCTGGTTTTGGGTTTCCAGCCAAGAGGTTTCTAGAAAAGGGGGAGGGAAATCTGTATCAACAGGAAGAAGAGCAGGACATCAGCTTCCAAGTGAGAGAAGGGCTATTTTGTGAAACTTAAAATAATCAAAAAAGGTATTGTTGAAGCTGAGTAATGGTTGAAGGACTGTGACCAAGGAAGGGTTGAAATTTCCTTTTTTATTTGCACTCTTTGTTTACCTCGGAAGGAGAAGACTCATTAAGTTTGGCATTAAATTGTCCCTCCACCAGTGAGATACTGTGAATCAGAAGCCAGCTGGAAAACTGAGGCATAACCAGACACAAGCCTTGATACCAGAATGGGTGAGTTCCATATTATGTAGTGACATATTTCTTGTAACATGATGATGGAACAGTGTAGTTTTATTAGTTGGCTTTTTTTTTCGGTAGGGTTATCCAGCCCCCTTCATATTTAGGATTATTATAAATTGCCTTGTCACTTATTTAGCACATAAGTATCTCTAGTCAATTATTATTGAGGTGTTTATTGTATTTGAGTACTTTCAGTTCATTCTTATGTATGAAAATGTTGTCTGGATGTTTTAGGTATGTACAGTTGAATATTTGGGTTTCTTTAATGTTTAATCTTCACTCTGAATTTTCCGGGTTTCTGATGTTTGCTTTTTGATACAAACTTGTATCTTTAATGAAAGCATACTGATTTTTTTTTGTCTGGAAATAATAATAATCATTCTTACTATGGGCAGAGCGAGGATAGGGAGAATTCAAAGTCTAGATCTAGACTAATAGTCTGTAATTTATGCAATTTCTATAATGGATACCATAGTAATCATGTAAATGGATAGACAGCATTTGTTGATCACAGGTACTTCTAGTCTGAGGCAATGATTAGAGTTTCATAGGGTGTGGTATTTATTTTCTTCTTCTCCCTTCCCCATTTTATCTCCCCTCTTTCCTCCTCTTCAGTGTGCTTATGTTGACACTAAGCCATGGTCAGGTGAGCTGAGGGGAATTTTGTGAGCTCCTTTGAGGGTCTCGACTTTCTATTTTTGCCCTCGTGCTGTGTGTTGTAGCCTTCCCAGTGGAAAGGAAGCTGAAGGAGGTTAAGAAACTGAGTACTTGTGGAATTTGTAATTGAGTGAAAGAACCAAACTGGAGTCATGTGTAATAATCTGTATTTTTAAATGAGAATTTTCAGTTTCTTCTGTCTTTACATACCAGTAAAAATGTATACCTCTATTTTAACCAAAAAGCAATCTGGGACATTTAGCCTGTCAGTCCTGAAACCTTCAGATTAGTTCTAAAAGGGATGGGCTCAAACCAACATGTTGGATCCAAACTCTAAGAGCTTCAGACCCAAGCAGTCATTCAAATTTTACACCTTGGACTTATCTTTATGATGGGATGAAGCAAAACCCCAGATCTGAGCAACCTTAAACCTTGGGAGAATGGGGAGCTGAAATTAGGATCCAAATTTTGTTCTGTGCCTGTATCTATTTCTAAGAGACATATTCTACAGAAGTATTGTACGTGTGGAACAAAAATAGAATGTCTCCAATTTTAATTCCTTCAGGAATTTGTTAGCAGAGAGAGTATCTCTGAAAGATTGGAGAACTGGATCTGCAACCTTTACTTATATTGACTGATACTGTATCTATGCAGGTAGTCCCCCTTAAACTCAGAGAAATTGCTTCAGTAAGCATTAATTGATATGAGTAAGAATGGAGCTTCAGAGAATTTTGCCATAGACAATAATTTTTAAATTGCTGGGGATAATATTGAAGCTATGGGTTTTGGTTTTTGGTTTTTCACTGAAGGTTTGTATGATTTCTTCAGGCTTCCTCCTTCCAAACTGAGCTTTGAGGCAGAGGTCCAGAACTGTCAGCATCTTTCCCATTCATGCCTCAATTTCTTCTTTCCCTGGCTGCTGCCAAAACCATTTCTCTTTCAGGTATCTGATAAAAATACACTTGCAATGCTATTCTCCAAAGCAGATCTCCTGATATCTTCTCTCCAGGTCTTGCAGGCACATAATAATTAAATATGTGTGAGGGTGTCTTCACTTTATAGTGTTTGTGCAATGATCTTCTTTGAGTTTTTATACACATAATGTTTGCCTCTCTGGTCTTTACTTAGAATTTGGAGTTTTAGTGAACACTGACATTTGGTAGGGGACACTGCTGAAACTCATGAGTTTCACATCAAAACTGCAAATTTAATGTGATTTCCATGTGTGCCCCAAATTATCCCACTCTTGCTATAATCAGGGCCTAATTTTGTTGGAAAGATTTGTGATCCTTTCAAAGTCTCTAGTTTGGGTTTAAGAGTTTGTGGCAAAACCTAAAACCTGGCATGTTTCATATAATTTTGATTTCATTGCAAATAGTTTGCACAGACTTCGTGGAGTAGTGAGAAAGAAAGAGGGACATCTCAATAGGAAATTGATTGTCTTCATGAATTTTCTACATCTACTTTCCATTGACACAAGGAGAAAGTGCTCTGTTAATTGTCTGTAGTTCAACAGCAGTATTAAGGTATTCTTTTTCCATGTGATCTAAATTCTGCTCTACTCTGGCCTTCTAAACTAGTAATTAATCTACTTACGCTCTGAGTTTACCTCTCGCAGTAACAAGCATAAGAGGCATGCTGTAATATGCAAGTTTGTAAGCAAACCAAAACCTTCTTTGGGAGAGTCAGAGGACACGAACAAGGTAATGATGTAAAGATCCTGGGAGTGAATTCAGCCTCTGAAAGGGTGGGAGTGATACAAATCACTATTGAGCAGCCAATCCTTTCCGTTCTCTAGTCAAGCCAGGAGTGACATTGATGGATCATGTCAGCTAGCTACAGTTAAAAAGTGGTAGCTGTAGGATGTGGAAAGCTGAAGGATCTATTATTTTTTTGGAGGGAGATTAGGCTAAATCAAGAACCTTTCACCTCCTTTGTCCCTCCAACATATATTTGCCTATAAACCATTAGCTCCACTTGCATTTTAACTTGGGTTATCACCGAAATTGGTTATAACACTGAAGAAAAGGTGATGTGCTTGTTCTTAAAATGGTTAAGAGAAGTGAAACCATTTGGAACTGAAGACCAGCTAGTTTGACTGCTATTACAGGCAAAAGGCTGGAATTAATGAGAAATAGTAAAATACTTAGGGGGAAATTGTATTGAGTAGTAAGTGTCACTCTAGAAGTAATGATGATAAATCTAATTTCATTAATGTGATTTTTTTTTGTTGGAGTAACTAATAGATGAAGGGAGATCAGATTACTCAGTTTATCTTTATTTTAGCTAATAATTTGATAACCTATCTCATAGGAAGCTGCTACAGTCAAGAGCATTGTATTTCACTGAGGAAATAGATTGATATTAGGCTGTCAGGTAAATGGAATACAATCCTCCCGCAAAAGGTGACAAATGGCATTTCTCATAGGGCTCAGTACCCAGGCGAGTTCTAATTAACATTTGTTTCAGAAATGGGTTTGCAATGCATGAGATCAAATATGGAGATGACACAAAGATGTGAAAAGTAGTATATATTCCAGAGGATATTGCCATAGCTCTGCTCAATAGCTTTGGTGAAAATAATCTTACACACTGTATATTGAGCTTTTCCTTGCCTCAGCCAAGACCAGTAGGTTGTAACTAGTTGTCCTGTTGAATAAGAAAATGGGTTTGGTCTGGCAAGTGGACCAGACAAAATGACAATCATGGGGCTGTTATCTATCCCTTGTTCTGGGCGTCTGGTTTTTCATTGTTGCTCTCACACCAAGCACCCAGAATGATACATGAACTTTAAAAAGACTCAGAAGTTTCATTTGGTTAAGAACCCCACATAATCCAAATGCTTATGCAAACCCTATGCAGCATGGAGCACAAAACAACCAGATGTGTGCAGAAAAAAGAGAGGGAGAATATCAATCTGTCCTTCATTTTTATGCAAGTCCAGTACTGTGATGTACCAGGCCATATAACCAGGCCATGCTATCACAGCAGCTCACATTCCATACTGGATGCCTGAGCAAAACCTTCTTTAAAGCTTCACTGTCTGCTTACAGCCATCTGCTTAGACTTTAAACACATGAGTGGTGCAGACTGCACCAACAGCCTCTTCAGGATCAGATAACTTCCACAGCAACTTGGTCAAAGTAAAGCTGGCTTTCTTGTAATGCATAGTTACCTCAAAAGGAAATGAATATTCTGGTCCAATTCTCTTATAAATACCATGGAACTGCAGTACACTTTGGGTAAAAAGCATGCATAGTTTCCCATGTGCTTCCTTACCAGAATGTAGTGTGTAGGGTGACCAGATGTTCCGACTTTGTAGGGACAGTCTTGATTTTGGGGGCTTTTTCCTATATAGGCTCCTTTTACTCCCCACTGCCTGTCCCGATTTTTTACACTTGCTATCTGGTCACTCTAGTAGTGTGTGATGCAGTTGAATGGGTGAATCGAGACACGTTATGTAGCCAAGTAGTTGGATATCTGATGCTCTAATAGGTGATAGTGGTGGTAGAATGTCCATGCCTAATAGGGTAAATAATGTGAATGAGGCCAAACAGCAAAAATTAAGATGTTTTACACCAATGCGAGGTGCCTAGGTAACAAAATGGAGGAACTAGAGCTACTGGTGCAGGAAGTGAAACCAGATATTATAGGGATAACAAAAACATGGTGGAATAGTAGTCATGACTGGAGTACAGATACTGACGAATATGTGCTGTTTAGGAAAGAAAGAAAGAAAGGTAAAGGTGGTGGAGTAGCATTGTATATCAGTGATGAGGTAGACTGTAAAGAAATAAGAAGTAATGAAATGGACAAGACAGAGTCTGTCTGGGCAAAACTCACATTAGGGAAGAAAGTTACTAAAGCGTCCTCTGGGATAGTGCTTGGGGTGTGCTATAGACCACCAGGATATGATTTGGATATGGATAGAGACCTCTTTAATGTTTTTAATGAAGTAAATACTAATGGGAATTGTGTAATCATGGGAAATTTTAACTTCCCAGATATAGACTGGAAGACAAGTGCTAGTAATAATAACAATAGGGTTCAGTTTTTCCTAGATGTCATAGCTGATGGATTCCTTCACCAAGTAGTTGCTGAACCAACAAGATGGGATGCCATGGGATCTCATAGAAGAAATGGTTGTAAGGGGCAACCTTGGTTTGAGCGATCATGAGCAAATTCATTTCAAACTGAATGGAAGGAAAAACAAAAATAGATCTGTGACTAGGGTTTTTGATCTCAAAAGGGCTAACTTAAAAAAATTAAGGAAATTAGCTAGTGAAGTGAATTGGACTGAAGAACTTATGGCTCTAAAGGTGGAGAAGACCTGGAATTACTTCAAGTCAAAGCTGCAGAAACTATCAGAAGCCTGCATCCCATGAAAGGGGAAACAATTCATAGGCAGGAGTTGTAGACCAAGCTGGATGAGCAAGCATCTCAGAGAAGTGATTAAAAGAAAGCCTACAAGGAGCGGAAGATGGTAGGGATCAGCAAGGAAAGCTGCCTTATTGAGGTCAGAACATGCAGGGATAAAGTGAGAGGCTAAAAGCTGACTTACGAAAGGAGACTCAAAGAGCTTGTCTTGTTTAGCCTAACCAAAAGAAGGTGGAGGGGAGATATGGTTGCTCTCTATAAATATATCAGAGGGATAAATGCCAGGCAGGGAGGGAGAGGAATTTATTTAAGCTCAGTACCAAGGTAGACACAAGAACAAATGGATATAAACTGGCCATCAGGAAGTTTAGACTTGAAATTAGATGAAGGTTTCTAACCATCAGAGGAGTGAAGTTCTGGAACAGCCTTCCAAGGGGAGCAGTGGGTGTAAAAGACCTATCTGGCTTCAAGATTAAGCTTGATAAATTTATGGGGGGGATAGTACAGTGAGAGAGCCTAATTTTGGCAGTTAAATGATCATTGACTGTTAGTGGTAAATATGCCCAATGGCCTGTGATGGGATGTTAGATGGGATGAGATCTGCATTTTGAAGTCTTTAAACCATGATTTGAGGACTTCAGTAGCTCATACATAGGTTTGGGGTTCATTACAGGAGTGAGTAGGTGAGATTCTGTTGCCTACATTGTGCAGGAGGTCAGACTAGATGATCATAATGGTCCCTTCTGACCTTAAAGTCTGAGTCCACTTACAGGAACATTGAGATGGGAAGTATCATGAACCTCAAGTCCAATATACCAGTCAAGTAGCACAGCCAGGATTTTTAAATACAGATCAGCAGCAACTCTAGGGAAACTAAGTTATTAGATTCTGCTTGTCTGTGAATGTCTTTGGTATTCCTGGACTACAAGAAAAGGAGCAATGGGATGGTTTCCCCCCTCAAGCCTAATCCCTTTTCTTTCAGGGGAAAGTGCCCCCAGAAGTGATCTATTTTGCTTCAGCCTGAAAGTAGTGTCCAAAGGCCTTTCCTAAAACCATATATTTTGTCAGGTGTGGCGATACACAACACCTAGTGCCATGTAAGCTTTATTAAGGGCTTTAGAATTAAATCTTTAAAACTCTGACTTAGGATGAAATTGGAAGTAAGCTTTCAAAACTGCCGAACTTACAGCAGAGATTGCTCAGTAATCTTAAAAAGAAACCTGCTAGATGTGCTGCTTAAGGAAGCTTAAAGAGCTTTTGACTCTCTGCTTTTTAAAAAAAACCCTCAATAAACTTAACAGAACAATGAAATAAATGGACTGTGAAAGGTTCACTACATCTAACAGAACTGCTCATAGAAAATGAAGGAGCCTTAACTATAAAGTCATTTCCTTCTGTCACAATGAGACAGTGGAATTCATACCTAAAGAAGTGAATGCTCTTTTTAAAAATGTAAGTTAATATTTTTCTCAGTCTATTAACATTGTTTAGCAGATTAGAGTTTTCACCCCTCATATTTTTTCTCCCTCCTACTACTGACCTGGGCTTTCAAATACACTCCTGATGCTTCCTGTTGCTTATTTTTTTAAAAAATTGCAGTATTCCCAGTGCCAACGTAATGATGAAAACAGTGCCATTTTAAAATATATAATATCTACTTTTCTTTCCATTGAAGAGTCTCCTATTTTTTTAATTTGTCACCGGCTTTGTTGAAGTTGCTCTCCAGCCCAAGTACTAACCCTTTATGTTTTCCCACCATTGTTTTTCCCTTTAGCTATATAGTTCTGTATTTATTAACTATTCTTGTCTCTCAGGTAGGTTTGTGATTGATTGGTCAAGTGAAACTTCCAGTTTGTTTGTTCTAGTCAGTTATAGACATTTTAATAACATACATTAGTATTGTGTGGAAACCCACTTGATCATGATACAATATTTAAATTCTTAAAAACATCCAAGTTCTAGAAAGACAAAGTCATGAGATCAGTGGACATAGTTCTTTCATGATGTATACTGGAAGTTTTCCCAGTAGGCAGTGTGCTGTGAAGAGTTAGATCAAGCATGCAACCTTTATTGTCTCCTCTTGGGAAAGTATGTCATCATAGATTGGTGGCAAAGTGTTCAAGCAGTAAGTCTGTGCAATTATCTATGCTGCATCTAGGAGAAAGCCTCCTAGCCTAGGTCCACAGACTTGCAGCAGCAGACTAAAATTAGTTATGTAGATGTCGTGGCAGGGGCTAGAGCCCAGGCTCTCAAACTCATGTTCTCTCCCTCCCTGCCTGCAGGCTTGGGATCTCCACCTGCAATGTCTACACAGTATTTTTAGTGCACAAGCATGAGACCCACCAGTCTATCAAGCTGGGCTGGGAGGCTCGCTTTCACACCCTGTGTAGACCAGGGCTGGGCAAACTATGCCCTGCCGGCCCATCCTGTCCAGTGCCTGAGCTCCCGGCTGGGGAGGCTCCCCCCCAGCCCCTCCGCTGCTGTCCTCCCTCCCCTGCAGCCTCAGCACACCACATGCTCCGGCGGATCATGTTCTGGCAGATCAGAACTGGGGGTTTGGATAAGGGGCAGAGGGTGTTGGAGGGCGGTCAGGGGGCAGCTGGATGGGGTGGAGGTTCTTGGGGAGCAGTCAGGGGACAGGGAACAGTGGGGGTTGTATAAATATGGGATTCCCCGGCGGGCAGTTGGGGCAATCACAGGACAGAGAGCAAAGGGTTGGATAGGGGATGGGATCCCGGGGGGCAATTAGGGTTGGGGGCGGTCTCTGGAAGGGCAGCCAGGGGACAAGTACTGGAGGGGCTTAGATAGGGGATAGTGTCCAAGGGGTAGCTAGGTGTGGGGGTTTCTAGGGAGGGTGGTCAGGGGACATGGAGCAGGGGGAGGTGGATGGGTTGGGGATTCTGAGGGGGGCAGACAGGGGCGAGAACTGGATCAGATAAGTGGCGAGGCCAGGCTGTTTAGGGAGGCACAGCCTTCCATACCCAGCCCTCTGTACAGATTTGCAAGCCCAATTTGGTCCTCAGGCCAAAAAGTTTGTCCATTCATGGTGTACAGACATATCCTAAGGGATCCAATCTGGTGGTACTTATTTGGGCAGATCTCTCACTGGATTCAATGAACACTGAGTAAGAATAGCGGTATCTGGCCATTGGTTTGTGAAAAAACAGACAGGTTATTGATAATTGGCCTTTCTCCTGATTCCCCTTTTCCTTCTTAAAATAGTCCACTTTTTCAATACTTTTCTGTCTCTTGACCACTCTGAGAAAATAGAATCAGCATATTTTGAGTCTTATTCCGCAACACTTTTTCATGTTGAATAGTAATTATTTATGTGAGTAGTTCCACTAACTTTCAGAAATAGGCATTAAAGAAATGCCATCATAGCTGAATGGCCATTTCACAATAATGGAGATAACCCTTTTAAGAAATTAACCACCTTTATATTTGTAATTTCTCTTCCAGCAGTTGCTCTGATCACTGGATATAAAAAGCCATTTAACATTTGCTAGAACACAATTAAATGGGTCAAAAAATAGTGAATATGCTATACTAAACACGATAGTTTTCTGTAAAATTTATTTCAACAGTTTTCAGTTTTGATTTTTATTTGTAATATAATTAATATATGCTTTAAACTTTTGATGTGACTCAAATAAAATGCTCTTGAGTGTCTGGGAATGAACAGTGTCAAGAACAGAACTGATAGAAATTTATAAATACTCATGCCTGAGGAAATTCCAGTCATGGTGGAACCAAAGAGTACTGTTCTCTTCACCTTCATTAATAGTTGGTTTTGTATGTTTTTACCCAGGTTTGTGCATATTCTTGTTCCACTTCTAGAAAAACATCTTGTGCTAGAGGACATATTTATTATCTACATGCAGGTCTATAACTCTGTGATAGGCTTTGTTACTGTTTTATCTATTTATCTATCACATCTTAATGGAATACATCTATCAGCAGAATTTAACATTTGAGTCTCTTACAATCCTCCTCCCTCCACCACACACACTCTCCCACCTCACACACAGCCATCTACTTTCAGCCTGAAGTTTTTCTAGAGTTTGGGGATGAGGAGAATGGGCATGGAAATATAACAGAGCAGGTTGAACTCACAGGGTGGGAGGAAAGATAACTTACACCATTAATTCAAATTCCAAGCAGCTGTTTGACCTTATTTGTGCCCGTCTTATTTACCAACACTTGCTTGCACAAATGGCTTGCTTATGGCTTTTTCACAACTTGGATGTCTGTATTCATGTGTGAATTAATGTATTTGTGTACAGCATTATCTGTTAACCTGTTTATAAAATTTCCATCATCTATGTGGCTTAGATGGCCAATCACATCACCAACCACAAAAGAACAATAATTAAACAACCCATAGGCTGAACGCTGTCTGCACAAATATTTGGGAAGTATTTATGAATAACAAATAGAGTCACAAAAATCACGATGGCTTATCAGTACATCCTTTCCATCTCTATGTATCTAATTGGATCCAGGTCTGGGGAAAGTTAAGGTATGGAACCAATCAATGTCTTCCTTACTCTCTGTTCTCTTTGCGGTGGAATGTGCCCCCAGAAATAGATAGCAGGAACTAATCCTTGTGTTTAAGGGTTTTGTCTGGCTGCTGAATGGAGGATGCAAGTGGAGAGAAGGTTTCTTATGCTACCCCATTATCTTCCCTCTCCTATCCCTTCTTCTCCCCACTTTCGGAGCTGTCAGGAGCAATTTGGACCACAACCTCATTTCTGCAGTTAATGTCTGAATAGACATTTTGATCTATCATTGCAAATTGCCAAAACTTTTGGAATACCTTTAAATCTTCATCTCTGGCTCTTTCATTTTTTTAAAATGTTTCCATTTAGAAAATGTTACTGTCTCCCCTCCTCCTTTTCTTTTTTCTGTGGTTTCATTTTTGTCATCAGTTTTAGCTGAGAGAAGGGGAACAGGGAGGAATCAAAACAATTCTCAATTTTTTTCATGTTGGATTGCACTGAAAAAGATCAAAGAATGATTTCACAAAAATCTCCGATTTCAAAAGCTAGCTTTTTGGTCAAATACTTGGTCTCTGAAAAATTTCAACCAACTCTACTACTTTGCATCCATATTAAGCAAAGATATGTTATTAAGACCAATCTGAAAATATGAGGGTAACATGAAATGCCAACGTGTAACTTTTTAAAATGCTGATGTTGCAAGAATTTCCCTTTTGTATATTGTAGCGTTTTTGTTCTTCCCCTTTAAAGTGTGATGATTATTAGGTGGTATGTGAATTTTTCTACATCTTATAAATAAGATGATGTTAATTTACTGGTAAGTGAACAATATAAAGAACAGATTGATCTCAATTGTTCAGAAAACTGTTGCTTAATACTACTCTTCCCAAATTCAATTAACTTTTCTTGATATTATAGCTGATTAAACTTCTTTATATAAACAAACACAAATCAAACAATGTTTCTGAAACTTACCCACATTGATCTAGCAAAAATGTTTTCTATACTTTTTGTTTAAATATGTGGTTGTTATAGATGATTAGAAGTCTTTGAATATTTCAATTGCAACTTCTTTGTGTCTGGCCATGTCTTGTCAAACAACCAATATATATTTTAATGGTGTTTCAGTGTGGAATAAATATCTAGCAAGTATCCTATAGTACACTGTACACTGAAAATATTTGTACTGGAGGAACAGTTGTTTTCCTGCATTACTTGTCATTGGCCCTTTCATGGGAGTAAACCTGTGATTTGCTTACGATGCAGCAACTGTCCCGCATCTGCTCCTGATCGGATGGCTGAATTGCAGTTATTGGACTCAGCTGGGAAAGAGTCAGGAAGGCCTATATGTACATATAGAGAGAGAGAGAGATTGAACACTCCTTTGGGAAGGGGGAAGACCAGGGAGACAGGAGGTTGTAAGTACCCTCTTTTAGGTAAGGGACTTATAGGAGGCAGGCAGAAAGAGAACTGGGGAGAACCATGATGTGGGAGTTAGCCACTATGGTGGTTCTCAAAATAAGAGCAAAACTCGAAGGGAGGCAGCCTGGGGACTTGTCATTCAACTGAAGAATGCAAAAGCTCAATCGTGAGGGTGACAGAATTGTTTCAAATCCATATTTTCATTTGGGCTTTGTTGGCGGGGCGGTAGGGGCAGGGGAGGGATTCAGGAGGGGAGCCCCAGCCTACTGCTGAGTTGTTAGTTGACTCTCATAATGCATATGCAAATTCATTTTGCGGATTTGTAGTATTGTCCCAAATTTGAGGCTATTTTTATCTTGAATGCCTCTGCTTCTCCTCTGATGATAGTGCTTGTAGTTATTAATTTTCCTTTAATTATTTTAATCATATGACAAATTTGACCTCTCTTCTCCAGCATTCAGTACAACACACAGCCTTAAGTGTGGTGATTAAGGAGCAGGCCAAATGTCATTAGTATGTGTAATAAAAACAAATAGAAACAGATTGTTACCATGTTTTTAATTTGTGTTGACATATGAATGTGTTGCATAGAATTGGTTCAGTTTTATTTGTTAAATCAAACTGTGCTAACTGCATAGACATATTAACTGTATGCTTTGTGATCCAACCAATGTGCTGATTTTTTTTTTCGAGCCTTGGTTAGACTTCCAGCAGTTCGATACAGCACTAAACTGCCATACAAGATGATTCTGTTGATTTCAGTTACTTCAGTGGAAGTTGGATCTGTATATCTAAGGACTGTTTCATCATAATTATGTTCCCTTGTGAACCAGATTTGGGAAGGTTCTGATATTAGTTGACTTGCTTATGGAAAGGCAATAATGAACATGCTTTCTGAGACTTTCTTTGGACTGAAATTTCTTTTTTTTCTTTTTTTCTTTTTTTTTTTGGTGCTCTCTTGTTCCATTTTTATTTTTTTAATTGTAGTTTTCACCTTCCTCCCCGCCCAAGCATATCAATTAAGTCATATGTCACTCAAAGTATATTATCTGTTTGGATCTTGTGAAAATACTGAGTTGGGTTTCTTTAGAATTTGAGAGAGGCTATGAGGTTAAAACACCATGAATCATATTTTTTTTTCAATTCTTAGAAGTTAAAAATAATTTTAATTTTTATTAAAGTCTTTGCCATCATTGAGCTTCTATAATGGTGTTCAACAAATGTTGTGCTTGCATGGTATGTACTGGCTATAGAAGAATTTCTAAGTTTCATTGATAGCACCTAGATCCACAAACTTTAAACACATTGTACAATTTTCACATCTGTATATGCTCATGTAACTCCCAATAGGTATTCCAAGCACATATCAAGAGAAAAATTCAACCAATTTTTGAAGAACTAAAAATGGAAAGTACATAAACCAATGATTTTATGGGTAAAAGCAAAACCAGCTTTTTATCTCCTTAAAATCCCTCCATATTCTCATGGAACTACTAAGGTTTATCTCTTGTCCCTGTTAGCTGTTAAAAATAACATTTAACTTCCCCTCTCAAATTTTCAAGGAATCTTGAGAGTCTTATTTGTTCCAGCTGGGGAGTTACAGGCAGTCTCTTTTCCCTTAGTGATGCTAAGGCATTTGAATAGGCCAGAGAATCTGGGCCACAGTTGGCAAGCAAACTTTAAGTAAATCTTAAGGGTTTAAGGAGAAGGTGTCAGCCTGGAAGATGTGCTCAAAAAGAGAGATCCAGCTGTAGGATGCAGCATATAAGAAGGACAAAAAGACATGTCCAAGTGAGAAGGCTGAAAGAAGTAATAGAGGGAGCAAAAAGGAGACCAACAGAGAAATAAGAGGCTCCATTATGCTATAGAAACACATATTATATGGATTTAAGATTAGCAGCCGTGTTAGTCTGTATCCATAAATAAGACGATGAAGACTTGTGGCACCTTAGAGACTAACCAGTTTATTTCAACATAAGCTTTCATGAAGTGGGCTATAGCCCACCAAAGCTTATGCTGAAATAAAATGGTTAGTCTCTAAGGTGCCACAAGCCTTCATTGTCCTTATATTGTATGGAGACATTGTCTCTTAATCCAAAAAAGAGAAACAGCCAGTCATGTACAGGCAAATTCACTTTTCTCTTTCTTTGTATGAATATTTGTTTATTATGGGTGTGGTGTAAGGGAATAAGAAATGGAGTTTGAAAATGGGAAACCAGAAGTGGGAAAGAAGATGAAATATGGGAATTTCAAATTCCCCTGGAAAAAATGGAGAGCCCATGAAAGAACTGAAGGATGATGATGTTTGGATAATATTTGCTCTTCATGACATTGCATTTTGGGATTCTAATACTTAAATGATATGTGTTTGCTTATTCTTTACACTACATTGTAACAACTGTTTTTGAACAGGATAGTGACTGTTTTCACAGCATGGGGGGTTTTTTTGTTTGTTTTTTTTGTTTCACTAGTCATTCAAACAAGTGCATTCCATTCAAAGTAGCTTTTAGTGTTTGTTTTATTTCATCTTGCTCATTATGCTGTAGCATGGCTGGTCTATTATGTAGCAGGCTGGTCTGTAATGCTTTTGGCATTTTTGTTTTTATATACAACTTTCCTGCCTCTGACATTATTTTTCTTTGCTGCAAAGATAGCAAAACTTAACTCATGTCCCAGTAGTTAAATGACTCATTATTCAACACTAAAATTTTCCAATCAGAATATTTTATTTATAGTATTAAGCTAATGAAAAAGATAGTCATAATCTATCATTTGGAGCTAGTTAGGGGCCCAGTTAGCATATAAAATTAATCAGATTAGTTTGTGCTGACTTATCAGATGTCTTCCTTCTGAATGTCATTATCATTTTAGCAATAAGAGATAATGCCTTCCTGTGTTTATATAATGCCTTAAGTGATAGTAGGAAGCCAAAGTCAGATAGGGATTTAACTGTACAAGAAATGCAAAAATTTCTCTGGACAAGTACTGTTTAGATTATATCTTATTGAGATTATATGCAATACATAAAGTAACCTGTAAAATCCCTGTAACATGGACTATCCACAGTGCTTGCATTCACAATTTTTCTAAAGCTATTTCCTAAGGATTGTTATATGAATGCTTTATCAAGTAAAATGAGTGCGTGGGATTTCTCTTCTCCCCCTTCTTTAGTTAAAGGTTTTTGAAAATTACCTTTGTAATTTCTGTTTTTAAAACATTGTATAAAAAGTGGTATAATTGGACAGCTATTTGGTTTCTTAAGGGAACTATTTGACTGCAGCTATAACCTCTTCAGCAGTAGGTTTGCCAGAGCTCACAAACTAGGGAGGATTGGATTTAACCAGAACTGGGGTGTAATATCTCCAAAGAAAGTCCAGGGTACTGTCTTGTTGGTGATATCAGTAAGTAATACACTTTGCTCTGAATCAGTATGGAATCAAAGCTCAAGCATAATACTGACGATAACTGCTAGCAGTGGTTCCTTTATTTTTTTTAATGAGATATAAAATAAAATTCCTGATGACTTGTGGTTGTTGAAGATCCCAGAGCACATTTTTTCAAGTGTTAAAGATTAGTGCCAATATCTTGGTCCTACAGTAACTACCTTCTACCTACATTTCTCCTGCAATTTCAATTTGTCAATGTATTCTACTTTACTGCTTGTCCAAAATTGTATAGTGTTTCTGTGTACAATCATTTAGCAGCCACTACCTTTCACAGAACTGGCTGTATGGTGATGATAGTGAGTAAAATTATCCCTGTGTATATATAAAAAGGGAAGCATGGGAGAGAAATGGAGTCCTTCTCCCTCCTTATCTTTCAGGATAAAAGGCATAATCAAAGATAGAATATTGTTAAGTAATCCTCTAAAGTTTCTAAGAAGTTCAGAGAAGCCCCCAAAAGTTCTGATCCTAATTTGAATTTTCTCCATTTTCTCCCCACTTTAGTCTCAGTTTGGTCCATATGTTCAAAATGATTAATGTACTGAGGATGAAATTCTTGGGGTAGATGCCTCTCACAACGGCTATCCACCATTTATGCCACATGGAAAGGAATTAAAATGGTTTTAAATAATGAATCGGCCTTCTGCAGCCCTCATATATGACATGAAGTTTACCCTGAACTATTGGCCTAGCGTTGGACACATTTATATAATCAGTGATATTCATGTGCGAAGGGGATGAAAGAACAGAAGCTTGTTGTAGCCTATAGAATCATAGGACTGTAAGGAACCTTGAGAGGTCATCTAGTCCAGTCCCCTGCATGCGTGGCTGGCTGCCATTTCCCGCAGCCCCCATCGGACTGGAGCAGTGAACCACGGCCAGTGGGAGCCGCAATCAGCCAAACCTGTGGATGCAGCAGGTAAACAAACCGGCTGGGCCCGCCAAGGATGCTTACCCTGTGGGGCCACATGCCAAAGTTGATGATCCCTGATCTAGACTATCCCTGACAGATATTTATCAAACCTGCTCCTAAATATATCCAGTGATGGTGATTCCGCAATCTTCCTAGGCAATTTATTTCAGTACTTAACCACAATGAGCAATTGAAATTGAAAATGGCTTTTTTTTTTCCTGAAAATGCCAACATCAAAGTAATGACAAATACTAGCAGATAAGAATTTGGCTCCAAGTTCCTATTAATGCATCGCCTAAAACATGTCATAATTGTTACTTCAATTTTTTTTTCTATTTTAGTTTTAACATGCAGGATAAACTTCCAATGATACCACATTTTAAAAATTTCTTAAGGAACCAATCCTGAGAGGTACTAAGTAGAACAGTGTGAAAAAATTTTTAACCAAAACATTTTTTCAGTGAAAAATGCAGATTCAGTGACACTGAAACAATTAATGAATTTATGTTGACTTCACCAAATTGCTTCAGTTCAAGGGGAAAAGAAACTTTTACAAAAGCTCTAAACTAAAACTTTTTGTTTCAAATAAAAAGAAAAACAGTTCATTTAGCAAATGTTGAAACTACTTCCTGTTTAGAAAATTGTTTTAAATGTATTAAAAATATTAAATGTTTGAAATCCCCACAGTTTGTTTCTAATGAAATATTTCATTAATATAAAACAATCTTTTTCTTCTAAAATTGTCAGCAAACAAAAACCTATTATTCGCCCAGCTGTAGTACCGTACTAAGCACCTCCTATGAGGACTAACTGCCCCAATTTTGATGAGTTTTAGTTGCCATTGAAAGCACTCAGCACCTTACAGGATAAGATAAAATCATCACATATTCTACACGTAAATCACTGCAAAAGCATGTATTAAAGGCTGAGAACTAGTTATTCCTTACTACTTTTTCACACAATATAATGCAATGTATTTTCTTCAAATATTGCAGTATCATATTAAGATAATGCAGACCTGTCTGTTCACAGCTCTTGGAAAAAATGGGTTGTCAGCTATGATACATCTTGCCTAGCTGCTATGACCTATATTTTAAAACAATAATAGCTATGCATTTTATTGTAGGAATATATTACGTACGCAAGTTGGATAGGAATTTGAAAAGTATATGAATGAGCTAAGGAGAGATGTTACACTTTGCTGGCTACACACACTTGATTTAAAGAGCATTCTGAAAGCCATCTGATATTTAAATTGTTCTTTGTAATGAAATGTTCATTTTTTAAAAAAGTATATGGTTATCATTAAGTTCAGGTAGCACTATTAAGTTAAAACACCACTTGCCTGGGACATCTTTTAACTAATGCAGTATACTCTTTCTAGTACTGTATAAAAATTTTAAGACCATAAGCTAAAAAGTGGCTTCTTTCTTTATAGTAACTTATTTTTGTATTGAGATCACATAGAAGCCCTTTTATTTAGAAAAGTGTAGAAGTCATCATAAAGAAAAATATCTGTGAATTATCTATTCTGGAGTGCTGAGCCTGGGCTACTGGAGGGGTGGGACAAAAGGAAATAAAAGGGAAATAAAAATACTTTATACATGTTCTGAATGATTAGTAAATGATAGCCTTTAATCACAGAAAAGATGCTCCTGAAACATAGATGGGCTAGGGAGTTGTCTAGATTAGGAGACTAAGTCCCACAAGGCAACCTTTATGTTCAAAGTAACTTATTTGTTACTTTTCTGTTCTAACTTGATTCTTTTTCACATCCTATCATTGGCCTATCAGAGGAGTGTACTTCCATTTTACAGATTGTGACAGTGAGGCTGCATCTCAGTTCACTTGCATTTCACTTATCCATTCTTTTATTCTTTCATATCTCTGTTCCTTTTCCTTCATTGCATATGATACATATATTGTATCCCAGTCCAAAGATATTAGAGAGAGAAGGTGGGTGAAGTAATAATTTTTTGTTTTCATTTTGGTATTTGGTTTTTTGGACCAACTTCTGTTGGTGAGAGAGAAAAACTTTTAAGATACACAGATCTCTTGTTCAGGTCTGGGAAAGATAAAAAGAGTGAATGGGTGCAATCTCCTAGCTAGCTAAAAGTGGTAGAAAACTAATATATCTTTCTGCTGTTGCTGTTTTTGTCCAACAGAAATGATGAATGCAATAAGATACCAAGACACTCTACTCATTTGATGCTCTAAAGGTGATGCCCTTAATAGTTTGTGAAATCAAATTTCCTACCAGTTCTTCAGTGTTTCCTTCTTCTTACCAACATCACTTCCGTCTTATCTAGATTAAACTAGTTAATGTCAGCAAAAATTGGGCTCTGGAATGGACTTGTGAAAAACACTCTCTGCAGTGGGTATTGTGACAAACTTCCAAGTCTGTATTTGTGGGTCCTGCGCTTCCTGGCAAATTTAGGGGCTTCAGAAACTCATCCAGGCCCCAGAGTGACCTCCCTTTCTCAGTAACTAATTCGGGGAGACAGAAAAGGGGGAGCCCGGGCCCACCCTCTACTCCGGACTCCAGCCCAGGGACCCTAATAGTATCAGCTAAGATGGCTGACCTTTTAGGCACAAAACACAATACAATTCCCTGGGCTACTTCCCCACAGCAGTCTCCGCTTCTTCAAACTCCACTTCACCCTTACCTCAGGGCCTCCTTCCTTCTGTATGATATGTTGTCCAACACTCAGTCTCACCAACAGCATAACTTCCTTCCACAGCTCCTGACACTCACAGCCCACCTGACTAACTGGGAGGTTTTTATCTGGTTCCAGCCAGTGCCTGATTGGCTTCAGGTGTCCCAATCAGCCTAGCTGTTTCTACTCCTTTCTAGAAGCTTCCTGATTGGCCTGGAGTAGCCTTTGTTTGGCTATCCAGGGAACAGGGACCTGTACATCCTGAGGCTGATATACCTGCCTTCCAGCACTCTCCTATATCCTTCTGGTCTGACTCCATCACAGTATGCATACAGCATACATTGACTCCATCATTCTCCTTCACCTTCTCACCGAACTCATTCTGTGATTTAATACAGGTTTTGAACACTATGCTCTATAGGAATAGTGGTGTGTGTAAATTAAATTGCTCTCCTAGAAGGATATAGTGACCTATTTAAGTGATATATATGGAATAAGTGATTTTTATATACCAAGTTCTAGCCACATCTGACTTATACTGCAGCATATCAGGCCAACCTAACACATTTGTCATTGCATTGTTTTACCGAAATAAAGTCTGTGTTGTGTCTCTTGGGTTAGGTTCACGCTGGCTTGTCCATTAAAGTGCACATAATTTGGTTAGGTTTATTGCCTGACATCTCCATGAGACAGCCAAGCCTGCTATTTCAGGAAGAAGTGATTCCAGATGGCTTCTGTACTCCCTCAGGAGTCCTGCCAGGAAATGAGTTTCTATTTCCACCAGAGAGGCTCTGTAGGAGTCCCACCAGCATAGGCTATATCAGGGTTGCTGCACTGAATCAATGCTGGGCTCCTACCCCAGTAAGACTTGCATGCATTTTTAGGGATTATCTGAGCCACTGCTGGCTTTCCACTACCATGATACCAAACAGTGCACCTATACACTCCTTAAAAGGCTGAATTGTTACAACTTTAATGCAACAACCTCTTTGGAAAAGGACATGTTATTCTAATAATGCTCAGTAGCTTCAACCCCCTCTCTGTAATTTAAATTAACAACATTCTCTTTACTGGGTCTCTGTCTGCATCTTCTCCATTCACTTATTGTAGTGAGAGCAAGTAGAGACCTGTAGTCCATATCATCAATAAAAATGAATTAATGAAGTCTAGACACAATAATCCCACATTATCATAAGGAAGCTCAGTGAGATTTAAGATAACAGAGTAATAAACCTCTGAAAATTGGGGTTTAGCAAGGAAATGCCGACAGAGCTTGAAATATATCATCGTAATCCCAGCGATCCCAGCAGTGTTTAGTTAATCACATGTTACTGATAAAATAAAGTAATATAAATTTGGAGGTTTGATACACTATTAAAAGTTATGTGCAGGTATAGACATATTAGTGATTTTTGTGTCCCCATTGGTTAGTATATCAGTTTTATTCAGGGCACTTGAATGACCATAAAGATAATATTGCTATGTAAAAGTGGAGTCAGTGTAATCCAATGACTTTATGAATTATGTCTTTCTGTAGATAAGGTCAGAACAGGAGTGATGAGGGACCATTGCTCTGTAACAGCTGCAGTATAGTCTCAGATCCCTTCTAGGTTTGACTGGATGTAATTTATGGAAGATTCAATAAGGCTAGAAGGGGGAAAGAATCCTACCACTTGTTTCATCACTTTCATGGCAAAAAAGATGCTTCTTCACATCAAAATATCATCTCTCTTCCCTTCAACCCATTATTGACTGTGCTCAATTTCCTGCCACTCATTAAGTCAGTGCTGCTGCCTGTGTGGCAGTGCTGTTCTTAGAAAGCAACAACCAGTATCAACCACCTCTAATGTTGACATTTCTTTGAAAGGAGACCTTGTGGAACATTTTCTCTTTTCAATAATAATGGGTGGATTGAAGTCTTACTAGGTTACTTATGCAATTTAGAAGGTTTAAGAAGATCTCCATCCCTACTACTAACTTAATGAGGACGCTTTTTGTAAATTTGAACTGTGGTGCGTTCTTCCAGGCTGCAGAAGTTGTCTGTCTCCTAGGAAACTTTTAGGTGTTTACAAGTGAGAGTTCTTGTGATATCTCAAAGGCCTAATACAATCATTTGTTTGTTTTAAAATGACATGTCCTTATATATTTTTTAAATTCAAGAATAATTGAGCAAAATATATTAATTCTATAAATTTTATTGAAAACTCAATTAATGGGAGTTAAACAATGTACTTAAGTCTAATATTTTATTAGGGTTTTTTGTTTCTATTTTGTTTGCTTGTTTTTTGTCAGTCACGTATTAATCTGTTTTTGTTTCTTTGTCATTCAGAATGAATCGTTTCCTAGTATTTTGACTAACGCATTGAATGGGTGGTATTATTGTTATTAAACTTGGACATTGATCCTGATGAAGAATGTTTGGGAATCAACGGGGAACATAACTGTAATGAGCGGTTTTTGGAATGTTGACATCTATATGTATCACTGACCTCGAACCTGCAGCAATTGCAAATTTAATCTGCTCTACCTAGATGTCATTTGAATTTTCTCAGATACTGTTATCTGACTTTATAATCTGTACATGGAGTGTACAGGTTATAAAATCTGTTTGGGTTATGTGTCAGCATTAAAAATGCTTGTATTAGTAGAGCTGCAATGTGATCTTTTTCTTATATCCCAATTAGAATGTTCCAAACAAATTATTACTTTTACGTGTGTTAATGTAGAAATTCATCAGCCTTAATATGCCATCATTCTAAAATTTGTAGAGTGTGAGTAGTTCCAGGAGGGATTAATCTACAAACTAGAGGCAAGCTTACTATTTGCTACAGCTAAAGCAATGTACAAAATGATATATTCCTTGGCTGTTCTTTTCCCCAAGAGAACAATAGAACTGTCAAACTGTTCGCAATAGAATGTGAGGGTTCTCCCCCTCCGAGAATTTGTATCTTGTGCATTTCATTTACTTAGCTGTTTACACTGGTTTAAAATGTGCCCATTGAAGCCTTTCAATGCATGTACATCACTTTACAATGACCAAAAGTAGCAGTAAAAACTGGCAAAAAGTCAATTCTGAAAGAACTCTCCTAATTACCGTTAAAAATCCACCAAAACAAACCACCTTCAGGCAAATCACTGAGAGAAAAGATAAGCCTTATCACACCCTGACAGTTACTAACCTTGAGTTTGTGAGGCCAAGTTGAATGTTTGAAAGGGAATTCCAGAGTCAAGGACCCCCTTGTGTCTACACTGCAGTAGGAAACAAGTCTCCAGGTCTTCGTAGACAGACTCATATAAGGACTCGAGCTGGCATACTAAAAAATAACAGTGCGGATGTTGTAGCTCCAGCAGGGAGCTGGGCCTGCCACCCAATCTCAAGCCCTCCTGATTTTCTGGGTCTGAGTGAAGGTGGCTAGCCCAAATGAAACCACAACATCTACACATTTATTTTCAGTGTGCTACCTCAACCCACACTAGCACAGATCCGTCTCCTGAGGCTGGGAGTCTTGCTCTCAGCAGCAGTGTGGACATAACCACTGCGAACAAGCAGATTCCAGTAACTCAGAGCAGAGCTGGGCAAAGCATTTTAAGCAAATCATGAATTCACAAACAAATAGTTTTGGTATCCCAAATATATATTTGTGAATTTGGAGAATCTTTCAACTGAAAACATGTGTTGGGAGGGGGGTTTGAAAAAAATCAAAATGGTTTGTTTCAGCTATTTTGTTTCAGACATTTCATTTCAAAGTACTTTGTTTCAAAATTTAGCTAAATATTTTTATATGAACAGAGAGCAGGAGTGGGAAGGAAAACACCAAAATGACCCAAAGCAAACATTGTCTCTGGTTAAAGAAAATGATTTGTTGACTTGAAACCATCTTTTTTTTCAGTTTTTTTTTTTTTTTTTTGGTAAGGGGAAAAACAAACAAACATTGGTTTAAATCAAATTTTATTTTGCTTTCGTTTTTTTTTGGTGCATCCCCCGCCCCCAAAACCAAAAAAATCAGTGTTTCACTCATCTCTAACCCAGAGTTCAGCTTTTGTGACAGATGTCTGTTAGCAAAAGTGTTCCAGCTAATAGTAGTTTTCAGGGTGGTGGATAAGAAGGGAAATGATTTATAAAATCATCCAGATCCAAACTATGTCACGATTCCTACATATAAATCAACACCTTGGATTGTGCTCTGAAGTGAACTGATAGACACTGAGTTTGTTCTCTTTAGTACAAATACAATATTATTCTAGTCCGAAGCACCACAAAGTTAGTCAAAAACAATCTACAATACTGACATTATTACAGGCCTAACCATGGATCTCTTCAACGAATATAGAGACATGCTGAAAAACAAGAGCAATGGAATAGGACCCCTCAATGCAAGAGAATCTTCCAGATAAAGGAAAAAAGGACCAGTTATATCTTTTGGGTTCTTCTTTTAGGAAAGTGCAGAGCTACTGAAAAGCAGTTCAGTCTTCTCCCAGGGTAAACAGGTGAGTAAACGGTACTCACAGTCTATGGTATTGGCTGTAGTCCATGCTTATTACCATTAAAATTTATTTAAATAAAAATCTTCTTTTAAGGCATTTTACAGATAGGGTTGAAAAGAACTATAACCAGCTTAATAAAGCTCTGCATGAGAATTTCTTTAGGCTCTTCTAAATATATATTATGCATGTGTCACATGATATGTAATGCACCTCCCATTTTCTGGGCAGAATGAGACACAGAAATGTGGAAGATCAGTCCTTGCCTTACAGGCAGATGTCATGGAAGTCTTACTCCAAGCAGGCAGGATTTCCTTTGCTCCCAGTAAGTAGTCCACCTCTGCTTTAAGAGGTCCCTGTTTATGCTTGTGAAGTTTCACCAGTAAAGGGAAACCTCAATCAAACCTCCCTCAGCCCTGATATCCAGCTTATTCACTTTGCCAGCAGGGTTTCATCTATGCAGAGTGAGAAAGAGTAGTAGCTTTACCCCAGCAAATTCTGTTGCTCACTCCAGGGGATTAACAAGGAAATGCCTACAGTAGTGCCTCAAAGAACAAAATTGGAAAGTGTGCATAGCTTGCTAACCACAGAAGACAATGGTGGTTGGGGCGGTGTGTGGGGCGGGAGGAGATAAAATTAGATGCTAGTGATACTGGGCATAAATGAGTATTAAACCAGGACTTTGGAGAAACCAATTGGGACCTGGGGATATTGGGACTGGAAAGGATGGAATGACAGAGAATGGGGACTATGTCATGTGGCTGGGGAATTGAAGTGGAGGAGAAGACAAAGGGTATCAAAGGCCAGAGAGGTCATGGAGGGAGCCAGAGAGATGGCAGGTGAAAGGGTCTTAAGGCATGAGGACCTTGAAGAGAGTCAGTGATATGGAAATGCTTAGGTAGTTGGAGGCAAAGGGAAAATGGGAACTGAGAGTATTAGAGAAAAACAGGAAATAAAGAGTAACTAGTTACTAGCTGACAAATGATTTACTTTCCTGTGTCCAGTCAGGCTGGAAATACTACAAGAACAAACTCTCTTGCAGAGTTTCAACTCTTCCATTTCTATGCTTAGGCATTCTGAAGTGTGACAAAATGAAAACTAATTTTAGAAACCTTGATCTCTTTCAAATATTGGTAAAGGCTTGGATTGGCATCAGCTTGGGTGAAAGTTTCAATGAGGATATCTCCAAATAGTTAAGCTTGTTTCTATGAATTTCATGAAAACTATGCATACCATTGCTGGACCTGGAATGTGCTTTTCATGGTCTGGTTGTCAGTGCTACTGCTGCTAATAAATGAAGCAGAAATAACACAGCTTTTCTTAAGTGACGATGAAGCGGGTGTAGTGACAGACTAGCCAAAAAAAAAAAAGCTCCTAAAAGTATACTGTGAAAATGACATTCAAGAGTACGTAAACAACATACATTCAACACTTTGGTGCCATTCTCTAAAATGGTGGTTTTCACAAGAAAATAGCCAGTTAACATCATAATGAAAAGTATACTTTATTTTCTGTAGCGTATTGAACTAAACATTATATGGTGGTCCATGTATATACCTAGAGGTCCATGCATATGCCTATTTTTATTTTTCTGTCTCAACCAAAATTTCAGTTTAAATTTGCTAATCCTAGATTATTTTAATTAATAACCATAAGATTATTAATTAAATGCCCAAGTTCCACTTTCCTTGGTCTCATTGACTTTCAGAGAATGGCTCCTGAGTCATTTATGAAAATATTACCTGTTACAATAACATCTAAGTGTAGCCAAACAAAACAGTTCAGTCAAGGATTCAGAGCAGTTCATGTGTCCTGCATTTGGTAAAATGTACCACTGGTTTTGGAGAATTTTTTAAGTGTGCATGCACCTCAGCTGCATACACAAAAATATATATTTGTGATATATCAGGACCATTAGGAATCCAGTTTACTGATGTTCATTTGAAAGTATATTATCATTGCATACAAGACCTTTTGGTTGTGAGTTTTGTGATACTTCTGTACTAGTAAGATCCATGATGTGCTGCTTTCTGTTTCTTGAGGACATATGACTAAACTCAACATTAAGTGTTTTGATTAGAGACAAAAATCTATAGCATCTTTGCAGATATATAATATATTTTTGAAATGAGGCTTTAATATAGAGTGAACTGCATTTGCCATTATATCTGCAGTTGCATCTATTTTATGAGTAGAGGCCCTTTTTGATGCTTTACTTTGGTTTGCTAAAACAATTAGGAGTAATTAAGAGATGCTCATATAAAAAAAAATCACAAATGCCGCCTTTTTTGTTTAATTAGTTTTGGTGCATCATTAGTTGATGAATCAAACACTTTTAACAAAAATCTCTTACTATGTAAAAGATAATTGATAATTGGCCAGTTAATTGTCCAAATAATTTAGTGAACTAAACACGAGAAAAGCAAGAGAAAATTGGGGAAGGAAATTTTTCATATAGTTAAAACACAGAAAAGCACCAGGAAATCTGTGTTTTATGCACTACTCTGCTGTAGAATTTCTGTGCAAATGTCAGGAAGTCACTTAACTGCTCTGTGGTCAGTTTTCGCATTACCAAATATGGATAATAAGAATAATAATCCCTAAATCACAAAATACTTTGAGATCTTTGGATTGAAGATGCTATTGAAGAGACTGATCTTTGAAATGGTGAGTGCCCTCTTTTCCCACTGATATCAGAAAGTCAACATTTACTAGAGCTAATAGTGTTTGCTGAACCAAAGATTTGACTAATTTAGGGCTCTCTCTGTTGTTAATTGCTCCTTTTTTCAGCAATATTGGTAGAGCTGGGCAAAATCTTTTGGCTGAAACATTTTTCAGCCAAAAAAAAAATTCATGTCTGGTGACACCGAAATGTTATGTGAATTCATCTGTTTTGCTGAATTGTCAAAACATTTCAGTTTGAAATCTCCTTTAGTTTTTTAAATCTAATATTCAGAATAAAAATGAAACACCTTTTCAGGTTGAAACAAAGGTTTTGTTTGACCCCAGATGAATTTTCAGGATTACCAGCAAGCTAAAAGAAAATTCACTCTGCTCTATTTATAAGTTTTTGAAGGTTTCTAAATTTCAGACTAGTTTGTGATCTGATAGCTACAACTATTTGCTTTTCATTATTAATCATTTGTGGTATGTGTGATTAGTCAGATTGTTCCTACTCCTTGACTGGATAATTCTGAAGCTAGAATATCAGATAGCAAATAATTTCAAATTAACAACAACATACAGTTCTGGTACACAATCATGCAACTTTTGGTATTTGTACTACCGTCAGTCATTCAAAGACTTGTTTATAGCAAACAATCTAATTTAAAAAAGTTACTTTTGAATGTCTTCATGGACCTGTTCTCCCTCCTCTCTCCCATTATTCAGACAACCCTAACATTTACCCACAGTTATCATACTTTATTGCTATTTTCTTGAAATAGAAAATAGCCGTAACTTGCAGGCAAAGATTCTCTTTTTAAACAACTGTTTTATTAGATGGCAAGAAAGCTAAACAGCTCCTATTATGAAGTAATGTTTGCTTTTGAGACAAAAATTTGTTTCCTTTTTGTGCTAGTGAAAATTTCATTTTAGAGATTTACTTGGAAACCAAGGTATAAGTACCTTTTTATATTACAGCAGTGTAATAAAGGGCCTATCGCAAAGTGTTCAAGATGATATTCAATAATACTATGGCAAAGTCTACAGATAGTTTCAGAAAGATTTTAATTGGTGCTTCCCTCTACTGGTTTTTAATGTTGGAAAGGGCATGAGGAGATGATCTACTAAAAGCAGCCAACAAGATACTTTCTGTAACTTCGGTAGATTTGTATGGTTTCCAGCACAGATGATCAGTAAAACAAGCAGAAAATACAGGAAACTAATCAAAATAAAGGCTAAATAAAAAACCTCGCAAGAATAGCTTATTCTACAACTTCAGGAGGCATTTAGTTTCTTTGAATTCTAGTCTTAGTGAAAAATCTTGATTGATTTTTTTTTAACTTGTCTACTTATACATTTTAAGGTCAGCTATAAAAGCTACAAGAATTGGGGTTTTTTTGTTTTGTTTTGTTTTTTGTTTTTTAAATCTGTTTAGTACAGATCAAATGAAACTTATTCAGTCTAGCAGCAACTTCAGGAACCATGATCTTTTCACTTGTCACTGGAGGTGAATGGGAAAACTTCACACAGTGAAATCAATCATGTTTGCCAAAAACCAAAATGGAAATATGTTTCCCTCTGTTTCATGTTGATTTCAGATTGTGAAACTTTGCATAAAAAATCAAAGGGAGGAACTGTAGGAAAAATCTGGAAGTAAATTTCTACTGAAATACAGTGCACAGTGGACTAACTTCAGAAGTGGGAGTTCTAGGTAGCATGTATATTAATATAAAAAATGTAATTTGTCCATGATATAAAAAACATGTTTGGAACCAATGTTGAGAAGGGTAAGTTTAGAAGTAGACCAATCAAAGGAGTGATTGACAGACTGAGTGTTTTTAATCTCAGATTGCAGAAGCCAATAAATCAATGGTTTCAAAACATTTTTCAATCAAGGTCCCTTTTGGTATCTGGCTACATCCCGGACCCCTTTCATTTTTTATGCATAAGTTTATAGCTTCTAGAATAACAATGTTACACTTCACTTTCTATATTTTGGTTTCTTCTAAAGATGGTAGTGCTTTTCTGTATTGTAAAACTGTTGCAAGTCTTGACATTTATGGCAGAAAAAATATTTCTAAACTCTACTGAGTGGGTATAGTCCTGACTGGGCAGGTACTGGTACTTCTGGACTGCCCCTTGTCAGTGTGGGAATGTATGCAAGGTCATGCAGCAAAAGTTCCAGAACACAGTTCCGGTGTGTCCCAGCCCTCAGTCAAGAGATTGAGCCCCTGCATAACTCATGGAGGAATCCCAGAGGTACAGGAACCCTACTTTGGGAACCACTGCAATAGGCAAACTAAATGTGGACACAGCACACCCACTTTTTGTGACAGGGAAGAAACTAGGCCAAGAGGAAGAGGCTTGGAGTTGTTCAGACCTTTACATGAAGGAAACTCCTAGAAGAACACATGATGCAGGACCACAACTCAAAATATACTTTCTCTATTACAGAATAAACAACTGCCATTTCTAGATGTGTTGCATATGATATTCTTACAACATGTGTAGCTATAAGGTTTGATGCTGCAAACACCTACTACCGGGCATGGTGCTTTGTACTATGATTGTTGGCTGCACTGAATAGTCAGTGCTATTCTCCGTAGTAAACATAAGCAACACATATTGGTATATAATCCTGCTGCAAGAAAATACAATCAATATAGTTATAATGTATTATTATAAGAACCTTCTAAAATATATTTTAAGAGTAAAAAAAGCCAAAAGTGGGACATTTTTTTCTGCTTTATGATGGATGAAAGCATGACATTTTATAAACAGTGTTCCAATGAGATACTTTGACCCAACGCATAAACAAAGGTGGGTAGAAAGTACAGGAACTGGACTGGAGGTGCATTTGCACAAAGCTTTGCATATTCAAGTGTTCCTTACCTGAGTCTGGACTGCAACGGTGCTATTTGTTTGAGTAAGGATTAAATGCTACTTCTAACTTCTCAAAAGATAGCTCAGGAATTCCAAACAAATGGATACATAATCCTCAGAGGCAACTTTGTGTTCTGGGTTGTTGTTTTTTTTTTCATTAAGGTATCTTTGGAAGTATCCTGATCTCTTATAGTATGGTGTTCAATAGTTAAACAACATATTTTCTTAGTGTAATAAGTAGCTCTACTCTGAAACTACTTTTAGTGTCAGTGAACAACATACAGTACGTTCTGCATCTGTTTTATTCCACTTTTAATTTAGGAAGGAAAACTTATGTTCCCCAAGCTATGGTTCACTTTTCTTCTGAAGTATTATATTTCTGTGATTTATTGAGATATTAACATGGAAATGGTGATGTTAAACAATACTTTGAATAGCTCTAAAAGTGTAGTGGGAATCATGATTTCATAAGAAAAAAATTAGTTGTATAGGTAACATTATTATATAATTTCCCATAGGATCTCTACATCAGACAAGATTTTATTATGTTCTAAAACAAAGTTGCTTGTGCTCACTTTAGATATAAAGTACTGCTGAATACAACAATTTCATAAGGCAGCTCACAGTACAAATAAAGACATCTGTTAATGGTATCATGAATAGTTATGAACTGTGGTGCTCAAATGGCTTTACCAGCAAAGCATTGCCTCCTAATTTATTTTTATAGCAAATAGTTGCCTCATTTTTCATGGTTTGGTAGTTTGCGTTGAAATGTACCAATAACTTCCAATGCAATCACTTCTACACAGCATGTTTTATTGTAGAACATAAGATGCAATTGCTAATGGTCTGTTGGTGGGTAGTCCTCTTGATCAGCAGTTTTATATGAATTCTTATTTTATAATTTTAAAATTAATTTGAAAAATGGAACTTATTACATTAAAATACAATAAATCTGGCTGTATGAGAGATTTATTTTAATATCTGATTGTGTAATCCTGGTTGGAGCCAGATGATAATGCTTTGGAATCATGCTATTTTCTCTTCCTGTACATTGTAGTTGAATTGGTGATACTTCTGGGAAAGAAGTAAATTGTAACATGCCAAAGTAGCAGGGTAGCTGGTGCTGGCTGTAGCATTTTTTACATGTCACCTTGGGAAAAAAAATAGGGAAATTAAGCTGGTAGTAAATAATCATAATAAATTAGTCTCTGCCTATACAAACTGTCCAAGTTTTTAACCATCTAGTGAAATGGTTGGCTGGAAGCATGGTTTGTTTACAATCACACTGTGGTTAATATACGGTGATTGTGACAGCAAAACTTGTTCTTACTGGAGGTGTAGACAGACACAAAGCTGTTTTCTTATAGTACCATTATCTTCCCGTGTAGATATGAGCTCCCTAACTGCCTGCATAATTGAATGGGCTAGCACTCTTTCCTCCCAGTTCTAAAAGTGGCAGGACATATGAAAGCTCATTGAAACACATGTTGCTAATCCTGCTCTCTGTGCATGTACTCCTGAACCTCCATTTCCTGATTCAATATGAGACTACATTCAGGGAAAATCTGGACTTCTAGGCAGCTTGTTTTGTGAAAAAAGCTGCTATGTGAAACAAAGTCAATCCTGTTTGTTGTAACTAGGTCATCAGACAGTGTTGTGATCTGATTATAAATACAGCATTGTACTTATAGCATAGAAAAGTATTTAAAGGACAAGTAGGGATCAGTAACTAACTTAATCATAGAGCATTGATCAGAATAAAATTCATGACAAACTGCAAGCTTATGTTTAGTAGTTTGAATCCTTTGTTTCCAGAACAGAACCTAAAGTAAATCTCTCTGAATAAAGAAGCTCTTCATTTGATATGTTCAATCTAATCAAGGAGCACTGGAAATCTCACAGGACAGTCTTCCCAGATTTCAAGGCCAGCACTCAGATATGTTTATCAAACTTTGGGTGCATATTCATACATACAATGTGATCTTGCTGAGGTTTGACCATTGCTAATCCCAAAACAGTTGTGGACCCAAGTGGAAGGTAATAAAATACAAGTGATACTGTTAACCACTAAAGCACCACATCTGGTGTGCACCCAAGAACCTGAATTTTCATGCAGCATCCTCTGAGACATCTGGTATATGACTGTAGGGTTATATAGATATTCCACTTGAATAGTTTTACATATACAGAGCTACTCATATACTTTAAGGCTGAAGGGACCATCATGACCCTCTAGTCTTATCTGCTGCACATAGAAGGCCACAGAAACTCACCCATCCACTCCTGTAATAGACCCAAAACTTCTGACTGTGTTACTGAAATCCTTAAATTGTGATTTAAAGACTTCAAGTCTTTAACCTAGTGTAAATGGTAGATTCTGTGTAAACAGCAAGCGACCCATGCCTCAAGCTGCAGAAGAAGGCAACACCCCCTCCCCCACAGAGTCTCAAGGGAAACTCAAAAATGGTGATCAGTTAACCCTGAGCATGTCAGCAAGACCCACTAGCCAGGCGCTACCAGGGAAAGAATAGGCTGTAGTACTCCAGAGCCCTCCCATCATCCACCGTTGGAAACATTTGCTGCTAGCAATTGCAGATCAGCTACATGCCCTTGTAGGCAGCCTTGTCATATCCTCTAACTTATCATGCTCAGTCTTGATGCAGTTATGTTTTTTGACCCCGCTGCTCTCCTTGGAAGGCTGTTGCAGAACTTCACTCCTCTGATGGTTAGAAACCTTCATCTAATTTCAAACCTAAACTTTTTGGTGGCCAGTTTATATCCATTTATTCTTGTGTCAACACTGATGCTTAACTTCTCCCTCTCTGGTATTTATCCCTCTAATGTATTTATAGACAGCAATCCTATCTCCCCTCAGCCTTATTTTGTTTAGACTAAACAAGCCAAGCACTTTGAATCTCCCCTCATTCCTTGGTTCATCCTACTAGCCCTTCTCTGCACCTGTTCCAATTTGAATTCCTTTTTCTTAAACATGGGATACCAGAATTGCACACACTACTCCAGATGAGGTCTCATCAGTGCCTTGTATAATGGCAATAGCACTTCCCTATTTCTACTGACAGTTCCTCACCTGATGCATCCTAGGACAACATTAGCCTTTTTCATGGCCACATCACATTGGTGGCTCATAGTCCTATTGTGATGTACCAGTACACCATTTCTTTTTCCTCTTGTCACTTCTAACTGATCAGTCCCCAGCCTATAACAAAAATTCTTCTTCTTAATCACTAAATGCATAACCTTGCACTTTGAACTATTAAATTTCATCCCATTTCTATTACTGTAGTTTTCGAGGTCATCCAGATATTTTTGTATGATATTCCAATCCTCTTCTATATTTCAATACCTCCCAACATTGGTTCATCCACAAATTTTATTAGCGCACGTCCACTTTTTGTGCCAAGATCATTAATGAAACTGTAAAATAAGATTGGTCCTAAAACCAGTCCCTGAAGGACTCTTTTATGGGAGGAAGAGGGAGATCTGAGTGGATGGATGGTCTATCCATTTTATAGTTGTTAATGGGATGCACAGTTAGTGTTTCGTAGAACGTTATTAAATTAAGCTTCTGGGTAAATTACAGTTTCCAAATTTCTGTGGTCTCTCCCACCCAAAAATCCCAAATACATGCTTTCATTTGTACCATCTGTGCTAGATCCTCTTATGCTGTCATACTAGTGATTTATCATGCCCACATCACATATGGCAAGCTTGACTTTTTTTTTTTTTTTTTAGTGAGCCCCTGCAATTGCACAAAAACCATGGAAATAAAGCATGACCTAAATACAGTGGATGAATGAGATCTCATCTCTGAAAGTGTTGAAGACTAAGCAATATTTCTCTCTGTTAAATAAAGTATGTCTAATTTCTTTATATGAAAGGATGATTTAGAAAAGATTACATGAGGTGCTAAGCCATTCATAAAATGATACTTATTGCATACATATTGCTGGCAGATTTAGAATAGATTATTTGTTCAAGTTTTAGAATATTAACAAATTATTCTACTTCACTAGATAATTATTTTTTTATTCATAGTAAAACAAAATTTATTTCTAAAGTACCATTTGTCTGAAAATGAAAATAACATGTATGTAAGAGCTTAATAACCAGAAGAAATTTTAATATAATTTTTGTTTGGATATGAAAATATTCTACACCAATATAATTTAGCAGATTAATTCTATGTCTAGATATTTATCTTTACTCTCAAATTATTTGTCTGAAAGTACTGTTTGCCAGAGTTAACCATACCTTTCTCCTGAAAATCTTTGAACACACAAAATCCAATAGTTGGAAGATAAGTTAAATGTCTTGTCTGTATTTAATACACCTCAAACATAGTTGGGATGGAGGCTGGAAGTAAAGCTGAAGAGATTTATTCATAGATTTCATATTTAGATTTTTAAGGCCAAAAGGTACTATTAAATAATCTTTAAAAAGGAGAGATTCAAATTAAATCTATACCCCAAATTTTAAAAAATAAGAGGACCCAAAAATGCCATCATGACAAAACAGAGTAAAAGAGGTGGTTAGTGGATTAAAAAAAAAAAGTCGTCATTTAAAAATTGGAAGTCAAATTCTACTGAGGAAAATAGAAAGGAGCAGAATATCTAGCAAGTCAGCTGTAAAAGGATAATTAGGCAGACCAAAGAGAATTTTAAGGGTAACCAGAAAAAGACTGAAAAAAACGAATAATAAATGGCTCAATGTCTAGCTGGCAGCCAGTGTCAAGTGGAGTGCCCCAAAAGTCAGTCCTGGAGCCGGTTTTGTTCAGTATCTTTATTAATGATCTGCAGGATGATGTGGACTGTACCCTCAGTAAGTTTGCAGATGACACTAAACTGGGAGGAGTGGTAGATACGCTGGAGGGTAGCGGTGGGATACAGAGGGACCTAGACAAATTAGAGGATTGAGTCAAAAGAAATCTGGTGAGGTTCAAGTGCAGAGTTCTGCACTTAGGACGGAAGAATCCCATGCACTGCTACAGAATAGAGACCAAATGGTTAGGCAGCAATTCTGCAGAAAAGGACCTTGGGGTTATAGTGGATCAGAAGCTGGATATGAGTCAACAGTGTGCCCTTGTTGCCAAGAAGGCTAACAGCATTTTGGGTTGTACATGTAGGAGCATTGTCAGCAGATCAAGAGCCATGATCATTCCCCTCTATTTGGCATTGGTGAGGCCTCATCTGAAGTACTGTGTCCAGTTTTGGGCCCTACACCACAAGAAGAATGTGGAAAAATTGGAAAGAGTCCAGCAGAGGGCAACAGAAATGATTAGGAGGCTGAAGTACATGACTTATGAGGAGAGGCTGAAGGAACTGGGATTGTTTAGTCTGCAGAAGAGAAGAATGAGGGAGGATTTGATAGCTGCTTTCAACTACCTGAAAGGGGGTTCCAAAGAGGATGGATCTAGACTGTTCTCAGTACTACCAAAAGAGAGAACAAGGAGTAATGGTCTCAAGTTGCAGTGGGACAGGTTTAGGTTGGATATTAGGAAAAACTTTGCCAGTAGGATGGTGGTGAAACACTGGAATGTGTTACCTAGGGAGGTGGTAGAATCTCCTTCCTTAGAGGTTTTTAAGGTCAGGCTGGACAAAGCCCTGGCTGGGATGATTTAGTTGGGGACTGGCCCGACTTTGAACAGGGAATTGGTCCTGCTTTGAGCAGGGGATTGGACTAGATGATCTCCTGAAGTCCCTTTCAACCCTGATATTCTATGAAAGAACTCACATATGAAATTTCATAACTGCTAAGTGTTGTATGACTATTACTTAAATCAGCCACGGTACCAGATGATTGGATGATAACTAATGTGACAACAATGCTCAGAAAAGGCTCCAGGGGCAATCCAAGAAATTACAGGCCAGTTAACCTAACTTCAATACCAGGCAAATTGGTTGAAATTATAGTCACGAACAGAATCATCAGACACATAGATGAACATGATTTGTTGGGGAAGAGTCAACAGTTTCTGTCAAGGGAAATAATTCCTCACTAATCTATTGCAATTCTTTTAGGGGGCAAGGGGATCCAGTGGATATTGTGTACTTGAATGTTTACAAAGCCTTTCACAAGGTCCTCCATCACAGACTCTTAAGCAAACTAAGCAGTCATTGGATAAGGGGAAAGGTCCTCTCATGGACTGGTAACTGGTTAAAAGATAGGGGGGAAATGGGTAGGAATAAATGGTCAGTTTTCAGAATGGAGAAAAGACCCCAGGGATCTTTACAGGGACCAGTTCTGTTCAACATATTCATAAATGATCTGGAAAAGGGGCTAAACAGTAAGGTGGAAAAAATTGTAGATGATACAGAACTACTCAAGATACTTAAGACCAGAGTTGACTGCAAAGAGTTACAAAAATACCTCACAAAACTCGGTGATTGATTAACAAAATGACAGATGAAATTCGATGCTGATAAATGCAAAGTAATGAATATTGGTGAATATTGCATGGTTCTCTGAAACCATCTGCTCAGTATGCAGTGGCAGATAAAAAAAAGCAAACAATGTTAGGAATCATTAGAAAGGAGATAATAAAACAAAAAAATATCAGAATGCCACTATATAAATCCATAGTATGCCCACAATTTGAATATTGTGTGCACTTCTGGTCACCCCATCTCAAAAAAAGTCATATTAGTACTGGAAAAGGTACAAAGAAAGGCAACACAAATAATTAGGGGTATGGAACAACTTCTGTATGAGGAGAGATTAAAAAAGGATAGAGACTGTTCAGTTTAGAAAAGAGTGAACTAAGGGAGAATATGATAGAAGTCTATAAAATCATGAATGATGTGGAGAAGGTGAATAAGGAATTATTTACCCCTTCACATAAGAACAAGAACCATTTGTCACTCAATGAAATTAATAGAAACCAGGGTTAAAACAAAGATAAGAAAACACTTCTTCACAAGGCACAGTAAACCTGAGGAACTCATTGCCAGGGGATGCTGAGAAGTGTACCTGGGTTCAGAAAAGAGTTATATAAGTTAATGTAGTATAGTTATTATCCAAGAAAGTCAAGGGTGCAACCTCAGAATCTGGGTGTCCCTAAACTTCTGACTGTTAGAAGCTGAAAAGGTTCACGGGGGATGGATCAATTGCCCTGTTCTGTTCATTCCCTTTGAAGCAGCTAGCATTGACCACTGTCAGGAAGATACTAGGCTATATGAACCACTGTCTGACCCAGTATGGTCATTCTTATATTCTGAAGACCATACTCTGAATAGTTGTCAATAGTTAGCTGTCAACCTGGGAGGGTTTATAGAGTGGTGTCCAACTGGGGGTCAATCCTGGGTCTGGTAGTGGTCAATATTTTCATTCATGACTTGGACAATGGAGTTGAAAGTATGCTTACAAAATTTTCAGATAACATCAAGCAATGAGGGGTTGCAAGTACTTTGTAGGACAGATTAGAAATCAGAAATGTGGTCTGAATTCAACAAGATGAATTTCAATAAAGATAAGTGGAAGGAAGGAAAAATCAAATGCACAATTATAAAATGGGGAATAATTGGCTAGGTTGTAGAACAGGTGGAAGGGATTTCAGGTATAGTGGATCATTAATTGAATGAGTCAAAAATATGATGCAGCTGTGAAAAAGGCTAATATCATTTTGGGGTGTATTAACAGGAGTGTGGTATGTAAGAAATAGGAAGCAATTGTCCTGTGTTACTCAGCACTGGTGAGGCCTCAGCTGGAGTATTGTGTCCAATTCTGTGGACAAATTTTGAGAGTGTCCAGAGAGCAACAAAAATGATTTAAAGGTTTAGAAAATCTGACCTATGAGAAAAGGTTAAAAAAAACCTGGGCATGTTCTGTCTTGTGTAAAGATTTGGAGGGTACCTGATTACATTCTCAGTACCCTGATGACATTTTAACCCATGACAACAGCCTAGTTATCTAAGAAAAAATTAAAAAATGGCCATTTGATACTCAAAAGTAACATGCAGAAGTTGTGCAAGAGAACTAGAGTTAGAAGCTAATATGAGTCTTACTCAAATCACAGATTATAAGAGCATTTCAGCTAATCATGGGTAGTCAGTAGGATTTGACTTCAAGACCTTTAGCACTAGCCACTAGGAAGAATATAAAACTTGCATAACAAGAATGTTACATAGCTTCCCATATCAAAAAGAAAGCTGGTCTCAAGTGGTTTGCAGTCCAGAGCATTAGTTCAAGTTCTTGTATTGTCACTACTGTTTATAATTAATTTCCAGTAGAGGTTAAACCAAGGACCCTGATCACTGAAATATAGACCTCTATCACATCAGCTACAAGAACAAGTATGTTATGACCCCCTGCATCTTCAGAGTAGCCACCATGATGATCTTTGCCTCTGCATGTTGAAGCAGAAGGCTGCAACACTCAAAAGCCAGCAGAGAGGACAGAAGAGCAAAAGGGTTCCAGACTACTAGAGTTACATGAGAATTAAGTATTAATGAGATCTCATAAAGTGACGAGACTTTGGGCCACTGACAGTGAGAATTAAAGTACCTTAGAGCAGAGTGAGCATTCACAGCCCCAAAGTCTTGTCACTCCTCACTAGCGTCACCTTTTCCCTCCTCACTAGCGTCACCTTTTCTTACTCATATTCAACTTAAGTCTGTTGGCTTATAGATAAAGCTGGTGGAAAATCTTCCAACACTTTTCTTGTCAGAATATAAAGTTCTGTCAAAAAAAAATTGGGAAAATTTAAAATTTCAGAAATACATAAATTTCTGGGTCTCCCCCACCTCCCATGCCCCAATCAAAAACTTGGTATAGGGCAGAGGGAGGTAGGACTTGATTTTTCAGAATTCTTGAAATTCTAGGAAGTCTCTAATCTCCTCCCTCTGCTTTCCCTATTGTAACTGTTTTACAACTTTTGCCTGATGGAAACCTATATGTTGAAAGTGTTAGTCTCTGAAAGTATTGCTATATTAATACTTAAAAGTAGAAAGCAGACTGTTTTCTTATATCAAATAGCTTACCTCAGACAGTCACTGCAGAAGCAAGGAGAAACTTGTGCCATTCATATTACTAAATTGTGTCTCTGTAGCAAAATTTAGATAATTTTAAAAATATTGGAAGATATTTGTGTATTAGCCTAAAGTTCCCAAATTTGTTATCCCTTTCCTAGGAAAAGGGTTATTTCCTGAATGTTTTTCCTTTTTGTAGGCAAAACAGCAAGAAATCAAGGGATATACAATGTCACTTGGGGCAAAAAAATGTGTATTTTGTTGCTTTTCTGCTGGCCTTGCAATTTTTCCACAGATCTCTATCAGTAAGTCCAGTGACTGATAGTGAACTATTACAATTTTTTGGAGTGGAGGGTGAGGGGTGGAACACTATTGCAAACCTATTTTGAAAAAATTAGGAATAATAAATAGTGGGCATGCATAACTTTGCTGGCCATGGAGAACCCTTCAGTCATGCCTGATAACAAGCATTTTCTCTGTGCTGGAGCAAACTGTCAAATTAATTTGTAAATGAAATCGCTACAAGGGTCTGTCATGTAGGTCAGTCTTAGAGTATATGCTCTTGCCTGGTGTACCATTTCAGCCCTCATTCCTAGACCCTGCTGACAGTGATTTGTCATTTTAAAAGTCTACAGCCCAATAAACACACTGTAGGGGGTATCGATCAGATCAAGTTAGTGCTCAGTAACTGTACATCAGTGAAACCAAGTGGACAGATTAGTCTGTGTTTGAGGGCAAGCAAGTCAGAAGTCAAAATGTAATCAATTCACCAATGTACAATGACAGAATAATATATTAAAACGGATTGATCTCTGAGCTATAGTAAATCAGGTTAACTCTTGTCCTTGGGTGAGATTTTTTGTTTTACCGAGGATTTCTTCAGTTTCTCTGATTCTCCAAAAATCACATTTTGTATTAAAGTCTTCTTTGCCAAAGTTGTCTGGCTGATATCTTCCCAAAAGATATGAAGTAGCAGCTTGGTGAGCAGAGTTTTTACAATTAATTGTAATGCTTCTGGATGATTGAAAGATATGAATATGGGAAGCCTGTATCTTTCATGATTTCCATAATCAAAGAGCTAAATACATGATGGCGTCTGCTTTCTGGCAGTGTTAGAATGAGTGTGGTCTAAGTTGTTTAGCAGTGGACTGTCTGCTCACTGACTTGCAGTGAGCTCAGGTTATGGTGCTTAACAGGCCTCATTTTTTCCTTCAGTTGGAACACAGGTATTGTACTTAACTATGATGTTGACTGTTTAAGTAAATGTTGTCATTTAAGGTGGTACTTGAGGGCCACAGTCACTCTCTCTTTCTGAAGTATGGGGAGAAGTATAGGCTCTTAAATACAACTGTGTGGTAACTGATGCCAAATGGTGAGCACTTACGTTTCACAGGACATGAGGATTAGTGTTTGAAAAGATCTTAAGATCCTTAAAGACAATTGCTCTAAAGTCACAAATAATATTACTAGGATTTCAATATCCCTGCCAAGTTCTCATTACATTTTTCTGTATAAGCATTGTAGTGAGCCCAAGTGGTCTCCCTCCGATTGGGAGTGCAAGGAAGCCGGAGACACCCCTTGAAGGGTGGTGCCAAGGCTGCCCCGCCCCCCTCGCCAGAAGTACAAGGGCGGGACTATAAAAGGCCAGAAGGGGGAGAAGGACACTCCCCAGGACCTGCGGCTGCCTGGAGGAGACTCAAGACTGAGCTGTGCTCCAAACCCCGATGCCGAGGACAACGGGCCTGGAGTATCCGCCACCGTGTATCTGGAGGAACTGGATGCTGACTGGACGGCAGAGGTACCCACTTCCTAAATCAGCTGCCCCTATCCTGAACAGGGAAACTTTCAAAGGCTGTGTGTTTGCTGGCTGCCTGTGCCACGCCCAGGCCCCAGCCTTTCCAGACTGTTCGTTGTTTGCTGGCTGCCTGAGCCTGAAGCCCAGGCCCCAGCTCTTCAAAGACTGTGTGTTTGCTGGCTGCCTGAGCCTGAAGTCCAGGCTAGAGCCAGCCCTCTAAAGACTATTTGTTTGCTGGTTGCCTGCGCCTTGAAGCCCAGGCCCCAGCCTTTAAAGACTGTTTGGTTGCTGGCTGCCTGAGCCTGAAGCCCAGGTCCCAGCCCTCTATAGACTGTTTGCCTCGCTGGCTGCCTGTGCCACGCCCAGGCTAGAGTCAGCCCACTAAAGACTGTTTGTGTTTGCTGGCTGCCTGAGCCTGAAGCCCAGGCCCCAGCCCCGTGAGACTGTTTGTCTTGCTGGCTGCCTGAGCCTGAAGCCCAGGCCCCAGCCCTCTATAGACTGTTTGCCTTGCTGGCTGCCTGTGTCCTGAAGCCCAGGCTAAAGCCAGCCTCATAAGAACTGTTAATTGTGCTGGCTACCTGAGCCTGAAGCCCAAACCCCAGCCCGCTATAGACTGTTGGCCTTGCTGACAGCCTGTGCCACGCCCAGGCTAGAGCCAGCCACTAAAGACTGTTTGTGTTTGCTGGCTACCTGAAGCACAGACCCCCAGCCCATAAAGACTATTCTGTTTCTGCTGGCAGCCTGTGCCCTGAAACCCAGGCTAGAGCCAACCCTCGAGAGACTGTTTGCTGCTGGCTACCTGAGCTCCAGAAAGCCCAAGCTCCAGCTGCATCTGCGGACTGTGCTACTTGCTGGTCCCCTTACAGAGCCTGAACCCGGCTGGTTCGGACCGGCCCGAGGAGTCTCCCTCCAATTGGGGGTGTGAGGGAGCCCTACAAAATTAACTATTAATTAAAATATTTTCAAATCCTATGATATCACAGAGAAACCAGAGGAAAACAAATGACCTAACTGCTGGAAATTTAGATGTATTTCAGAACTGAAATCAACTGGATAAAGCTCAGTTGCCTTTAACGTCAACACTTTTACTCTCCCTGTCACGTTACTAAAATTATCTGGGATCATATAGATCATTGGTGCAACTAAAGTCCTGTAGGGGCAGCAAATCTTAGATAAAGGGGGTCATATAAGGTGTCTACGATCAGGTTATGGTCTGCTGATTATGAGTATGCTATCTGTATGCGTGTATCATTTTTGGAGTTGAAGTTATGAATATTGACTCTGTACTGTCTGTCTTTCCAAATATTGTGCTATGCTGTTGGGGACATTTCAGAGCCCTTGGTGTTAAGTGTTGCTCGCCATGCTTGATGGCCCATTAAGGACTATCAGCTATACAATGGACCCATTAAGGGAAGGCAGACACATCCTGTGTCTTAGCAAGGGGGGGCAGGAATTGCCCAACTGACTCAAACTCCATTTTTGCTGTAAATTTCCACAGCAAAGGACAAAGAACATTCCTGCACCTGGGAAGGATATAAAAGGGTGTTATCCCATCCCCATTTCGTCTTTAATCTCCAGTCTCCAGCCTCCAGCCTGGCTCCTACTTCTGGATGGGACTTTGCTACAAAGGGGCAGTCTGGCCAAAGGATTGATGACCCATTCCTCCTGGGAATGTATTCCAGAGACTCTGATTTGAACCTGCAGTTATTCTACAACTGATGCAAGCCATTACTGCATGTATTTGATTTCCTTTAACCATTTCTAACCCTCACCTCTATCTTTTCCCTTATATAATAAACCTTTAGATTTTAGATTCTAAAGGATTGGCAACAGCGTGATTTGTGGGTAAGATCGGATTTGTATATTGACCTGGGTCTGGGGCCTGATTCATTGGAATTGGGAAGAACTGTTTTCTTTTATTGGGGTATTGGTTTTTACAACCATTAGTTCCCAGGACAGGTGGCTGCTGGTGGTGATACTGGGAAGCTGGAGTGTCTAAGGGAATTGCTTGTGTGACTTGTGGCTAGCCAGTGGGGCGAAACTGAAGTCTTGTCTGTGTGGCTGGTTTGGTAACCCTTTAGGGTGGGGAAACCCCAGCTTTGGGCTGTAATTGCCCCTTGTGAAGCAATTTGTTCTGATCTGACACTCTCAGTAGGTCACACCAGGAACAGCACCGTCACACTCCTCAAATTACAAGGAGCCATGTTGTCACATTTGATATAGCACTGATCTCTTTTATACTGATGTAATTCCATTGGCTTCTTGGGATTACTCTTGGTATGAGATCAGAACTGGGCCTTTAATTTATGAACGTTTGATGGCTTCTCCTCCTCCAGCACATTCTTTGTTAAAGTGAATATGCACACCTTATTTGGGAAGGAGAAAAGCTCATGCAGAAGAAATGTTTTTAGTTGATCTGGTCTCTTACTGTTTCTGCCCTCTTCCCTTTGTACTGACTGCCTCCCTCATTCCACTTCCCTACTTTTCTGTATCTGTGATTGATGGAGATACCCTAGTGCTACTAAGTATGCTTGAAATGTCATGGTCAATAGACAAAAGTAAATCTGAGGTTCTGTACATGTGGAGTAGAATCTTGGGCATTGTATGAATTCTGTGCTGTACTAAGGAACTCTTCGAAGTCAAATCGTTGTTTCTCTCTTCTGCAGCACAGGAAAGTGTTATCAAATGATACATCTTTTATAGCTCAGATATCTTATTTCTAAGGAATCAGAGCATAATACTTAATTTTAAAAACCAAAAATATTTTGGCAAGAAAACTGCAAAACAAGGTTATCCTGTATAGTGTAGAATTCATAAATCTTGACTACCTCTCTTCTAATAATGTCTGTATTAAAAATGAATGAATGCAACGCTTTACTGTGTATTTTATTTAACATTAATACTGTGTATTAACAAGTCCCTGTACTGAATCAGGAATTAAGAGCATAGCAAGGTTTCTTCTTTTTAAGAAGCTTCTCATCTTGCTGAGGAAAAAACAGTTAAGCATCTGAATACATCTCTAAAGATATTTGCAGTTCTGAGATTTGTGTCTTTAATTTTCAAATGTCTTTAAACAAGCACAGTTGCTTCAGTGTTTGGACAAGCTTTTGGTTTTTTCAAATCAAGATATCTAAATTTAAGATCTAGTTGATCTACAATTGAGGAGTTAAGCATAAATCCCTCTAACTTGCATAAATAAAGCAGCATCTATTCTGACAAGTAAATTATAGCACTGAACGTGGCCCAGCCTGGGTGCATTACACTTAACTGAGCATCTTGGCATAGAACACAAACTTGTTCAATCGGAAACATAGAAGAGGGCTCTCAACGCAAATCATTCTCAGAAGGCAAAAGCTGGTTATTTTTAAAGCAATTAAACCAAAAGAGGTTGAGGAGGAAGGGCTAGAAAAAGGATAAAGAATGGGTTTTACACTCATTTTAAAAAAAAAAATCAACCCTTTTTCCTATGACTCATAGCAACCAGGACTGCAAGAGACAAACAAAGCATCTTTCATATTTCCTTTTGAAGTCTCCTCTTTTCTGTCCCCCATTTCTGCATGATTTCATTTTTTTTAAAACTAAGTTGCTTCTAAATCCAGAGATACTCACTATCATGGTTCCTCAATTTCTCTCCTTCTTTGTATTTAAGATAGCTTTCTCTTATTTGCATGGAGGAGTCAGTTATCTTTTTAGCTAATGCTTCCCCAACAGTCCTTCACATTTTCTTCTTAATGTTATTGCCTTGAAATACTACTTACTGATGCATGTCCAGCACTTGTATAGTGCTGTACATGCTCAAAGGGCTATATAAACTAATCCTCCGGATCACGAGTGCTATGTAGAAAAACATTATTCCCACTCCTCATTCCCGCCCATGAGTAAGTTGTGGCAGGAATGTTGAGTGAGTTGCCCAAGTTTGCACTGCAAGTCAGTGTTGTCATTAGAACCTTGGAGTTTCTGATTCCAAGTCCTTCACTCAGCTAGCTTTTGGTTGCTTCTTCCTTGTTAGTATTCTTTCTTTCTTTTTATTGTTTTTTTTTAAATGAGGAGTCCGATCCCAAGAAAAATTAAATGAAAGATTCCCTTGACTTCAGTGGGCTTTAATGCACTGGGATATAGTAAATAGCAACACCTGTCTGTGAATTACTAAATGGGCCCTGTATAGGAGGCTTTATAAATCTGGAAATAAAAATGCTGTGTTCAGGGTCATTAAAATTATTTCAAAGGATCAGTTTTGGAGTCCCTTACTGTCGGAAGCAGCATTTGGGGTAATTGTTCTTGAAAATACTTCTCAAATTTCACATTGCCTTTTCAGTGCAAGATAAATATAACAAGGGGAAAGAAAGCAAAGATGCATAGATACAAAATAATCATATTTCTGTCATGTTCTCTGTATTTTAAATAATCATTCATATTGTAAGTTTTCATATGTGACTCTCTTCAACAATGCCAACAGCATTCTGCTGTCACACCTTTATTCATTTTTTGTCAGAAGCAATGTTAAGGAAGACTCCATGAAGCAGAGCTCTACAGGGATAGGCTAGTTCTGTGTATCACTGTATTTTTCCTAGGAAGACAGCAGCTAAGAGGCACCTTTCTATTTTTGCTTTAAAAAATAGAAAATAGCTGTAGATGATTATATGAAAACCCTGGTGAGAAAATGTAATGCCTAACTAAAATAACTCTATCCATCCTCTTCACCTAAGTGTAACTGTCTTTTTCAAACCCTCAATTCCTCACTAACAACTTTCTCTGGTATGCCTCATGCAGTCTAACATTTTAGTTGTTGAACCCCCTTTTCTGAAGCCAAATTACATCCACAAGTTCTCTGATCTCCCATAATTTTCTTCCCTTGTTTTCTTGGTTTCAAGGTTGATGCTATGTTTGTTATGCTTTAAAATGACTGCTTTTCTGAAGTCTGCAATGTCAGTATCCAATTGATACTTGTGTGTGCTTATATGTGGCTCAGATGCAGCATCTTTAGCAAACTTTCTAGGTCAGCATCAAGTAATGAGCAGTCATGTTCTTACTGTGGGAAAGTTTGATGGCATGGTATTTTTTTGTCCTGAATTCCTTACAGTCCACGCAGACAAAATGATCATTCAGATTTTGATTTCTGTTCTCTACGAAGAAACCCAAGTGCCCCTTTCAGTAAACATTGTCTCATATCAGCTGTTTAAAGCCGTTTTCCAAATCCATAATGGCATTTTAGGTTAACATAAGCATATCTTTCTTCAGTTTTGACAGGAAACGGTTCTGACTGCTTAATCATATTTAATTGTTCATAAACAAAGTCTGATGTTTAGTAATCACTCCTTTTTAAAGTGACACAAAAATAAGCCCACTGACGTTTGCTCAACATTCTCGTGCTACTTATAGAACATTGAAGGAGCATTTCGATACTAACAAATGTAATAAAAAGAATTAAATGAACTTAGGTTCCTCCTTGAAAGTCTTAAAAAAATGGCACAAGCCTGTTGTCAGCAGAAAAAAATCATCAGTAGAAGTCCCAGTGTTTTGAAAATTTCTCTCTCATTCCATGTTGGAACAAACCTCCAAAATTTTCCATTGAACGAAGTCTAAAATGTTATAATATTGAATATTCAATATATTAAAACTACTCCAAAATCTATTGAAAGTGATAAAGTTGTAATCCGATGTGTTTACCTTGTTGAAATGAGAAATTATTTCTTCTGACTTTCTGCTGTCAAAAATTTCATTTATGTTGACAAGTTCCAGCAGAATGTCTCGGTGCTCAAGAAACTGAAATTTCCAATGGAAAACTGTTCCCTCACTTTTTTGTACAAGCTCTAATCATCCCTCATCAAATCATTCATCAGGTTATTAACCAGAAGATTAGTCTTACTCACCACCAATGCTCCAACTATGTATAAGGGGTTGGGGAGAGAAGATACAGATGGCTGGCCTCCACTCCCTTCTACCTCCTCTCTCAGTGCCATACTCCTTTTACTGAGCACAGCAAGAGAGAGATGTTCCTTTGTCTCTTAAGGCAGATTTCCTGGTGCTTATAAGCACCACACAAGGAAAGGTGGAGCTCATGTGGTTTTTGTGTGTTGCTCTGCTAGAAAACATGCAATCTGATTTATTTTCTCTCTTAAAAGATGAGTAGGTAAGTGGAGTCACTAAGATCTAAATTAGTTCTGATCAAATGATTTTCTTTTCTCATTATAGCTCCACAACTGTAGCCAAGATGTGGTAGTGTAACTTATCTTGAATACCTGGAGTAGAGGATATTGACAGGAGGCCCTGCATCAGGCAATGTTCAAATGTTCTAGGCTCTCCATATGCATATTTGGGGTCATTCTTCAGTTTCCACTTGATCATATTGTCACTGGCCTTTGCCACCCCAGCTCTTTCTCAGTTTAGTGTACAGTAGTGTTCTGATATGAGGTCAATTCCTGAGGTGGGGGAAGGGTTTTCTGAAGGAACCAGGTTCTCCAAGAATATTGGCATTTCCTGCCATTTTACTACTCTCTAGGCTTCCACAGTGGTTTTTGGGGTCAGAGATTTTCATAGGCAATGCACTTTCTGGACTTCCACCTTTTGGGTGTTGGAATGTATCCACATAGTGGATGTCTTGGATAATACACATGGTTTTGTCTCTCCTTTTTAACAAAGGCATCCTGCCTCTGATGATCATGCAACCTCAGCAGGGCAGTATAAAGCTGACTCCCACACTATCGCTAAAGTCCTTGTGATGACCCTATAGGATTGATTTGGTTTAATTCAGCATCAGTTTTATGTGCATGGCTCAAGCATGAGCATATTGGGGCACAGTATGTTTCACTCTAGCAGTTTAAGGCCAGTACAATAACAAAAAGGGAAACAAGACTTTATTCCATATATTGTGTTTACTGTTAGATAATTTCAAACAGTTGCAAATTTACAAATTATACAGCATTTACATTTCTAACAAGATAGGCTAGTTCTGTGTAAGACTTGTGGTAAAGTGAAACTTGTTTTCTTACTTTCCCAGCTGTCTTAGTAAGTGAAGCTTTGATTAATACTTTACTAGTGTAGAGAAAGCCTTTTTGTTTGCTTCTGTACGGTAAAAATTGATTACGAGCTTATAATGTGCTTCTAAAAGCTGGAAGTGCCTTGCTTAACACTGCCATGTCAGTTATAATGGAGTTGAAGTAGGACACTGGGTGAAACAGACTGTGCTGGAATTTACTTGCGTGCGGTATGCATGTGAATGAATCAGCATCAACTGCCCATTCGTTTCACTTTCTGACACAGTTATTAGCTACATGTAGCTAGGCAGACAGCCTAGAAAATTATGTTGTGGTCCAATGCTTTTAGTTCCAATAGAAACTGAAGACTGTTATTAATCTCTCTTTCTGGTGAAAGAAAAGAAATTTACTATCAATTTTGTATTTAATTGAAATTTTTTTAAAAAAATTCTTGCAAATTGATTTAAAAGAATATTGGTATGTGAGACAAAGTGTGTTTGAGCTTTTCTAACCTTCACAGATACAACTATTTAAGAAGTTTAATTTTCTGGTTTGAGAGACTGAGTTTCTGAATATTATCCTGTGCTAATGCAGGATGGCTGGGAAACAATTCCACTTGTGAAAAACATTTTGTGTTTCAAAATTTAAATCCTATGCAGAATATAAATGAGATCTTTTGAATTTTTTCAGGAAAGAAGAGATCCACCTCAGCAGAACTAGTAGTCTGATAGTTCGGGCACTTACCAAGTATGTGAGAGCCTTGGTCTGAATGAGGTATCAGTTGGCTCACTATCATTTGGCTGACCTAGCCATCAAGTTACTGGCTATTCTGGAGAGCAGTGGTGGTCTATCCCCTCTCCAAGAGAGATATATTGGTTTCAACAGTGTTTCTTATATCCAGGATAGACTTTTGAGGGATAAGAGAGGGAGAAAAACTTTTTTTTTTTTTTTTTTTTTTTTTTTTTTTGGTTAACATATGATACATTTCCACAAAACCCCTTTTTGTAAAAATGAATTGTATTTTTCAACTTGGAAAAAATGTCACTGAAAATTTTCTTGCCAAAAACTTTTCTTAGAGAGAGCCTATATGCTGTACTTTTTTAACCAAATGTTACTTTCCATTTGTTTTCTTTATGTATAATGCTGATGATTGTGTAAAATTCTGCACTACTCACTGCAAAGAAAAAAACTGAGCAATATGGCTGACATTTTTCCTTGGTAAGGCCCCCATCTAGCAAAGCACTGCATCACAGGTATTGTTGCACATATGACTCATGTTAGCAAAGTTGTACACATGCTTAAGTGCTTTGCAAGATCAGCCCTTCACAGTAGAACAGTAATATTTTATTCAAACTCCGAGGTTTTCAAGAGATGCTCTGACATTTCCCATAATAACATAGCGTTAGTTTGACTCTGACTCTAATGGGAGATTAGAGCGGGATGGAGAGCGGGGACTATAAACAAAAGAAAGATCTTGACACCCATTTTGAAGACTGGTGGGTTGTTTTTTTTTTTTAAAAAAATGGAACTTGTGGAAAAATTCTGCCACCCCTTAAATTTAGGACTACTTGCTGAGACCCCTAATGCCCAAGCTGTGAAAATGGGGCTGGGGGAAGAAATTTGTCTGATACTGTATTCTAAACCTCAGATAATGGGACAATTTTGCCAAAGCTTTGAAAGAAAAAGCTGTCAAATGCTCATGAGTCAGTCAGTCAAAGTAAGGAATAATTTAAGAAATAGGTTTACACATTTCAGTAACCTTTGTGAAATTCTATATGTAACTCATGTGAATAGTCCTCAGAATTAAAAAGAAAAGAGCCCTTGTCAACATTTTAAAATGTCAGGCTTTCAACTATCTTAAATATCTTCTAGATAGACATAGTCTTTTTGGACAGAATAGCTGCCCAACAGACTTCTGAAAACAGTTTTGCATTGTGTTTGATGTTCAAAAGATACCTCTATGTTTCAGTCAAAATTTTGATTTATAGAAAAGTGAGAATATGTGTTCTATTTACTACTTATCCATGCTCAGATTTGATGGAGGAATTAGGAGTACTGCCCTGACAATACTAAGCATTGGAACATCAGTCTTTGTGTTTCGAACAGCCTACTTGATTATTACTCTAAAGATCATCATGCTGGATATCTACTATTTTATTAAGAAATTTATAATAAAAATGCATAAAATATTTCTTCTTTATTTTTGGAGAATCAAAACTAGCCAAATTAGCTTGATTTTGACTTTTTTATTGTATATCTTGGTTTTAACCAGGAAAAATATTGTTAAAACTTTAACATATATTTTATATTTCCTTGGAATTCTGAGTACTGTATTTCATTCATTAAACAATGTGGGCTTCTACCAGTCGCCAAAATTCCACAGTTTGGGTCCATTTTTTTTTTTTTTTTTAACCAGGCATCAATCTAGTCTTCAACTTTATGGTCTTAAAACCAGCCTAGAATAATTTTCAAGTGTAAATAGTAATAATTGGATAGATAACTACTGAATAAAACCACATACAGGCAGTGCAATTTTGCATCCATGTACAATAAATAATTGTAGGAGCCAGCTAAATAGTTTGTTTGATAATGCAGCAAGACACACATCTGCATATTTTAATTAAATTTAATATATTCATCTAATCATTTGTGAATTGCAGTTAGGCACTTCTCTCTATTGTGAATTCATTAGCCTGTACTAATTAAGACAGCCACTCATTGCTCCACCTCCTCACTATTTACTACTCATATCTTCTAATTTTTCATCCTCCCAAAATGCAAAGTCCTCTTCTTTCCCCATTCCCTCGTTTTTTTCCATGGTCTCTCTCCCTTTTCTCTTTCTGATACGTTATTCAATGTATGTTTTTGTTCAGCTGCTTTCATAGTGCATTTAATGCTGTAAGTCCAGCCTTTATGGAAAAAGTCCTGCTTGATTCATAGATTCCAAGGCCAGAAGAGACCATTGTGATCCTCTAAATAGACTTCCTGTATAACACAGGCCATAGAACTTACCCTAAATAATTCTTAGATTGAATCTTGTAGAAAAACATCCAATCTTGACTTAAAAATGGTTATTGATGGAGAATCCACCACACCCCTTAGTGATTTGTTCTAATGATTAATTACTGTTAGAAATGTATGCCATATTTCTAGTCTGTATTTGTCTGGGTTCAAGTTTGAGCCATTGTATCGTGTTATACCTGTCTCTGCTAGATTGAAGAGCCTATCATTAAATATTTGTTCCCCATGTAGATACTTACAGAATGTAACCAAGTCACACTTTAATCTTCTCTTTATTAAGCTAAATAGATTGAACTCTTTGAGTCTATCACTATCAGCCATGTGTTCTAATCCTTTAGTGATTCTTCTGGCTCTTCTCTGAACCTTTTCCAGTTTTTCAATATAGTTCTTGAGTTGTGAGCACCAGAACTAGACACAGTATTCTAGCAGCAATCACACCAGTGCCAAATAACTGGAAAAATAACCTCTCTATTCCTACTGAAGTTTCTCCTGTTTATACATCCCAGGAATGTATTAGTTTTTTTGTCCACATACTGGGAGCTCATGTTCAGCTGATTATCAACCACAATCCTCACATCTTTGTCACAATCACTGAATCTCAAGATAGAAGCCCCCTAGACTGTTAGTATGGTCTGCAGTCTTTGTTTCTCTGTTAAAAGGACTGGGCAATTAAAGAGAGTAAAAATTTTATTCAGCAAACTGCAGTGCTTACAGGCAGAAGAGAGATTTCTGTAAATATAAATTGCTTGATTTAATTAAGACTGTAATCTGTTTTCTCAAGCAACAGTGCTTTCTTGTATTTTAAATAAGACAACATTTTTAAGATGAAGAAATGAGAACAGCCCAAAATGACGTTTTAAAAGTATATCTGTTTTTGGGTTATGTATCTGAATCACTTTATTTTGAAACTAATGCTTTCTTTATATATGTTGGTGTGTAAACTTTCATGTGGCCATTGCAGCTAGCAAAAATTTCCCTTTCCCAAAAGGAAAGATCACAAAGAAACATATTCCTTCCTGGAAACTACTACAAACAGCGTTTTAATTTTAATGTGTTAGAGAATTTGATTCAATTTTATTCACCAGTAAACTAGTCAATCTAGGATTTTAAGACAGGATGTGTACAGTATATAAAATGCTACCAAGAGCATATTATAAGTATTTGAGAGTTAACTAATCAGTATCCCTTACTACATATGTTCCTTACAAAGACCAGGAGCAGAGCACTGGTGCATCAGAAACTTTAGAAAAGCAGTGACCTTTGGTCTGTCATGAGCACCCTTTCATGAAAATTTGACAAAGTATTAAAGAAGAAGTGTTACTCCATCCTCCATCAGTTCTAGTCTGCTGATTCAAATATTTGAAATAGGATCCCAAAGTATTGGGAAAGGAGGATGGGAAGTAAAGATTTGCAGAGGTAATCCAGTTGAAGAGCAGTAACAAAGCAATAGCATGTCTTTTTAATTTGAAAACTGCTTCTTCAGTTCCCTTGTCTGGGAAATTAACTATCAGCACAATTTGCAGAAGGTGCGTTGAAGAGCATTAATTAAATAAAAACTGTTCTACCACACTGGTCATCAGAGGCCAAAAATATTATCCAAATTTAAGAGAGGAGCTCTAGATCTCAGTAATAAAAATATTACAAAATTATGCTATGGAATGAAGCTGTTTTGGATCATGAGTGTATTCTTGTTATCTCAGAAGCCTTGTTGATCCTGGGGATTTTTGCCATGAAATTTTGCTATTGCAAACTCTAGTTAAGATCCACTGGTGAAAGCAAGATCCACTGGTGGAGAACTCTATTATAGACATGAAGAAAAATTTCAAAAACATGTAAGTGAATTAGGACCCTAATTTCCATTTTCAAAAGTGACTTAAACCCTTAGAAGCCTAAGCTCCCTTGATTTTCAATGATACATAGGTGTAAGGGGACTTCAGTGTGGTCTACACTATGCTCCTCTATTGGCATAATTATATCACTCAGTAGTGTGAAAAATCCCCGCCCCCAAGCAGTATATTTATACTGGCCTAAACTCAGGGAGGTGGATTAACTATGCCAGCAGGAGAAAGCTCTCCCATTGGCGTAGAGTGTCTTCATTGAAGCAGTACAATGGCACAACTGCATCAGTGAATATTCACCAATGCAGCATTTTAAATGTAGATGTGCCCTTCGGCTCCTATCGCTTCAGGCACTTTTGGAAATTTTACCCAAGATGTTTGCATCTGCTCGTATTTTAAGCATGGTTCACATAGGCTTGCTCTCTATAGCGTTGTATAACAATATGCTTAAAATGCCAGTGGCTAACTGGAGAATTGCCCATACTAGCAGTCCCGTCTTTGCTGCCATTGGTCTGCATATAATCCATTCTGCCAAAGGGAAAAATCCCGGGTCTAAATGGAAGATCTTTCTATAGTTCTGAGATTATTGACACGTATACAGAGGCCCTGAAAAACAGAGGTAGAAGCCAATATTGCCAAACAACCCCAAGAGTTCAAAACATGTCAGGCCTCAAAATTAGATTATTTTTTAAAATTAGATGGGTTTTGTTTGCTTTTATTTGTCTTGTTTTTGAGCCTTTAGGGTGCACTTGGGTTCATTCTTTCATGCTTTTCTCTGCAAGCATGTCTTTTAGAAACTTGCTTTATTTTTTGTTTTTAGAGAGAGCTAAGATCGTTAGTTACTTGGCCTCAGGAGATGTGGCTTCCAGAAAAACACATTGTCACAAGACTTGCCATAAAATTTCTGCAAACATGAATAATATAGGTCCACTTTTGTGCCTGAAACTAGATCTACTGATCATCACATATCCCTGAAGTACAGCATATGCCAGAATCAAAGTGTATTAAGCGTACAGATAGTGACCCCACTGGCCAACATGATTGCTGAACACTGTATAGTTTTTGTTAACACAGTATACCTAGGGGAGCAAGAGAGTATAAAAATGTTGGTTTCAATTATGTTTTCCACATTCCTAAGCACATGTTCCTAACTAACAATTGTCTCACTGCATTGCCTACAACAATTTCCAACTTTATGGCAGAAAAGCTACAGCTGAGTAGTTTTCCACAATAATTTAATGGTCCACCTCAAGCAGAGCTGTAAAAGTCATATTTAAGAGATGCTTGTACTAATTAAAAAGTGATTTATTTAAAGAAAATGAAAAACAATATCAAGTACCTTATGAAGCACAGTACAAAAGCCTGTTCTGTGAGTCCCATTGCTTTTTACATACTAGTTAATAATATGTGACAATGGGTAAAACAGTATGAGAGATTTTTCTCGGTTTTCTAACATCTAAAAAGATTGAAAATGCTCGTGTAGTTTTCATTTTCTCTATTAACCTAGAGAATTGTGGTCATAACACAGGTATGGTAGTCAGGCAATCTTGGTTCATTCCTGGCATACCACAGACTTTCTGCATGACCTTGGCCCTGTCACTTACATTCTTTTTTTTCCTTTTGTTGCCTAACATCTTAAAGGGGATAACACTTCCTCCCAGAAGAGTTGTGGGAGTGAATTTATTAATGGTTGTAAAATGCTTTGAGATGCCCACATGAAGGTGTTACATAACCATTGAGTATTGTAATTCATGACAATACTATCTAAAAATAACAAGTGTTTCTTCTTGCTGGTGCAGGGACACAGTAGATGAGGGATGGAGCAGGATGGTTTCGTAGTAGAGTGATGGTGTACAATCCCCCAGAGCCATCAATGTTTTAAATATCATCCTCTGAGGAAGGTTAGATGACATGTTGGTTAAAACAATGGCAGGTGGCTTACACTAGTGCTACCACCATTGCTACTACTGTTGACAGCAACAGTGGGGAAACTAGAGAAGAAAAGACTAATGTGAAGACGCCATTGGTGGCCAGTGTTATCTGATGGGCAAGCTGAAGAGCTTTTAATATTTGTATATCACACTTCCTCAAGTACAGCAATGTTTTGATTTTGCTGTCGTGATTTCAAAAGTAACAAATTGCTTACCCTGGTTAGGGGAACTGAGGCCTAATATACTCTGAACAGGTCACCCCCACCTCCAACAAAAAGTGTTTATGGGGAAAGAAATCTTTTGCTATTTTTATGTTCTCTTTATCAGCATAAACTCTTTTACACAGTTTATAAGCTGCAATCTATCCACTTTTCATCAGTGAAGGCACTTCTCACTCTTGTTTTATATGCCTGTAACTGTGTTGACTTTGTAGACTTCATTTATTTAAGTGAGAGGTGAATCAGTTCCTCATATTGCAAATGATGTAGTGTGGGGCACAGCATCGGTCTTCAATGGCTTCTTAGAAAATAGTTTTCACTGTCAGTCTACTTTTTTAATATTCACAATTTATACCTAAGGCGGGCATGTAAATAGCAGTGTACTCATAGCAGTGTTCAATACATGCCTTTCATTAATTTGTTTTACCCAGCTCTGACCTCTCTGTCTGATAGACTGCAAATCTGTCTGAGGCTGTAGATCAAGGCTCTCCAAACTATGGCCCGAAGGCTGGATCTGACCTGTGGCTTCAATTTGTCCAGCCCCCAACCAACAGGGGAGAAACGAGCAGGCAAAGGCTGATGCAGTTGAGCAGGCAGGGAGAGGGGCCGCCGGCAGGAGCTCGCAGGTGGGAGTAGCTCAGCTGAGCTGTGTGGAAGGTTGAGTACCCCTGGGAGCCAGTGTCCTCCAAAAAGGGGAGCCAACTTAGGGGGGAGTTGCTGCTGCTGCCAAGCAGGCACGGACCCCTGCCTTAGAGTAAAAATACAAGCCAGATCCTTAATTACATCTCCAATAAAGATGGAAATAAAATTTAAAAATAATGTGAAATGATTTTAATGTATTGACAAATATTTTGTGTGATTTCACAGTACCTGCATTGATTATACAGCTACTTTTATACCTGAATTAGAATTTAATGTAACCCTGACACAATAGATTAATGGTGTTGTTTTTTATGATTTGCATATATTTTGCATATATTTAATTTTTTCACAGTTGCTTTGGCCTGGGAAGCCCCTTCAAAAATCTAATATGGCCCTCGTCTCATAAAGTTTGGAGACCCCTGCTGTAAATAACCCTCCCCAGCTAAACTTCAGTCCTTAACTAAATAATAATCTTCAAAGAACTAGTCACTTCACAGGGAGCCAGGAGATTGCCCTATATGCACAGAAATCAAACACCATCCTCTCACAATAGTGCTAACAGAGACCTTCTAAATATCTTCTTTTCAATTTACTTATGAACCAATGAAAATGCGCATTCAATATGGAAATTTCTTCTCAATGCTTCAGTGTAGGACTGTGTTAATGGGCCAACTAACACTTCACTATCTCAGTGGGGCTATCACTTTTATTACTGTTAACTCGGTAATGGGACTGTGCCAGCTTGTTTCAGAAGTTGGTACTTCCAAAGGGGTTACCTAACAGTGTCTTCCATTATAAAACCCTTGGTTCCAAAATTCCAGTGCAAAGAGAGTGGAAATAACCCTTATGATACATGAGGCTCTATTTCAGATAACAACGGAATAATCTGAGAGTTGTATACACAGGCTGTCCAAAAAAACCACAACCACTGATACAGAACCTCTAGTTTATCAAAGGTAATGTGTCATGCAGGAGTTTAGCAATGTGCTTAGAATTGATAGATATTGGGAGAATGTGAATTTGAAAACTTAAAGTGAAATCTCAAGTAAAATTGATCTCTTAGGCCAGATTCATAGTTATATTGTGTCTTGTTTAATCATTTAGCCCTGTGTAATCTGAAGGCTAAATATGTACTGATATAAAGATGGGATCCTAAGTAAAGGGGACAAAGGTGTTCTGTCATTCTTGAAGTGGTACTGCACTGCACTACACCTCCTCCCCACTTGCGGGAATTTTAATTTAATTGATTGAAATGTGCACTGTAAATTGTTTCAATCCCAAATATAATAAAATATGATGCAATCATATCCGATGATGATGAAACACTTTCCATTTCTATAGTGACTTAGGAGAATGTTAAACAAATGTCTACTAAATTTAGACACTTTTAATCAGCAGGTGTGGATACCCTGCATCCAAGAGTTTTAAAAGAGCTGGTCAGTGAGCTCACTGGACTCGTAACTTTGATTTTTCATTAATTCTTGGAACACTTGGGAAGATTAGAAGAAAGCTAATATTGTGTCAATATTTAAAGAGAAAATGGGATGACCTGGGTAGTTATAGGTCTGTCATCTTGATGCTGATACCAGGCAAAATAATGGAATGGCTGATATAGGACTCAGTTAATAAAAAATCAAAAGAGGGTAATATAATTAATGTCAATCAACAGGGCTTATGGAAAATAGATCCTCAAAATAACTTCATTTTTATGTGATTAGAATTCTGAAAAGGTATTGGTATGAATATAATTGTATGTAGACTTGTATAAGTCATTTGGCTTGGTACGTGCAACATTTTGATTAAAACATAATTAGAATGATACAAAATTTAACATTGCACACAAAACAGATTAACAAACTAGCTCACTGGCAAGTCTCAATGTAATTGTAAATGGGAATCATCACTGATAGAGCAAGTGTGTGTTTCATCCCATAGGGATGGATGGTCCTGTAATGAATACCAATTTTATAAATGAACTGGAAGGAATTATAAAGTCTTCACTGATAAAGTTTGCAAATGATACACATTGAGGGGGTGGTAATAATGAAGAGAATAGATCACTGAAACAGCAATCTAGATCTTTTGCTGGGCATAAACACACAATATGCATTTTTAATATAGCCACATGTAAACTAACAGATGTAGGAATTGAAAAATGTTGGTCACACTTACTGGATAGGGGACTCTATCCTTGGAAGCAGTGACTCTGAAAGTACTTGGAGGTCATGGTAGATAATCAGCTGAATATGAGGTTGTAGTGAATATGAGGTTGTAGTGTGCTACTTTGGCCAAAAGGGCTAATGTGATCCTTGGAAGGATAAACAGAGGAATATTGAGTAGGAGTAGAGAAGTTATATTATCTCTGTATTTGAGATTGTGACAACTGCTGTAATACTGTGTCCAGTTCTGGTGTCCACAATTCAAGAAGGATGTTGATGAATTGAGAGGGTACAGAAAAGAGCAATACAAATGACTAAAGGTTTGGAAAACTTGCCATATAGTGATAGGCTCAAGGAGCTCAAGCTCTTTAGGTTAATGAAGTAAAAGTAAAGGGATTACATTATTACAGTTTAGAAGTACCAATACGGGAAACAAAAAATTGATAATGGCCTCTTCATTCTAGCAGGTAAAAGATATACCAGATCCAATAGCTTGAAGTTGAAACTAGACAAATGCAGACTAGAAATAGCATGCACATTTTTAACAGTGAACATAATTAACCACTGGAACAACTTACTATGGTTTGTGGTGGATTGTTCATCACTGGCAATGTTTAAATTATGTTATGCTTTAGTTCCAAGAGTCTATGGCTTGTGTTTTTACAGGACATCAGACTAGATGGCCTTAGAATGTATGAACTGTGCAACAACCCATTACTGTAGAAAAATGGAGCAGTTATTCTCCAGCTCCTTCTAAAATGTAAAAAGCTAATTTAATTTTCCATCACAGATATTAGCTGTTTTTGATAGTAGTCTTTGCAAGCACACTACCTTTCTTTATATTGATGTGTGCTGCATCTTTATAAGTAAAGTCAAAACAAATAGCTTGTTCAGTAATTTTCGCCTGCTGTTTTTGTACCATACCATTTTACAGTAGTGCAGTTCTTAATCTGCAACTGAAAATGATTGTTGGGATAATGGAAAAATGCACTTAGTAAGTAAGTATGCTCACTACATTACTTTATTTACTGAGTTTCGAACTATAATTAAAGTTAATGGAGAACAATTAATTACCATACTTAAAAGTTCTACTTACGGGCTCACAAAACTTGACTGAGACATTATGAGATGCTTGATCTTGTGCCAGCACAAATAATCAATTTGTTGAACATTTGCACAAAAGCTCACATTTCTGGCTTCTTTGCACGTGAGAGAACTTTTCAGATTGCGAGTCATGATTGCTCCATGTTTCCTGACTTTGCTGTCTTCACCTAAACTGGAAATGGGCCAAACTTTCACAGAATTTAGCTGTGTTCAGATCTAGGATCAAATACTCAAAGCTGCATAAAATCCCATTTTCAAAAGTGCCTTAGACGTATATTGAGATTCACTAAATCACCTTTGAAAAGAGGATTTAGGCTCCTAAGTCACTTAAGTGGGTTTCAAAAAATGTACTCCTACATTTTCATTTGGACTTCCCTCTTTTTCTTCCATCTTCCCCAATGTGCTTCCCCGTTTTTCACTGTCACTCTAGATTAATCATCTGCTTTCTCTTCTCTTTTTCTACTGATTGGTCTGTGCTGCCCTTCATATGATATATTTCATACACCCCACTCCCCTCTTGATCAGTCCACATTCCTTTTTTGTTCTAGCTTCATAAATTCGTGATCTGTTTTTATTTTTTCCCACAGGATATTCTCACTTTCTGGGAGTTCCTGTAACTAACCTGACTCTCCGTGGCTTCCTCAATGTCCTCTACACTGTATATGTGTGAGAAATTATTACATTTTGGACCTCAGACTCAGCTATAGAATCAGTGTCATGGTGACACTTCCCATGGATTATTCATGGGTCACAATCATATCATCCATCCAGGGCTGACCTGTAGGACTTGGTACAGTCTGTTCCATGGTTCCATTGAATTTTGGAATAGGTCCAAGGCAACAGATGTAGCGGGTGGCCTCCAGGCTAGTGCCAGTTTTTGCTTGGTTTAACACCGGCTCCCGCCTGTCCAGCTGAGCTGCCTCTTCTATATAGCCAATCAAGCAGCAGACTCAGGCCATGGAAGGGCAGCCAAACAGCATGAGGCAGTCCAGTCTAGGCAGTTTGGAATTCAGTGCAAAGGATTCCTGTTTACTAATCTCAGTACTGACATAAACCTTTAAAGGCAATAATCCTTATCTACTTCTTGCCAGGTATTGAGATACAAGATTAGCTAGGTTTCAGAGTAGCAGTCGTGTTAGTCTGTATCCGTAAAAAGAACAGGAGTATTTGTGGCACGTGAGACTATGTCTACGTTACCGGCTGAATCGGCGGGTAGAGCTTGATCTATTGGAATCGATTTATTGCGTCTCATCAAGACGCGATAAATCAGTCCCAAGAGTCAAGTTCGGAACTCCAGCTCGCCAAAAGGCGCAAGGCAGAGTCGACGAGGGAGCCCGCTGTCGACTGCTGCCGCCATGAGGACGGCAGGTAAGTGGACCTAAGATGCGTCGACTTCAGCTACGCTATTCACATATTCAAGTCGACCCTCCCCGCTAGTGCAGACCAGGCCTTAAAGACTAACGCATTTATTTCAGCAAAAGCTTTTGCAGGCTATAGCCCACTTCATCAGATGCATAGAATGGAACACACAGTAGTCAGAGATGTATATATACATACAGAAAACATGAAAAGGTGGAAGTTGCCGTACCAATTCTAAGAGGCTATTTAATTTAGATGAGCTATTATCAGCAGGAGAAGAAAACCCTTGTAATTAGCTAGGGTTATATAATTAGAGATGAAACCCAAAATTTTCATAGAAACATATCAACTTCTAGAAAACTTTGTTCTGGGAAAGGTTTCTCAGGTCTAGGATGGAATTTCTGGTCAAATGTTTCCTGCGTAGCTCGACGTATGATTTCTTTAAAACTATGGCCCATGATGGGTACAAGAAGGTGCTGCTTAGGAGTTAGAGTAATGAGTGAGTCAAGACTCTGTTAAAAATTCCTCTTTGGGCACTGGGAGTTTACACTGTGAAGTAGGAATGCCAGCATTCTACTATAGTGTACATAAGCTTTTTCCTATCAGATCCACAGATGTGCCACTCCCAAATTTAAGTGAAAAAGTATTTAAGCATCTTGGTTAGCACTGTGTAAGACTGAACCCTTCTTACAAAGTCAGAGATGCCTCCTGCTCCCATTGAAGTCAGCAGATGTTTGGGGACTAGATAGCACTTGCAGGATCAGCCTTATTGAGAATAATAACTAATCAATGTTTTAACAAAACATCTCTAACAAACATGACCACTTCCTGTGAATTAAACTAAAATATTACAAAAGGTAGCTTCATCAAACCTAACTGGAAATGTATTTAATTCACCAATTAACTTGAAAGTAAAGGACAAAAGAGCAAACTGGTAAAAAAAAAAAAAAAAAAAAAAAAGTTTTGTTTTTCCTGGGAAATTGCAAAATGTTTTTTCAACATTTTCTATGTCTTCAACCAAAACCTAAAACTGATCTTTTTTAAAAAAGGAAAAGCAATATGGGTTTCTGGTCTGAAATGTTCACAGAAAGTGTAAATTTTAGTTAAATCCTTCTTTTTTTGTCTGAAAAGCTATTTTTCATTTTTAAAAGTTGACCATATTTATCCAACTCTGCAAAAATAATTCAGCTAGTAACTTGAAAATGGACTGTGCAGAAACTGTAGCTCACACATCAGTTCGCTAAGCAATCCTATACTGATTGTGGACTAGACACCGTAGTGGTAAATGCTTCACAAATGCCTAAAATAGCATAAATGATCATGGAAACAGACATTTCTGTCATTCAAAATACTAAATATACTCTGCATTCCAGAATGTTAGACTACAGAAGTCACAAAAGCTGATGGAGGGATGAGGTGAATTTTAAAAAGGAAAAACCTTGCTAAGAAATGTGAGAGATCAAGTCTAATGTTGTGATTGCATTAACAAACATACAGTTAAAGCATGTAGGGTTTTTTATGCTTCACATATACAGTAATGTCTTATTTAATGAGTCCACACTTGAATTTCACAGGAAAGTTCAGTTTCATGTGCCATTTCAGATCTGTTTAAATTCTTTTTATTTTTCTATGGGCACATAATACATAGTCCTTTTTGTGAATAAAATTGAATCAAGTTAAAGGTGTCACGTCTGGTTCAGCAATTACTAGGTGGCTTAGTGTTTGGATTCTGTCAAAGACCATTTGATTCAATACTTATTTATGCCAGTCACAAATTCTGTCTCTGAGTTACAAGCAGTCTTTTGATTCTTAAAGTATTTGACAAAACTGCTATTTCTAGGAGCTGAAGACTTTGGAAGAGGATTAGAACAGCTATAATGTCTAAATCTGACTCATGCAGCTGGATCAAATGTTGATATGGAATCTAAGATGATAGAGAAAAAAAGAATGAATACAAATTGAATAGTTCTCACTCTAGTACAAAGTCCTCACAGTTGTCCTGCCCTGATCTTGATACTGCCTTGTCGTTCCCTTCTCTCTGATATCTTCTCGGTTGTTACTAGAGCAGTGCCCAGGATATAGCAGTCGGCATGATGTGTTCAGGTGTTTAGCCTACCAGAAGAAAAAAGTAAATTATCATCATTTTACAAAATCTTTGTATACTGTATATGATTCACCACCTATTTACGCCTCAGTGCATACTTCACGTATAACATAGTAAATAAATGAGACTAGAGTGCAACTTCAGACACAGCCAGGGGCAGTGTGTAAATTGCACCATCTCAGGAGAAACCCTTGGAGACACTAACACAGAGACACTTTCCAACATAAGTGGGCTTTGTCCAAGACATCATCCCCTTAAAAAAATAACTTAAGAAATGGGAAGTTTTGTTGGCTAAGTGCAACATTTAAATTTAATTTTCTTTTTTCATATTCACTGAAAGTAATGCAGGTTGTTCACGGTCCTGACTGTAAAGGTTGCAGTCTGATTCTTTTCTATCTTATTAATTATCTCTGTATCAGGGCTCTAGCAAGGCGCTATGGGAACCTTTACTCCCTCTTGTGTCAAGTTAAGAAGTGTCCGCTCTTCAATAAAATATATTACCTTCCATGGCAAATACTCAAGTGTACAAACTTAAAACTTCCTTTCTCTGAGCATTAGTACAAATAAAACTTGAATGTTCACAGAAAGCAAATACAAGAAGAGCACAAACAGCTAAATTAAACTTATTCATGAATTCAAGCAGTTATGAATATATATTTTTGTGATATTCACCCAAATGTAGTTCTGCACTCTCATGGTATCTAGCCAAGTATTTCCAAGTTACGATATTTTTAATAGAAAAATGAAGCCATTTTAAACTACAGGTTAATAGAATATTAAAGCTACATGGTTGAGCTCTTCAAATTTAGGAACTAACAAATTTAAGATGGCACATGAAATCTTATTTTTGCCACTGTTTTGTCCCATAAGTATTTGATTGTATGCTAATGCCTTAATAATAAATTAATACTATATAGTCATTTTTTTCTAAAGCCTTTTAGGAACATGTAAATGTAACACTCTACACATTCTCACATGTACTTTTGTCATAAGTCTTTGTGTATATATTGAAAATCTTTAATGACTTAAAGAAATTTGTTCGAGAAACAAGGTATATGAGATGTATATTTTTATTGGATATTACCTCACTCACCTCCTCTCTAATATTACAATAACACTGCAAATACTAATTTGTTCAGTTTTTTAAAGATGTAACATGCAAAGCATTATCGTTCCAGCATAAAAGTGGTTTCTGCCCTCTTTGCACAAATAAATAACTACACACTGTGTAAAACAGTGGAGAGACAGTCCCTAGATCTGCAGACAATAACTAAACAAAAATATCAGTACATAATGAAGATTAAAGAAAAGACTTCATGCTAATCAGCAGTGGAGGGAATTCCAAAATACTACCAAATTTATTAGCACAGTTTTTCTGTATATCCACCTATGGATCAGGGATTTTCTCTTATCCATCCCAACTGACATGCTCGGAATTACTAGCCACTTGGGATCTTCACATCTCCTTTCATCACAGAGGATGCCAAAGAGTTTTGCTTCCCCAGCCAGAGGACAGAGTAGTGGAGAGGGGAGGCATTGATATTTTTCCATACAACTCTGCTAGGTTTGGAGATCACAGGAGGAGGCCTAAGTGACTTCACCTTCCTACCTTATCCTACGATTCAAAGAAGGGAGATTGTTTGGTTGAAGCTCAATGACTAATAGGTCTTTTGGCTGATGTACAGGGTTGGGTCTGTTGATTCCTAGCTCTGCCTGAACTGTCTGAAAGTGCAGAGTGATTTGATTGTCAGCCAGTAATCTCAGGAAATGATCTATGGTGATAGCATTCGGGGGATTCATATAATCTTGAATATTACTGATATCCATGGGATCTGGAAAATATAAGGGCTTAAAGTTGACTGCATAATTAAAGTACATAGCTTTTTCAGAGGCTGTTGAATTCTATTGCCCTTGCATCTCTCTTGAGAAGAATAGGCTTGACATGTATTTGGTGAGGTGGGAACAACTCTGTCCTCATTCAATGCTTTAGCTGTGGCCCAATGTGCTGGATAAGGAACACCTTCAGGATTCTTTGGCCAGGTCTACAGCGAGTAGAGATCGATCTTTTGGGGATCGATTTATCATGTCTCATCTAGATGCGATAAATCGATCCCCGAGCGGTCTCCCATCAACTCCAGAACTGCACTGTAGTGAGAGGCACAGGCAGAGTTGACGGGGGAACAGCAATACTTGACTCAGCGCCGTGAAGATGCCGAGGTAAGTCGACCCAAAAACATCGACTTCAGCTATCCTATTTGCATATCTGAAGTTGTGTATGTTAAGTCAATTCCCACCCCCACCCCCCTGTGGAGACCAGTGCTTACCCTCAGCACTGTTACAGCTGCTGAGCAGAGACTCTATGGGTACGTCCTCACTACTGCAGGCAGCGGTCGATGTTTTAGCGATCGATTTCTCGCGTCTTGTGAGGACACAAGAAATCGATTGCTAGTGCTGGGCCCGTCGACTCTGGAACTCCAGCTTCCCCGGAGGAGTAAGCCGGAGTCGACGGGGGAGCACGCCGCCGACTGCCGTTGCCATGAGGACAGGAGGTAAGTCGGCTGCAGATACGCCGACTTCAGCTACGTGATTCATGTAGCTGAAGTTGCGTATCTGCAGTCGATCCCCCGCCCTAGTGAAGACCAGCCTTATGATAGAGAAGGGGGTGGATTCCTTCTGACTGGAAGCTCCTATTTAGTTCTTCAGCCAGTTAAGTGAACTGCTGAGGTGGCATTTACATGGTGGGGCAGACAATGACTTCAGATAATTCACCTCTCGTTTTCATTACTACTGCTAAATTCAGATGGACAAGGCAACATGACAGCAACATGGGATACCCGCATGCAGACAAGAATAGAGTGTGTGTGTGGGGGGGGGGAATTAAAACTTGATTTAGCTCCCGTCCATTTTTCTGACTAAGTTAATGAAACCTGTTTCTGCAATGATTTTCCATTAATTTGAATATACATTCTGAGGAAAGCTGCTGCCTGTATTAACACAGATTCTGGCAGCAACAGTGTTAAGCAGCTTTCCTTAAAGAACAAGTGTGACAGATAAAGACTTCTAATAGTTGCAAGGAACAGCTTGATGATCCATGGGGATGTGGGATAGGCAATTATGATTTACAGTATCAGGAACAGATTTATATTTCATAGACCTAGGGACATAAAGAAAATATTTTACAAATACATTAGAAGCAGAGGAAGACCAAACTCTGGGTAGGCTAATTTCTTAACAAGGAAGGAAAGACAATACCAGAAAATGCAGAAATGGCTGCAGTATTAAATGCTGCTTTGGTTTCAGTTTTCACCAAAACTTTAGTAGTGATCGAACATAGTGAACATCAGTGTAAATGGGGTAGTTTCTGAGGCTAAAATCGGAAAAGAAAAGTTAAAAATTACTTAGATAAGTTAGATGTTTTTAAGTCAGCAGGGCCTGACAAAATACATCCCAGAATACTTAAAGAACTGGCTGGAGAAATCTCTGATAATTAACAATTGTTTATGAGAACTTGTGGAGGATACGGGAGATCCCAGAGGACTGGAAAAGGGCAAGTATAGTGCTTCTATATTTTTTTAAAAAGTGGGAAGAAAGACAGTCCAGGGAATTGTAGCCCAGTTAGCTTAAATTCAGTACCCAGAAATATAATGGAGCAAATAATCAAACAATCAGTTTGTAAAGACATAAAAGATAGGTGACAAGTAATAGTCAACATGGATTTGTCAGGAACCCTTCTTTGACAGTTTAACAAGCCTTGTGGATAGGTGGGAAGCAGTAGATGTGACAGACTTCAACTTTAGTAAGGTTTTTGGTACTGTCTTACATGACCATCTCATAAACAAACCTGGAAAATATAACCTAGATAAACCTACAATAAGGTGGCTGCACAACTGACTGGAAAAGCATACTCACAGAGTAGTTGTAAATGGTTCTCAGTCAAGCTGGAAGGGTTTATCAAGTGGGGTCCCACAAGGATCTGTCCTGGGTCCAGTTCTATTCAATATCTTCATAAATGATTTGGATAAAGGCATAAAGAAATAGAAAGTTTGCAAAAATACTAAGCTAGGAAAAGGTGCAAGAGCTTTGGAGGACGGTGTTAGAATACTTGACAAACTGGATAAATGGTCTCAAATGAATAGGATGAACATAAGAATGGCCATACTCGGTCAGACCAATATTTAATCTAGCCCAGTATTCTGTTTTACAACAGTGGCCAGTGCCAGATGCTTCAGAGGGAATAAACAGAACAGGGCAGTTATCAAGTGATACATCTCCTGTCATCCAGTCAGAACTTCTGGCAGTCATAGGTTCAGGGACACCCAGATAATGGGATTTTGTCCCTAACCATCTTGACTATTAGCCATGGATAGCTCTATCTTCCATGAACAAATCCTTTCTTTGAACACGGTTATATTTTTGGCCTTCAAAACAGGACAGGTTTCCTGGTTCTTGTGTTATGTAAAGGGTTAAATAACATTTCTCTAGTCATTTTGTCCACAACATTCATGATTTATAGACCTCTATCATATCTCCTCTTAGTTGTCTCTTTTCTAAGATGAACAGTCTTTTTTTAATCTCTCTTCATATGAAAGTTGTTCCATACCTCTAATTTTTGTTGCCCTTCTCAGTCCCTTTTCCAGTTCTAATGTATCTTTTTTTTTATATGGGATGATCAGAACTGCATGCAGTATTCCAGGTGTGGGCACAGCATGGATATTTTCTGTCTTATCTATTCTTTTCCTAATGGTTTCTAACATTCTATTAGCTTTGACTGCCATTGCACAATGAACAGATGTTTTCAAAGAACAATCCATGATAACTCCAACATCTTTTTCTTGAGTGGCAACAGCTAATTTAGACTCTCTCCTTCTGTTTGTATAGTTGGTATTATGTTTTCCAATATGCACGCCTTTGAATTTATCAAAATTGAATTTTATTTGCCGCTTTGTCGTCACCCAGTTTTGCGAGATCCCTTGGTAACTCTTCACAGTCAACTTTGTAATTAAATATGTTGAGTAACTTTGTATCATTTTCAGATTTTGCCAACTTACTCTTTGCCCCTTTTACAGATCATTTAGGAATGTGTTAAACAACTGGTCCCAGTACAGATTCTTGTTTCCTATCTTTTAACCAGTTACCACTCCATGAGAGAACTTCCCTCTTATATCATGACTGTTTAGTTTGCTTAAGAACCTTTGGTGAGGTATCTTGTGAAAGGTTTCTGAAAGTCCAAGTACATGATATCAACTGGGTCACCCTTGTCCATATGTTGGCTATCACCCTCAGGAAATTCTAATTGATTGGAGAGGCATGATTTCCCTTTCCAAAGCCATGTTGCATGTTCCCTTCCCCAATGTAGCATGTTCGTCTGTATCTAAAAAGTCGATTCTTTACTATAGTTTTTATCAGTGTGCCTGCTACTGAAGTTAGGTTTACTAGCCTACAACTACCAGGATTGCCTCTGGTGGCTTTTTAAAAAAATGGCATTACAGTAGTTATCTGCCAGTCATCTAGTGATTTAAGTGATAGGTTACATACCACGGCTAGTAGTTCTGCAATTGCATATCCGAGTTCTTTCAGAACCCTTAGGTGAATGCCATCTGGTCCTGGTGATTTATTGCTGTTTAATTTATCGGTTTGTTCCAAACCTCTTCTATTGACTTCTCAAACTGGGACGTAAAAAGAGGGGCTGACATTTGCGACTCTTCCTCATGTTCTCTGCACTGAAGTCTGATACAAAGAATTCATTTACTTTCTCTGCAATTACTGTGTCTTCCCTGAGTGCTCCTTTAATATCTCAATCATCCTGAGACTCCACTGATTGTTTGGCAGGATTCCTATTTCTGTTGTACTTAAAAAAAATTGTGAAATTAGTTTGACGTAATTTAATAAAGACATATATCAAGTACTACACATCAGACAGAATAATCATTTGCACAAATGAAGAAATGGGAAATGACTGCCTAAGAAGGAGTACTTGCAGAAAAGGATCTTGGGGTATAGTGCATAAGAAACTAAATATGATTAGAAAATATAATACTGGTGCAAAAAAAGCAAACATCATTCTGGGATGTATTAACAGCAGCGTTGTAAGCAAGACATGAGAAGTAATTCTTCCATTCTACTCACCTCAGATAAGGCTTCAACTGGAGTACTGTGTCAAGTTCTGTGCACCATAGTTTGGGGAAAATTGTGGACAAAATGAAGATGGTCAAGAGGAGAACAACAAAAATGATTAAAGTTCTAGAAAAGATGACCTACAAGGAAAGATTGCAAAAAATTAGGTTTTTTTTAGTCTGGAGGAAAGAAGACCGAGGGGGGACATAAGTCTTCATGTATGTAAAATGTATTTATAAAGAGGAAGATGATAAACTGTTGTTCTTATCCAGTGAGAACAGGACAAGAAGTAATAGACTTAAATTGCATCTAGGCAGATTTAGCTTAGATATTAGGAAAAACTTCCTAATTGTAAAGACTAAGCTCCAAGACAAATACCTAGGGAAGCTGTGGAATCTGTCATTGGATGGTTTTAAGAACAGATTAGACAAACACCTTTCAGGGATGGTCTAGATAATGCTTTGTCATCTTCAGTGCAGGGGATTGGACTAGATTACCTATCAAGGTCCCTTCCAATCAACATTTCTATAAGGTGAGGATGGACAAACTTGTTTGAGTTTTTGCACATATCTTGAACTATTTTTTTCAAAATAAGTAAAAGAGTTCTGGATGGGGGGCCATTTTCCCCATGGTCTACTTTGAATTATGTTCAAATTAGATTGGTTTTATATATATATTTCTGGACAGAGGGGGGACTTTAGCAACTTTCCCAAAGTTTTAGGCTGTTTCTAATTTTCATACAATTTTTTCACCACATCTAGGTATAGGTATGAAAGGGTGGGGGGATATCTTCTCTCCTTTTCTTCCAGTGGGAAGCTTAGACAAAAGGAAAAGGGAAGGAGGTAGTGTTTCATTATCGTGCCTGAATTCAAACCTAAACCAGAGTAAACTTTTTTTTTTAGATTATATACAGATTTCTTAATGCATACCCAATCATTTTTTACTTGTGTGTGCCTCTGCCTCTCCAGATTTTCAATGGGACAAGAAGCACTGAAATACTGCAAAGTCTGTGCAATATTGCTATAAAATTTACCAACTTTAAACAGGAAGTATTGAAAATTCTTATTCTCACATGACTTCCAGCCCAGTTTGCAGAGTCCAGAGGTTCAGATAAATATCCAAACATTTCAGTACTTATTCAGGCCAAACACTTTGAAGATTTCTTGTCACTAGTTAGCAACTTTTCATCGCATACGTTTAAGCAGATAATTGCAAAAAGAGAATGATATTTGCAAAAAAATATTTCTGCCTTTTTGGTTAGCGGTTTAGGAAAGAAAATCATTACATTAAATAATACATGGAATTTCAGATTACTATATTACCAGTTTCATCTCACCAATTAACTGGAATCTTGAGGAGTTAGGATAGTTCAGTGATACAGTGAGAAAACAATTTCCCCCATCTTCAATGGTGTCTTGATGTCAAAAAGAGGAATGAAGGGATTACCATAGATAATTGTTTTGGTATACCATCCAAGTATCTCTAAAATATATTAAAGCAATGTCTCCTTTCTGTTGCATGGTTCATATGACAGTGGGTTAAGTTTCCACAGCTTATTACATTTGCCATAAAAAAACTCAATAATACATCCAAGCTACAAAGAATAATGGAAACAAGACCAGACTTTGCTACCCACTACGACAGAACATTGCTAATGCTTAAGACTTTATGCAGTACCTGCTCCTTCTGGCTATTTAAATCTCATCCAGAGGCAGAAGGCAGAGTTTGTTCTTCCTTTTTTGCATTTATATACTTTTACTGCTAGAAGCCAGGATTCAAAACTTAAGGCAACCTCATAGAAGTTAAAAATTGAAAACGTGTCTTGTTCAGTTATGTTCTTAGAATATTTAAAATATTGTATCCCTTTCAAAGTTAGTAGAGTGTTTTTTTTAAAAGATGTACTCTTATACATCCTATCAAAACCACTGGATAGTCCAGTCATCTGGAGCTATGTGGCTCTGTTTTATGAGAACTTTCCAAGGGGCTAGCAAAACTCCTCCCTTTACAGCAAAGACAATGTCTCTACCTTGAGTTACTAACTTGGCTGCAGTTGTGTATTCCATTTGGTATAAGCCTGATTTATACTGCAGAATTTCATTAATATTGGGTCTTCAGCTGTGTATTTAACATCTGAAAAATGTTGGTTTACAAGATTTGTATTTAATGCTCTATTTGATACATTAAATGGTATGACAGATTACCATTTTCCATTCCTGATTACATTCTCTTTTTTCTTTTCTGTTGCTTCTGAAATTAAATATACATTTAGGTTTCATAGATTTCCTGTCTTTACCTATATGCATCTTCCTATATTTAAGTATGAGATAAAGATTATTTCCTTATTCAAATAAGTAAATTTATGCATACACTGGAACCAATTCATTTTTTTTATCTTTCATTCTAAGGAACTTTGTGCATGTGTGTAATATATATGTGTGTGTGTGTGTGTATATATATAGTGACAAAGCTCCAAGTCTGTATTTGTGGGTCCTGCGCTTCCTGGCAGATTTAGGGGCCTCAGAAACTCATCTAGGCCCCAGAGTGACCTCCCTTTCTCAGTATAATTGGCAAGAGTCACCACCTAGTGAGTTACTTTCATCACAAGCCAGTATGGAAGATGGAAAAGGGGGGAGCCCGGGCCCGCCCTTTACTCCGGACTCCAGCCCAGGAACCCTAATAGTATCAGCTAAGATGGCTGACCTTTTAGGCACAAAACACAATACAATTCCCTGGGCTACTTCCCCACAGCAGTCCCCGCTTCTTCAAACTCCACTTCACCCTTACCTCAGGGCCTCCTTCCTTCAGTATGATATGTTGTCCAACACTCAGTGTCACCAACAGCATAACTTCCTTCCACAGCTTCTGACACCCACAGCCCACCTGACTAACTGGGAGGTTATCTGGTTTCAGCCAGTACCTGATTGGCTTCAGGTGTCCCAATTAGGCTAGCTGTTTCTACTCCTTTCTAGAAGGTTCTTAATTGGCCCCAGGTGTCTTGATTGGTCTGGAGTAGCCTTTGTTTGGCTATCCAGGGAACAAGGACCTGTACATCCTGAGGCTGATATACCTGCCTTCCAGCACTCTCCTATATCCTTCTGGTCTGACTCCGTCACAATATATATAAATTACTCCAGTTCTATCTCCCATAGGATTTCATGTAAGACCACAATATCTAAGCACTTCTTGGGTAAATTCTATATTTTACAAACTAGCAATGAAAATTCCTGGCATCTAATTCTGATTCTACACTGGAGCAAAGATTTGAAGGAATTCAGCTGAAATCAATGGGTAAAACCTCGGTAAGAAGTGAGTTAGTGTCTTGGTTTCCATCTTTGCTCCTTTCTGGGAATTTTGTTTTTACAAATTCTGTTTTGGTTCTCCTCAACCTGTGTGAGGGTTTCTTCTTATTCCCCATTCCCTTCTATTTCAATTTTTTTAAACATATAGGGTCCATTTTTCCTCTGACAACATGGAAATAAAAATTTACTCATTAAACAGAAAAAGAAAATGCAAGAAAAGAAAGCTGAGACTGTCATCCAGTCACCTGACTAGAGGGCCTGGGTCTTTTTAAAAAAGAGAAAAAGGCAACCTAATCATCCAAAACTCATGAGTTGGATCCCCCAAAATAATGAGTGGCTTAATTTTTTTTAAAAAAATCTTTATCCGACCCTTCAGCTTCAGGCAATTGAGCTACTAACATACTTAAGCGTATGCTTTACTACATTTGCTCTGCTGCATCGAGGCCTTTATTTGCAAGAATATTCACAATGACCCCAATCACCAACTGATGTCAACAGAAATATTTCTATTTCCCTTACCAGGAATTGCATAAAATGTAAATACTCTATTGCAGAATTCAGCTACCTCAACTGTTCCAAAAATCTGGAGAAGATAGCACTCAGGACTTTTCTGATTAAGGACCAGTGTTTGGAAAGTATTATACCCCTTGTCTTTGGCTTTCATGTTGCTCCATTTATTGTAATTAATAATACTGGCTATTTGTATTCTTCATGAATGGGGCATCCTTTGTGTTAATGACACAAAGATAACATAATGAATCCATAAAAACAAATATAACCCAATGGAACCACCACCATTTAAAAGCAAGTGCCATTATTTTTAGATTATGCCCCAATAGAAAAAACATCTATATAGGCTTCAATGGACTTTGAATCAAACCCACATTTATTAAGTTAACATTATATTACTGTTAATCCACATAAGATAGAAAGAAAAATAACAGCAGTGGGAAGGAATCCAAAGGGTAAACAGCCTTTTTCTGGAAACCTATATATATTTCCAGCCAGATTGCAACAGCCATATTTCTATAACAGTAACGTATGTAATTTTGAATCAGAATTTAGATTAAAACATTGAGGGACCTGGTACATAGAATTGTGCTGTTGAAAACTCCAGTTCTCATTTGGACCTCTTGCACATCAGGCAAGAGTTTTTACTTTAATAGAGTTTTCCTTTTTTTAACATATAAAAAAAGTGAGTTGTAAAGATTTATGCACTGTGTCACAGTATTCTTAGATTTCTGCTTTCTCAAGATTAGTTCTTTTATGAAAACATTTTTCTTCTACTCTCCATCAAAGATACATCTATTCTGCAAGCAAAGGCTTTTTTCCTGTTCTTTTGGGGGGGTGGGGGGAAACTGCACACTTCAGAAGAAGAACATAGTTGCAAATATTATCTAGGTTTAGAATCCTGTCGAAACTACACGTACGTTACTCTGAAGAATAAGGGGTATGGAGGGAAGAAAAGAGAATGAATTTAGAGTATTTAGAACTGTTTCTCTCCTTCTGAAAGACAGTGTTCCTATTTTACGACCTTTATGAGGGTGGAGAGATGAGACTGTACTTAGCTAATAAACTAAAAGTTGGTGTATAACTGCAGCGAGCTGACTCAATACAGAGATTCCTTTGAAGTAATGTGTCCTGGGTTAAAAGTGTATGGACAGATTTCTTAATCCATCCAAATTGTGCTTAGTGCAGACCCTGGAATAGGGGAGTGAGGTGATTTAGAGCTTCCCTGATCCTTCTCCCAACAAGGCATCATCTCTGCCTCCAACACAGTTTAGATCAGTTTAAATTATGCTGGCTAGAGGGGTTATTTAGGGACCACTCTTGCCAGCTGGGGATTTTCGAGAGAGCAGAGGGAGTGAGGGAACTGCCTGTGGGAGTCTTCAAAAGTGGAGCAGACTTGCTAAATGAGTCAAATGAGATGTCTGGCGCAGGAAGTGAACTCAAGCAGCTGGTTCCTTATAAGAGACCTGATGCAGTCCTTGAGGAGAGGTGACTCGGGGTTAGGGACTCGGCTCTGAGCAAGGCAACTACAAGCCAAACCCCGAAATGGGTCACCTCCTAAGAACTGGGAAGGAATCTCCTAAGAACTGATAAAAGGACCCTGTGAAGGAACCTTTTGCTAGCCAAGGCTCTGAGGTAAGAGAGGTAAGGGATTTTAGGGAGTTTGAGTTTTACTTTTGCATTCATTTTGTCTAAATAAACCCAACCCCCCATAAGGGTGCTGATTGGATGAGCAAGGGTGTGGAATCTTTGTGAAAAGGCCATTGAAGAAAGAGAATAAAAAGCAGGCTGTGCAGAGACAGTGGTGCATGGAGGGTGAGGTGGGGTAGCCAACTCGTTTACAGGATTGCTAAAGTGCAATGAGCTTCATTTCCATCTCTTCCTGTCTCTGGCCCAACTAGTAAAGCTTGTTACACTAGAGGGTAGGGTGAGGTGGAGAGGAGGGAGAAGAAAGCAGGTGGTATAGGGGAATGTCTAGTTCTCCTCTTAGGGCAGGTCTCCATCCCTTTCCCTACTACTGAAGCAATGCAAGAGCACATTGCCAGGGGGCAGAAACTGGCCTGCAATGAGAGAGAAGCATATTGGATTGCCTGATGATCTAATCTTCTGAATGCAGGAAACTTAGGCCTTGGCTACACTGGCACTTTATAGCGCTATAAAGCCGCCAGGAGCGCTATAACCTCCTATCCGTCCAAACTGGCGAGGCACATAGAGCACTATAACCTAGGAGTTATAACGCTACTGGTAATCCACCTCTGCACGGGGAATAAGGGCTGTAGCACTGCTGTTGTAGTGCTACGGCGTGAATGTGGACACCCAATGCACATTAATTGGCCTCCATCCCATCCCATAATTCCCGTTCAAGCCACTCTGGTCATCACTTTCAAACTCTTTTGTCCTGTCCTCAGGTGACCACACATCAGACTCGCCCTTTAAAGTTCCAGGGAAATTTGAAAATCCCCTTTCTGTTTGCTCCAGCCAAGTGTGGCGTGCTCTCAGGGAATCCTTGAAGGTGATCATTCTGCTTGATCATGACTCCACACGCCATGCCTCCTCGCAATAGGCGATCCCCAGCGTGGAGCAATAGCGAGGTGCTGGACCTCATCAGTTGTTGGGGGAAAAGAGGCTGTACAGTCCTAGCTGCGGTCTAGCCACAGGAATTATGATACCTATGGGCAGATATCAAGGGCCTTGGCAGAAAGAGGCCATGAGCGGGACACTCTGCAGTGCCGTGTTAAGGTAAAGGAGCTTAGGAATGCGTATCGCAAAGCCCATGAGGCAAACGGCCGCGCTGGGGCAGCCCCGGCGATTTGCAGATTTTACAAGGAGCTGGACGCAATACTTGAGGGGAATCCTACATGCTCTCCATCGACTACCATGGACACTTCCCAGCCCACCAGTACAAAGTGGAGAGGAAGAGGAGGAGGATGAAGAGGAGAAGGAGGTGGTGGCAGTGACAGCAGCGGCGAGCCAGGGCTCAGAGGACTCCCAGCAGGCATGCAGCCAGGAGCTGTTCTCCAGCCAGGAGGAGGGAAGCCAGCTGCAGCGTCCGACGGTTGTTAAGGGCAGAGCAGCAGCGGATTGTGGAGGTAAAGCTAGTTTTCCATTGGGAAGACAGGCACTGTGGTTTCTGACTACTTGGGTGAGGGAGGAAAGGGATGCTTGCATGCATGCCTACATGTGGAATAGTGCATTGATGTAGTCTATCACATCGTGGTAATCCTCATCAGTGATTTCTTCAAAGGTCTCAATAAGGGCGGTGGCAATGCACCTGCGCAGGTTTGTTGGAAGAGCCAGCATGTTCCCCGTCCTGGTCACTAGCCCCCGCCACTGTGCTACGAGGGCAAGCTGGATATGGGCCTGGGCGGAAGTTGCATCGCATTAGAATGCCTCCCTTTCTTCATCGATCACCCGCAGCAGTGAGATATCTTCCATGATGAACACCTACGGAGAATGTTGGGACAGTGTTCAGTGTAGGGTTCCTGCCACTGCGCTGTGCTTCCTCCCCCAAGGCAACCCATAGGATAGCACGGCAGAGAAACAATCGGTTCCCCTGCATCCCCAGATTACTCACCATGGCAAGGGCTCCTATGAATTGTGTGTGCTCTCCCTGGGACAGGCAAACTGTGGGTTTCTTTGGACAGGGAATGTGGGAGAATCATTGCCCTGTCTGTTGTGTACAATGCTGCCTGTGTGTAATGTAACATTTTCTCTGGATAGGTTCGACCTTGACTTCTTTGCCACTGTTATCTGCTGCTGACAGGTTGAGAGACTGAGGAGGAGACCACGAAAAAGTAAGGAGGATCTGCTACAACAAGTGATGCAACAATCTGTACAAGAAAATCGAATTGCACAGAAATGGAGGGAGAACGAAAGCAAGTTGAGGGAGAGGGAGAGGAAGTTCTGCCAGGAGAACGCGACTCACCAGTGGGAAATCGCTGATAAGCTGGTCACATTAATGGAGCGGCAAGTAGAGACTATGCAGCGGATCACTGACATGCAGGAGGAGCAGTACCGGGCTTGCCGCCCCCTTCATCAGTTGCCCCCAAACCCTTCCCCTTCTGGTCCTCTGTCCCCTCCAGCCCGCTATCACCAGCTTTCTGGTTATTACCACCCACAGCTGCCTCCAACCCCCGTGTCTTCACCGACCAACCCCCAAATCCAGGACCCTTATCCATTGCATTCAACCCCTGATAACATGCCTTATTGCCATTCAGAAATGGGGTTCGGAGGACACAGCAATTCAGAGAGCATTGCAGAGTATGAGATCCGGACATACTCCAATCTCTGACTGACCCCATCCCACCCCAGTCGCACCCCACCCACTTCCACCACACATTCTGCATCCATAACCTTTCCTTTCAGCAAATGAAGTAGCTATTCAATAAGTGAATTGTCTTTTTAATCAATGTTTTATTTTTATTCAGAGTACATAGATTACTAATGCCTAAAGGAAAACACATGCCTTAGCCTATGAAAACAATGAGCCCTCCCTCCCTCTGCACTTCCCATTAGAACTGGCTTTCAGCCTCAGAATGCTCCCTCAAGGCATCCCTGATCCTTGCAGCCTCACGCTGGGTCTCTCTAAGAGCCCTGCTCTCTGGCTGTGCATACGTGGCCTCCAGGTGTTGAACCTCCGAGGACCATGCCTGAGTGAAGCCTTCACCCTTCCGTTCACAAAGATTACGTAGGGCACAGCATGCGGAAATAATCTCAGAGATACTTCCCTCAGCCAAGTCTAGCTTCCCATAAAGACAACACCAGCGCGCTTTGAGATGCCGAAAAGCACACTCCACAGTCATTCGACACCAGCTAAGCCTGTAGTTGAACCTTTCCTGGCTGCTGTCCAGGCTCCCTGTGTAGGAGTTCATGAGCCATGGCATTAAAGGGTAAGCGGGGTCGCCAAGAATCACAATGGGCATTTCTACTTCCTCCACGGTGATCCTGGCTTGCACCTTCCTGAACAGGCCAGTGTTGTGGAAGATGTATGCATCATGCACCTTTCCCGACCAGCTTGCATTAATGTCAGTAAAACACCCATGGTGATCCATCTGGAGAACCATGGAGAAGTACCCCTTTCGGTTAATGTACTCTCCTGCTAGGTGGTCGGTCGTCAGAATAGGTATATTGGTCCCATCTATTGCCCCTCCACAATTAGGGAAACCCATTTGCGCAAAGCCAGCCACGATGTCATGCACATTACCAAGAGTCACGATTTTTCGTAGCAGGTGCGATTAATGGCCCTTCATACTTGCATCAACATGACTCCGAAGGTCGACTTTCCCACCCCAAAGTGGTTGGCCACCGCTCGGTAGCTGTCTGGGGTGGCCAGCTGCCAGATTGCAATAGCCACCCGCTTCTCCACCAGGAGGGCAGCTCTCAATCTTGTGTCCTTGCGCCATACGGCGGGGGCGAGTTCAGCACACAGTCCTATGAAAGTGGCTTTTCCCATGCAAAAGTTTTGCAGCCACGGCTCGTCATCCCAGACTTGCATAACAATGCGATCCCACCAGTCAGTGCTAGTTTCCCATGCCCAGAAGCGGCTTTCCACGGCCGTAATCATGTCCGTTAGTGAGACAAGCAGTTTCGTGTCAAATGCGTTCAGCGCCTCAATCTCATCTTTAGACCCCTCACTGTTACCTGGCATGTCAAGGATTAACTCCACTGTGCGGCGAGATGTGCTGGCAGGACTCGTCAGCATGTTCCTAAGCAGTCGAGCCTCCATTACGGCACACCAAAATGGATGACGGAGCACGCCTCACTGAAACCATTGAAAGATGGCGCCAGAGGTAGACGGAAACACAGGGAGTGCTGGGATGTGACACGAAGCATCACGGGAGTTGGAACAGGATGCAGAATGCCCCACAAACAACACCCCCCTTCCCACAAGTCATTGTGCCAGATTAGGAAGATGTGCTCTGTGGGATACCTGCCCTAATGCGCTGCTCCCAGTGCTGCCTGAAGTGCCACAAATGTGGCCACGCTATACCGCTGGCGGGTGTCAGTGTGGCCATGCTATATCGCAACAGCTATAGCTGTATATGAGGACAGCTATAACCAATACCGCTATAAACCAGTAAGTGTAACCAAGCCCTTAGAGTCAGTACTGGTAACATAGATACCTTGAGAGAATATATTTTCTTCACAATTATCATGGGGGAAATGACCTATAGCCTGAAATTTATTAGCACTGAGACACTAGGAAAAACACAGTTCACATATGTATATATATATCCCACTGCAAGAAGTCCCCAGGCAGAGGCTGCTTGTGCAAAATATAAAATTATCTCAATTATCCCCAAACTAAAGTTCCCTTGAGTAATTCCCAAGCTACCACTCTTCAGGCCTGGCTAGTTAACACAACTATTTCATCAGCACTAGGGCCAGGCCTTACTATTGTATGGAAGTTTGGGCCTATTGAAAGGTAAGCCTCAGTGGCTTCTTGTAGTTGGGAAATGTTCTGCCCTACAATATCAATTTGCATCCAAATCATGAGACTCCTTCTAATTTAAGTTCCATTTGGGCCTCTTGAACACTAATACTCCTCAGAAGATTACCCACTATTAAAGGTTGTATGTAATACAGACTTTACTCTCTTTGAGTCAGGGAACTGTCTTTTTCTATTTCTTTAAAGCCCCATGTACAGCTCTAACATTGTGCTTGCTAGCAAACTAAGAAGACTCCCTCAAGTCAGTATTGGGTACTCGCGTTGAGAATTACATAATCCACATGTGCCCCATATGGTATTTTCGCCTGACTTCATTGCTAACAAAAGTGGAGACACATCTTTTTTTTTGGAATCATCTATTGCAGCAGTTATGTCAGCTCCTCTCCATATTTGGTGCATGCTCATGAGGCCAAACTCGCTTTGGTGAAAAGAACTTGGGCACCTGATTCAAAATGCTACAGTCCATGAGAGCCCTGCTGTTGGCATCTGGGAGCTTTGGAAAAGGCTTTTGAAGCTCCGTTCAGTCCTTTTTGATCTTACTGATTAAAAGTCTAAATGGCAACACAGGTAGTAACCATTAAGGAGTACAACGTGATAAGGGCACTGCATGGGGTGGAGCAAGGGAAATGGGGAGGATATTATCTCTTTGTGTCACCTATGAGAAGCTCAACTTCTCCACACCATGCCTTCTGGGGAGAGACAGAAACTATGCCCTCAATATATTGTATGTGAGGCTCCTTTGCACACTATAATGCCAAAAGGCAAATTATAATTTAGCAACAACCAGTGTAATGATCTCAATTTTCATTCCTAGCACACACAGTTCTTTCCTTCAGGAGTATATATTCTTGTATTTTGAATCCACAGTGCAAAATGCCTTCAGCCATTTTTTATATTTTCCATTAGCATACACTGCAGATATGCTATGAATATGTATTAATATTAAATGTATTTGCATATTATAATATTGCATCTGAATGCATAGCAAAATTTCCTAACATGTAATGTAATTATTCTACATCACTAAAATTTACAATTTTAAATCTAAAATTCTTAACGTACTTTTTCTATGCCGAAGGGGCCTACTCCATATCATGATCTTATGCTCTGCAAAACGTCATTTCAGAAAGGGAGGTTTGCTGTAATAAAAACTATGAAGGTCTGTAAATTTGACTGTCAAGCCTTGTTTACATTTATAAAGCAGCAGAAATATTCATTTCAGCATATTTAGGTTTATCAAATAGAGAATAGTAGTTAAGGTCACAAGCTAAACTAATATTGAATTGCAGAGTCTTCTGTAATTCCAGTTCCCTAGGCATAGGGTTTCTTTTGATATGTTTGGTACTTGGAGAATGAAATATTGGACACGACTTGAATTGCCAGGAGCTTGAGTTTTATTGCATGAGGAAAAATACAGATGTGAAAATGGAACAGCTTTAGTCTTGAGCCATGATATTTTCTGTTAAAAAAAAAAATGGGAATATATGACAAAAGAACTTCAGTTGTGTATTTTAATAGAAGATTAAAGACTGATCTGTTGGATATGCAAAGCAAAAAGCAAGACTCTCCCAATATTATCCCCTATGATACTCACAATGGGTGAAAGAGTTCTTAAGTGATAAGAAAAAAACCTGCCTTCTCATTTTTTTTAAAGGGGTTTTTGTTTGTTTTTTCATTTGAGCTATCAGGCACATTCTTCCCTTTTTTTATTCCCCATTCACCCTCATGCACTTGACTTACAGTAGATCAGCATAAAGGTTTCTTATCTTTCTTCAAAAACACAATAAAATCAAAAAGGTGTCCTTTTTTTACTGTAACAATAAATGGCAACATGGGATTGATTGGTAAGCACTGGGTTTTACCTACAAGGCCAAAGGTCTCATGCCTTTACTCAGATGAGAAATACACCAATAGAATTGTTAATGCATCCCTTGTAGTGTTTTATTGCTGCTATTATTAACACCTTGTTCTTATATAGCACTTTTCATCAGTAGATCTAAAGCACTTTACAAAGACAGTCAATATCATCCCCAGTTTCCAGATGAGGAAACCAGTAGAGGTAAAGTGACTTGCCCAGCATCACCCAGCAGGCCAGTGGCAGAGCTGGGAATAGAATTTAGGTCTCCCAAGTTCAATTCCAGTCCTCTATCCACTATGTTATTTTGCCTGAAACATTAATTATACATTTAGTGTAATTTAAAGAGAAATTGCCATAAAAATTCTGAATATATATATAATTTATATATCCTTCATTTTTTAAGATGTCCTAGAATATTTGGATCCCTTCTCCATCCCAGTGATATTGGCTGCTGGTGGCTATTTTTTTTTTTTGTAATAAAAATTACTTTGTGTGCTCTTGAACAACACCCAATTTAGCTTTTTGTAAGAAATGTAGTTAAAAGTGGCTGGAATCCACCCCAATCCACCCAGAATGCCTTATCTTTGCCCTCCCTTCAAAAACACCCCTTCCCTCATTTACTGTAATAAACACAGAGAGATATGTGTGTGAGAGAGATACAGTGATAGGGACTCCGATGTTCACTGCTGGGAATCAATGCATAACTATAAATCTAAGAAGGCCCAATTGACTAATCAGAATATGGGTTTTGAACAATGGATTATCACTGCTAGATTGCAGTCTTAATTATATACTCCGTAACATGGGCCAATACTGGAATTACTTATCCAGCTCACACCTTTAATTGTTGTTTGTAGTGTGTTTTCTACTTTTAAAACATGTTGAGCTAGAATATTATTCTTCAGATTGTTCCCATTTGTTTACTGGTGAGGTTAGCAAACTATGAAAGAAAAGTTTGTCTTCTGAATGACAGTTTTGGAAAGCTAGTTATTAGTCTGCTTCATAATTGAGGGTTACTATTTTCTGTTTATACTTGGGGAGTGGGTCTCTTAAGTTCTATTAGGAAATAAATCCCTAGTAAGTTAGTGCTTAGGGTTTTGTGCAGTGGCTCACAGCACCATGAGCCAGTTCTGACAGGACAGAATACAGTGAAGGCCTTGAGCGCTAGCCAACAACGCTCTGTAAACTTCTGAACCCTTGTTATCTCTCAAGGTCTAGTAGTAAGCCAAAGTATTGGAAAATTACAGGCATGCTCATCCCTCTAGTTGTTCACAAGGGAACCATAGAGGTTCGTCTTTTACCACCTATTATAATGAAGTAAACAAGTCTATTCATCACTGTCATGTATGATTCGTAGTATGTTTGTACTTAATAAAAGCGGCAAGCTGGGACTCTCCCAGGTCGCCTCCTTCCGCAAGCTGTCTCCGTCTGTTTCTTCCCGACATCTGGTGACCCCGACGTGATCCAGCCCCTCGGCTCATCGGCTGGCATAGCCTTGGTGCACCTCAGCGTTTACGCTCTCTCGTGAGTATGGGGGGGGATTTATCCGTGTCTCAAAAGGCTCATGCGAAGGAGCTTTTTACAATCATTAAGCAGACGGGCTGTGCTCAGGTCTCACAAAGGAGCATAGAAGACTTAGTGCGTCTTCTTGAACATAAGTGCCCCTGGTACCCAGAGGCAGGTTCTTTGGAGGTAGCGGATTGGCAAAAGATAGGGGACAAACTATTTCGAGAGCCTAGGGCAAGTGTTCGCTATCTTCTTCTATGGCAGCACTGTGCAGACGCGGTGGGGCGCTTGCGGGCGGAGGTACCCCCTGCCACGTCTCCCTCTCCTCCTCCTCCTCCTCCTCCTCCTTCTCTTACCCCCTACGGCACCGTGTTTAAAGCCGCTCTCCGATCCTTTTTCTCTTTCCCCTCTTTTGGCTGCGATAGAGAAACAACCCTTGAAACACACCCCCTCAAAAAATATGCTGCAGCCACTGCTTTTTCAGATGCTCTCCAACTTGCTCTGGCAAGCTATACTGGTTCCATTTCCTATCATTCTTACGCTGATCCCCGCTTGTATTTTGTACAGCGGATGCCTGTCCAACTTCTTCCTCTCCTCTCCCTCCAACCCCTCCCAGATGCACTTACAGTTTTCACTGACGGCGGCCCCTCCCATGGCGTTGTCTCTTGGTATTCCAATCGTTGGAATGTGAAGGTCACTGCTACCTTTTCCTCACCTCAAAGGGCTGAGTTAGCCGCTGTTCTTCTTGCCTTTGTCCTTTTTCCCTCCCAGCCCCTGAATATTATTACGGATAGTCTTTATGTAGCCAATGTCACCTCTTGCATTTCAGGCAGTTATGTCTCTCCTGTCATAGAATCTGCTCTTTTCCAGCTGTTTCTTTCACTTCAGGCCGTCCTTCACGCTCGCACGCATTGTTTTTTCATTGCCCATATCCGCAGCCATCAATCTCTTCCCGGCTTTCTTACTGAAGGCAATGCCCGTGCTGATGCAGCCTCCCGGTCATTGTACCCTTGCTCTCTTTCCCCAATTGCAAGTCATGAACTCCACCATCAAAACGCCAAAGCTCTCTCACAACAATTTTCCATCCCACTCTCAGACGCCCGCGCCATCGTTCAACAATGTCCCCAATGCTCACAGCATTCCTCTTTTCCCCCAACAGGCGTCAACCCCCGCGGGTTAGGTGCCAACCAACTTTGGCAAATGGATGTTACTTCTTTCCCTCCCTTTGCCCCCTGGCGCTTCCTACATGTCTCCGTTGATACGTTCTCCGGTTATTTGTGGGTTACACCACAAAAGGGTGAAAGAGCAAAGCATGTTATTAATCATTGTGTTCGCTGTTTCGCTGTCATGGGCGTTCCTCATTCTTTAAAAACTGATAATGGTCCCGCGTATTGCTCTACCACTTTTGCTGAATTTTGTTCCCGATGGAATATCACTCATACGTTTGGTATCCCTTATAATTCCCGCGGCCAAGCCATTGTTGAACGGGCAAATTGCACTCTTAAAGTGGCCCTCAATCGTCAAAAGCAAAAAGGGGGAATTCCCTCCTCCTTACCCGATAAAGAAGAATGGCTTGCCTCCGTTTTGTTCACGCTTAACCATTTAAATTTGTCTAACGACGGTTCTCAGTTTTTATCTCGTACACAGAAACATTTTCGCCAAACAGAAATTCTGCCAGCACCGCTTGTGACTTATCAGCTGCTCCCAAGCCGTACCTGGAGCGATCCAGTACCCCTTATCACTTAGGGTCGAGGCTACGCTGCAGTCTCCACCCCGGCCGGTCCAGTGTGGGTTCCAGCTCGCTGTATCCGCCCCTACGTGCATCAGCAACTACCCCAGAATCCGCTCGAGCAGGGCATGGCATCGAGAAACCTCGAATCCGATTCCAGACTTCAACCTCCACATCACGCCGCCGATCACCAAGGTGATCACTGCCCGGCACCGGGGGCAGTGCAACCCCCCGGTGACATGGGGGCAGATAAAAGGCCTGGCACAACAAGCAGAAAGAGTGATGGACACTCAACTACTGGACAGAACTCCTGAGAACTATGTTGTTGCCATAATTTCTTGTCTCACGGCTAATTCCTCTGTAGTGGGCTCTCGTATTATGTTGCTTGTTTTGAGTTTAGTGTTCCTCAGTCCCCCATTGTGTACGGCTCTCCCCCCTCCTCCACCGCCCTAGACAGACAATATTTGGGGTCTTTTGGCCCTTTCCATTAATCAGACCAGCTTTTGTCTGTCCCAACAGGTGGCGGTGGGACAAATTTTAGGTACGTGCCTCATCCCTATATGCCATGAGGCTTCTGAGGTTGAAAATGCGACATGGTTCTTTCAAAGTCTAGGACCCAACACTACCATACGAAACCTGGGTTATAAGGGCTATCATAATTGGGGGGAACAATCCACCTCTCGACCCAAGCAGACTTTACAATTACGGACTCCCTATGTAGCCAGTACAAATATCTCATGTGCTCGAATGACAAATTGTACTTTGGTAAGCTGTAAAGGGTTCGGTGGGAAAAGCCTAAACTGTTCTCACTCAGTCAATGTCTCCTACCTATACAAACACATTAAGCTCCCTCTGGGGTGGTTCTGGACATGTGAAGGGTTAACATTCAGTTACATCCCTGCCAATATTTCAGATGGCACGCTATGCTGTCTTAGTCGTTTGGCCGTGGTATTACCCCCAAAGATTCCACTCCACCCCCGTACCTCTCGTTCTGTTGCTCTGGATGCCTCTTGTGACTCTGAGGTTCACTTGTTCTCAAAAACGGAATCTGTAGCATTAGCTCTCTCCCTAGTGGGAGTCCCAGGATTAGCTACAGGCAACAGCCAGAATATTAACAAACTTGCCTGTGCTGCAGTTAAAGCTCTTAATGCTACTTCCACTGCTATTGCCTTACTTAACGGGGAACAGGTTGAACTCCGCCATGGGGTTCTTCAGAACCGTGCTGCTATAGATTATCTTCTGTTACTGCATCATTTTGGATGTGAAAAGGTAAATGACATGTGTTGCTTTAATATTTCTGATCATTCCCACGCTATAGAAAATCAAATTGATGCTATTAAAAACCTCACCGCACAGATTCGTGTCGATCCAGACCCCTTTGCCGGTTGGTGGGATTGGCTAGCGTCCCTATTCCCCGGATGGGGCTGGCTACACGAGCTCATTACGTATGGATTATTAGCATTGGCGTTGTTAATTTCCCTCTGCTGCACTATTCAGTGTATCCCTTCTTTAGTTAATCTCTGTTTGAGGGGATGTCCCTGGACTTCCCGTCCTTATTCTTTAACACTTTAAGAGACTGGATGACAGCTTCGGACGCTGGCAAACCACGTCCTACGGGCTGTTATCCCTCTCCTGTCCCTAGCTTTAATTAATCCCCGCTTACAGATATTATTCATAGTATTAATTATATTATAATCCTATGTACTTGAGAAAAACAAAGGGGGAGATGAAGGCCTTGAGCGCTAGCCAACAACGCTCTGTAAACTTCTGAACCCTTGTTATCTCTCAAGGTCTAGTAGTAAGCCAAAGTATTGGAAAATTACAGGCATGCTCATCCCTCTAGTTGTTCACAAGGGAACCATAGAGGTTCGTCTTTTACCACCTATTATAATGAAGTAAACAAGTCTATTCATCACTGTCATGTATGATTCGTAGTATGTTTGTACTTAATAAAAGCGGCAAGCTGGGACTCTCCCAGGTCGCCTCCTTCCGCAAGCTGTCTCCGTCTGTTTCTTCCCGACAATACAGTAGTGATTTTTTTTTCATTTACATGATGTATACATCGCTACATGTTGGTATTAGCAGCACATGCTTAGTGACAGCTGCAATTAGTGCTGCACTCAGAAAGTGAGATAGCCCTAAAGCCTAGCACCTGTCCACTTCCACAACCCTTGTGTAACTCCATTTCATGCCTTATCTACACACACAGTTTTCTCCAGTTTAACTAAAGATGTGCTTTATAAATAGGTTTTGTTAAATTGGGACAAACATGTTCAGTCAATTTTAAAATGGTTTCTATCGATTTAGCTTAGTTTGGTAAGGAACTGGCTTAAACTAAATTGGTACACACCTGGTTTCTATCAAACTAGGATTGTTTTTGCTGAACAGAGATTTTTTTCGTTGTTGTTTTTCTGTGTTTGTATAACACCTAGCACAATGGAGTTCTGAGCAATGACTGGGGCTCCTAGGCACTACAGCAGGGGTGGGCAAACTTTTTGTCCCAAGGGTGACATCTGCGTATGGAAACTGTATGGTGGGCCATGAATGCTCATGAAATTAGAGGTTGGGGTGAGGGCTCTGGCTGGAGATGCAGGCTCTGGGGATGAGGGGTTGGGGGTGCAGGAGAGTGCTCCAGGCTGGGATTGAGGGGTTCGTAGGGCAAGAGGGGGATCAGGGCTGAGGCAGGAGGTTGGGCCATGGGAGGGAGTCTGGCGTGCAGGCTCCAGGCGGCACTTACCTTTAGCAGCTCCCAGAAGCAGCAGAAAATTCCCCCTCCGGCTCCTCCATGGAGGCGCGGCCAGGTGGAGGCAGTACTTAGGGCAGTGTTTGGAGCCCCCGGCTATCCCTGCGTGTAGGAGCCTGAAGGGGGCGTAGCACTGCTTCTGGGAGCCGTGCGGAGTGGGGCAAGCCCCTGACCCCACTCCCTGTCTGGAGCTTCAGGGTCAGATTAAAATGTCTGGAGGGCAAGATGCAGCCCATATGCTGTAGTTTACCCTCCCCTGCGCTACAGTAATACTACTAATACATATGCTGAAATAAATTGGTTAGTCTCTAAGGTGCCACAAGTATTCCTTGTTTTCTTTATGGATACAGACTAACACGGCTGCTAATCTTAAACCAACTACTAATAGATGTTTTCTAACCAGTTTTATTTTAAGTAATGCAAACTTGTGAGTAGAAAAGGCCTAATCAATATTCTAGGTCTCTAGGCACCTAGAGCAGAATAAATGAAGGAAATTGTTCAAGAGTTTATTGAAAAAGGATTAGTGGTAAAATTAAGCAGAACTATATGCTTCAGTACCTGCTTGATTACTTTGCACTCTGAGCTGTCTGTCTGAACTAGATAAGAAGCATACTGCACAAATTTGGTTAACAATTGCATATAAGTAAATTCTTTTCCTAGGAACACTAATGAAACACCCACAAAAGTGATGTATCTGTTAAGAATAATCTTCATAGACATCAGAAATTAAATAAGGACAGCTAATTAGTTTGACAGAAAAAGCAACCACTTTGTACATGAATTTTCTTTTATGCTTTTGGAATTCTTCATAAAGATAGCCAGTTCAACACAGTTAAGTAAATTGCGTTCTCTTATCCTATCAAGTATTGTTAGGCAGTATATATATAAAAAACACATTACATTAATCATCTCTTTGTCTTGTAGGATACCATTCTAAGCATCACCTTTTAAACTGAAAACAAATGAAAGCTTGGAGCAGGTGCTGTACAATTTTGAATCCATCTAGACATAGAAGATTTAACTTTTTCTTAAACAAACAAACAAACACCTGCTACTTTATTGACAAGGATTTAAATCAGTGAGCAAAACTGACCAAAACTTGTTTCCACTTGAAGGCTGTTGTGACTTGTATTAAGTGGATGGCCTCAATCCAGTTCCTACTCCACATTTATTCATATCACAGATGTCACTAAAACTAGCATTTATTATTTACCTTGTTAGTAAAGGAAGTGAAAAGTCCACAGATTGACTGGGTACATAATTATCTTTTCATCTCTATATGTGGTCCATCAAAATCAGTGGTGAGGTACTTTGGTGGCTGAGCTATACAGTGGAGAGAGGACTTTAGTTTCTATCTAAAAAGCACTGACCTCAATTTAATTTTTTTATTTTTTTTACAAAAGTGCCATAGGAGCAGTGTAAATACAGCTCCAAATGAGTTTCCTTATTTTATCACCAAAACCAATTTTTGTGCTGTTTTGGAAGGTAAATCCCTGGCTGTAGGACTCCTCCATTTCTGAGTTCAGACAGCATGCCAAAGAAAGGTACAGTGCATTGAAGGAATCATTCAAAGATTGTCAGCATTTTCAGTTGTTCCCACACCACTGGCTTTGACACCAGACTGAGAAACCTTGTTTGCTGTATTTAAATTCTGGATCTAATACATAAAAGGCTAGACAGAGTGCAAGGGTCACTTAGAGCTATTGATTAAAAAAAATCCCTTTAACAGCAGGATGCAGAAAGTGGAGATTAGAGTCTCTGATCAAGAAAATACATCTTTATGGCAGAAGGTCATGAATACTCTAAAGACTGAGGATAACAAGCACTTACAGCACAAAGTCAATAGCCTTAATAAAGCCAACATCATAAATTCTCGTTTTCTCTTGTTTTTTTGCCTTTTGGTGGCTAGTGGATCTAGCAGGAACAACAGAGCTTCCAGTGACCTATCAATTCTGTCTTGTGAAGGATTGAAGAATCAGGGTTAATATGACATCTAATTCTGCTTAAATGAATGTTCAGTGCACTAAAGCCAAGGAGAAAGATTGTACGGAGGTTGGTAGGAATCCTTACTACATACAGACTTAAGGAGAGAGAATTTTGTGCATGGTCAATGATCCTCATGCATATAGGCCTGAGAAAAAAATCTATATCTTTTAGATCCAGTCGCATTATAAACTGAATGCCAAAATTAAAAATATCATTTAAGATTACAATGAGACATAGTGGTTGTATTTAGTATAAACTGAGGTTCAAGTTTAAGATTCCGCAGATCCTTCTTGATGGTGGTTCAATAGCTGGACTGCTATCTGATCCCTTTGTTTCAGTTCCACTAAGGCCACTTATTAAAGGAAAAAGGAGCAGCCAGAAGTTACTGGTTTTTTAAAAAAGAGCCATTTCCTCCCTTTCCCTCTCCCCACCAAACCAAAGAGCCATCACTCCAAGGACTTTGCTATTGGATAAAGATTATGGCACCCATCACCACCCCCATGTGCCAGAGGGAAAGGCTACAGGTGTTGTCCACTGTCTGCATAGGTACTTCAGGTGAGCAGAAAGGGAGAAGAACCCCAGGGTTCTAAGGGCATCAAGACTTGTCAAAAGATAGGCTGGGTTTGGGTGGGGAGGCAAGACCAGCAACTGGCACAAAGCAGTTGGCAGCCTATTGGAGGCTGTGGAAGGAACATAGGGACAGATAAGTTGAGTGAGAAGGCATTAGGGTAGGAGGAAGGTGTGTAGAGCTTGTGGAAGGCAAGAATCACTGAGCAAAGGAAGAAGCAGATAGGATCATGAGTTCTGCAATGGACTAAGAGTGAGAAGAAACCAGGTCCTGGGTGAAAAAAAAGAATAGGCAGGAGGGAATCAGGAAAGTTAAAGGGGAAAAATTGCACATGGGAATTAAAGTAATGATGGTGGACTGGAGAGACGGCTGAAATCAATTCATCTGAGGGTAGAAAGACAGTCCATAAGGGAAGGGTGAAATTGTATTGGCAGGGAAAATAGATTGTGTGATATCTGGGTATTTTTATGCTGTCGTCTCTTTTGTGCTACTAGAATCAATTTATGAAAAATCTCTCTAGGGTCCAAGCTGCATCTATTAGAAGTTATTTGGCACTTTTTCTACTTTTAGAAGACTACTAAAATTAATGATGCTGTTGGGTGATTTTGTCTTTTCTTGCACTGCAAAGATTTCTTCCTAAACACTAGAGGCTTCCAAACATAGCCTCATTATTTTCATTGTCTTACTTTGTCTCTATGATGTTTGTTTCCTCTTTCATCAGTTATCCATTTGTGCCATCCTTTAAGTTGGAATTGGTTTTAGTATGCATTGTGTATTATTAAGCAAGTACAAAATGATTGCTTTAAACTACTTTAAAATTTGTTTAGATTGCAAAGTCAAGCAATGAAAGTTAGGGAAGACCATACTTAAGCTTGTCTTTGCAACTTTAATTCAGTCCCCTGTTACATGTACACTGTAGTAGTCTCTTTAAAATTACATGATCAAATATTATTTTCCACAGGACCCCTGTGCACATCCCTCATTAGTGGATGTGGATGATACTCAGGGAATAAACTAGAGCTATAAGGCTTTATTCACAAAGGGTATTTTAATGAGAAGATGTGGTAGACTCAGGGATGGCGTAGAGTAAAGGGAACTGGCAGCAAGGGAAAAGTGATTCAGGATCAGGTCTCTCTGCTATGTCTGTAAAAAGTTTCAGTGGAGCACCAGTGTGGGTATATGTGCAATGCTAATGACATCTCAAAGAGTTTTGCCATGCTATACAAAACAAGTGTGCCTCTGCAATTTTCTGCTCTGACTGATCTATACAGGTTTAGGTGGAATCAGCAAGTCACCTATGGTCCCAAAATTATCCTCTAACCTCTTCATAATGTCCAGAATTTCAAATCTAGTGTTGCTCATCTCCCTCATGATCTGTGAGATTTTTTGATGTTTGAAACTTTCTCATGCTAGAGTAATGACCTTAAACTGCCATCATCAAACTTCATGCAGCATGAGTGTTCTCTGCTAGCTCTGTCTAGATTTTTCACGAAGTGAAAGTAAGTTTGCAATAAAGAAGAGCAGGGTCAGGTAAGGCTGGCTCCCAGATTCAAGGACTGGAGATACCTAGGAGATCACCAGTCCGGAATGGAAGTGAAGAATTGTCTAATGCTTTCTTGGATTGGGCCGTTTTTCTTTAATTAAAAGTTATAGTTTTAATCTACACTTGTGAGAGTAGGACATGAAGGATCACATTTGAAAACTGAACAAAGAAACCCTTCAGCATTGTCTGAACTCCACCCAGTGATCTGTGCTCTCTTGCATCCTTCCCCAGCCTAGCTGTGCTTGTGAAAGCCATTCCTGATGCAAAGAAGAACAGCAAACAGTGGAGCAGAACTTTACTATTAGCAAGATGATGATGTTGCAAAATTAATGGAAAAGCTGGCCTCACCTGACACAATCATCTCAATCTGTCATTTATATTATCTGAGCATCGAGCTCTCTGTGTAACCCACTTATACATTAACCTTTATACTGCTGGAATTATATACGTACAGTATATGCTTATGCCTCCTGAATATTTTTACATAACTAATGCCTGATTGCATAAAAGCTGCAGTTTCTCATTGCTTAAGTTATTGTGCTACATTATATCATAATAAAAGGTCTAATCATCACCTCTGTAATCACATGAAAGTTTTCTGAGAAAGATGTTACAACAATAGCAAAAGCCAAATGCAAATTACAGGAAGAATTCATAAATGTATCATTTACAATACAGTGTGACTGTGGCAATATTTATATTAATTTGAGTATTTTTACAAAATGTGCCAAGATGGTTTCACAGGTAAAGGAAAGCGAGAAGAATGGTCACACTTTCCTCAGTTTTCACAAATTACTTTGTTGCTACTTCAAAAAAATGTCTCTCTTCAGCAGCAAGTTGTTTAAAATGATGTAGGCTACCTTCCAAGGTACTTGCACTACATATCCTGGCCTAAATGTAAGGTGTGTCTACATTGCAGCTGAGAACAAGCCTTCCAGCCTGTGTAGATACACTTGCACTAGCAGCGTTCAAGCTAGTATACTTAAAAAAAGCAGTGTGGATGTTGTGGTTCGGTTGTGTCTTGAGTTCTGACCCCTAGACTTGAAAGCCTGAGCTCCAGTTGGAGCTGCAGCATCTACATAGCTATTTTTAGCATGCTAGCATGAGTCTGCCTGGGCTGGGAGGCTAGCTCCTAGCTACAGCGTAGACAAAGTCTTAATGACAAAGTAGTTGTGGTCAAGCAGTGGAATTGTGTGACAAAGGAAGAGTTACAAGGTGTATCACTATGCTGGGGTTTTTTTGTTCCAAGTATGCAAGGTGATAATGTTTCACTCAGTCATATACCCATGCAGGGTAATCCGCATCCCCTGCCCAGAACTGCCAAATGCTCTACCACAACAGGACATGTTTCTGGGAAGTAGTTGTGAAAAACCACCAAGGTACCTCCATGCCTCGTTCCATGCCTCGGGGGAACACCCTACACCCACAAGTTCATCCTTATAATATGTTTCTGTGGTATCCAGTGCAAAGTTTGTCATGTCGGGTGTCTTTGGAAGGCTCATGATGCACTGAGTATTGATGTTATAGTAATTGTTGTCATAGTAATGTTATAGGTTGTAATTTCATATATATAGTTATGGGGCTAATAATGTGTCCTCATGGCTTAAAGCAAGCCCAGGTAAAATCTCTACAGAAGCAGAGGTGCAGTTCACACCTCATCAGGGCATGTATGGGACAAACCCAGTCCTGCCTCCTAGGAATAAAGGACACTGGCCTAGGCAACAACAAAGGATGTGTTGGACTCTCCAGTGAGTCACCCCCCACCCACCTTTGGTCAGTTTGGGACTGCGATGAGGTAATGCTCACCTGACTCTGAAGGATGGGGTAAAGCCAAGAGGCAAGAAAGATCATGATAAAAGGGAGAGACGTTTGCCATGCTCTTTTCTCTTCCACCTACATCTACAGACTCCACCACCACCAAGCGACTGAAGCGCTGATCAGAGGGAAGAGCCTGGTTGAAGGGCAACCAGTTTGTGGTGAGAAGCATCTAAGTTTATAAGGGCACTGAAAGTATTAAGATCAGCTTAGAATGTGTTTTGCTTTTATTTCATTTGACTAAATCTGACTTGTTATACTTTGACTCATAAGCACTTAAAATCTATCTTTACAGTTAATAAATCTGTTTGTTTATTCTACCTGAAGCACTGTGTTTGGTCTGAAGCATGTCAGAGACCCTCCTTGAAATAACAAGCCTGGTATATATCAATTTCTTTGATAAATTGATGAACTCATATAAGCTTGCAGCTTCCATTGGGTATAACTGCACACTGCAAGATAGAGGTTCCTAGGATTGTGTCTGGGGCTGGAGATATTGGTTAGTGTCATTCAGTTGCACAATCCAAGGAGCAGATGACATGCTAGAGGCTGTGTGTGAACAGCCCAGGAATGGGGATTTTTCACAGCAGAGCAGAGTAAGACTGACTCCCAGAGTCAAGGACTGGAATGACCTAGCAAATCACGGGTCTGAATGTAACATTCCCCTGTGATGTTAATCTCCCAATGTATGGAGGCTATACGTACAGCTAGGGGAGAGGCAGACATTGTAACCTTGTACCCGCACAGCCTCAGCTACAGGCACCAATGGATGAAAATCCTGGCAGAATCTTCCGTGTCCCTTTTTATACAGAGAGTCTCATCAGTGCCTCACCTATGTATAGTGTCTCACCTAAATATTTATAGAAGGCCTGAATCCAAAGTCATTGAAGTCAGTAGAAGGATGCCCATTCATGGATAATGGCCATGGTAAATGTTATTAGAAGAGTACTCTGTGCTTATATATCAGTTGCCATCTGTAGGTCTCAAAGCAAACCCAGGTTAAAAAAAAAAATAGGGAAAGTGAGGCATATATTTTGACTGGTTCAAAGTCTTGTTCAGTTGATCACAGAGCCAGGAATAGAATTCAGATCTCTGTCCTATGCCTCAGTAACAAACTGCCATTTTCCTCACTTCACAGAAGACTGAATTTGGCCTCTCTCTCATTTTAGTGACACCCCAAAATTCTCAGCTGCTTCACTGAGTGTTACTCGGATTTTACTGTAGCTTTTAAAATAAAGTCAGTGAGCTTCTGGGTGCTAGCATTTTTTAAAAATTCATATTACTTTATGAACCTAAAAGTGGACTTAGATGCATAAATGTAGACTCTCATTTTTAAACATCTTAATTCCCAATAAGGAGAAATGAGCCAACTTGAATGTAGGGAGAGCATCAGAGTTCAGAATTAATTTAAATTTTAATAATTCTTTTGAAAGACAAGTTCCTAAACATGGTGTTAATTGGGCCTCTCCCCTTTGGATAGGTGTAAATGGTTCCTTTCCCACCCACTTGCCACTTATTCAATGAATTTAATTATCACATAGCCAGAAGGCAGGGACACTATTACACCTAGCCAGAGGGAAGCAGCCTAGAAAGCAGCTCAGTTTAATGAGCTGGAACACAAGTAGGTCAATGAAAAATATATGTATAATTTACTAGAGTGCCTACCCCATAAATATATGTGATTAGCAGACTAAAGGTGACATTGATTGCTGTAGCCTAAAATATCAAAACCCATTTAGTCTGGTTGTGTTTTATTTTCTCCCTCTTTGCAGTTTGGATTAACATTCTGGCATTAGCGGTTTAAATCTTATTTTTTGATAATGCTTGTTGGTTTAATTTTTTTGTTTCATTACTCATTTTGCCATGATGATTTTCTTCTGCAGGAAAGCACAACATATATTTGGCATCTGATTGTAAGTGAGTTCAGTCTTTTCTGTCCTGATGGCTTTATACATTTGTTTTTTCTCTTGTAAAAATATGTTGTGGGGTAATCTATTAATTTTGGGGGGAGGTTTCAGCTTTTGCTAACTGCTCATTTTGCCTTCTTCCCCTGTTCAGTACTTCTGCATTTTATCCTGAATATATTATTTCACAGTCCAGTGCTGGGGGTGAAGTTTTTGTTTCTTGTCTATTGCTCCTTTTCCAGGTGCTTCAATAGTGCTTAACCATGTTCCACAGCTTGAATCTAAGGCTGTGCCTACACTACAGTTCTTACAGTGCAGCTGTAGATCTCACTGCAGCTGCACTGCTATATGGTCTTCTGGGTGGCCACTCTATACCGATGGGAGACAGCTCTACCATTAGCATAATTAACCACTCCCAGCCAGTGGCAGTGAAGACATATCCTCTTCAACTACATGCCTGCAGAGATGATCTGAGCTGATAAGCTCAAAAATAATGCAGTGCAAGAGTAGTACAATTGTAGTATTATTGCCATGAGTGAGAGTGGCAAAATCCTATAGCACTGGTAGCTATAGCTGACCAACAAAAGTGTGTTGTAGACATAGCCTAAAGGACACACAAGTTTGTACACCTGTGTGGAAGACTGCCTGATTGGTTTTAGAATGAGGCAATTGTTTCCTTGTTATAGGGGGATTGTAATTCAAATGCTGTCCAATATGCATAGTTCATGGTAACAGAACAGATCTATCTATAAGTACACCATATTTTTCTGAATAGGTCTTCATTAAACAGTTAGAATTCTGGTGACTGGCATCCACGTCTGAGCATCTCTGATTGCTCATACCTTAGCTAGGCTATCACACACCAAATCAGCTATGTGTGTGGTGGGGAGCAATCTAATAGTTCTGTGTGCAGAAGTAAACTGAGTTGCCCAGATTCTTTCCAGGGCAGATGTAGGAGAAACTGTGGGCGGGGGGGCCGGGGCCTTAGGCACATGGGGGTGGGGAGGAATTGTGGGAAGCTTTTCGAGTACTAATGGCACTTGAGTTATTTAGTCTGCATCTTTGCCGTGAAGTGGGTGGATTACCAGCTCAAAGTGGGTGACTATAACCCACCCCTACCAGCCAGACTGAACGGAAAGCACGATTTCATTTGGGTAAGAGATTTGTGTGTATTGATTGGGGGTGGGGGGGGAGGAGTTGAGGCAACACCTGAGTAAGACCCCGGGCTAACCCCCTGGTGAAGACATACCACATGCCTGCAGAGCTGGTCTAAACTGATAAGCTCAAAAATAATGCAGTGAAAAAGTAGTACAATTGTAGTACTTATTGGCACTAATGAGAATGGCAAAATCTGATGACATTGGTAATATGAAATTGAAATGTAACACATAGACTGCACTGCTAAAGCTGCTGATTAAGATATTGTTCATGTTCTTGGAAAACTGCGCTAAAAAGAGAGCTCAAGATCAATTTAGTAATTTCTACAACACTTACAAATGCTGTCTATTACAGCACATACAAATGCTGTCTTTTGTCTCAAGAGCTATCAGTCTGAGAAGTATCTTATGTTCTTGCAGTGGAGGAGGTCTAGGTTGGTGTGACAAAGCTCCAAGTCTGTACTTGTGGGTCCTGTGCTTCCTGGCAGATTTAGGGGCCTCAGAAACTCATCTAGGCCCCAGAGTGACCCTCCTTTCTCAGTATAATTGGCAAGAGTCACCACCTAGTGAGTTACCTTCATCACAGGCCAGTATGGAAGATGGAAAAGTGGGGAGCCCGGGCCCACCGTCTACTCCAGACTCCAGCCCAGGGACCCTAATAGTATCAGCTAAGATGGCCAACCTTTTAGGCACAAAGCATAATACAATTCCCTGGGCTACTTCCCCACAGCAGTCTCCGCTTCTTCAAACTCCACTTCACCCTTACCTCAGGGCCTCCTTCTTTCTGGATATGTTGTCCAACAGGCAGTCTCACCAACAGCATAACTTCCTTCCAGAGCTCCTGATACCCACCTGACTAACTGGGAGGTTTTTATCTGGTTTCAGCCAGTCCCTGATTGGCTTCAGGTGTCCCAATTAGGCTAGCGGTTTCTACTCCTTTCTAGAAGGTTCTTAATTGGCCCCAGGTGTCTTGATTGGCCTGGAGTAGCCTTTGTTTGGCTATCCAGGAAACAGGGACCTGCACATCCTGAGACTAATATACCTGCCTTCCAGCACTCTCCTATATCCTTCTGGTCTGACTCCGTCACATTGGATATTAGGAAACACTATTTCACTGAATAGGTAGTGAAGAACTGTAATGGGTTACCTAGGGAGGTGGTGGAATCTCCATCCTTAGAGGTTTTTAAAGCCTGGCTTGACAAAGCCCTAGCTGGCATGATTTAGTTGGGGTTGGTTCTCCTTTGAGTAGGGGATTGGACTAGATGACCTCCTGAGATCTCTTCCAACCCTAACATTCTGTGATTCTATGCTTCTTCTATACAAATTTATTTAAGAACTTCTGGGAAGATTAAATCCTCAGTGCTTTATTTCTGTTACAGCAGTGACTAGGACAGCTAGCACTGTTCTAAGCATTGCACAAAGATGACATTCCTTACCCCTGGCGTTTTACAGTCTGCTGTTTCTTATCATCTAAACTTGCAACTACCTGTTGATTCTGGTCCTTAAGGAAATTCTCAGCCATTTTGGTGAAGACTGAAAGTTCAATTGTTGTTGTTATATAAGCTGCCAAAAATGTCCATTAGAAGCATTATTCTTCCATCTCTCAGGTGTGCCTGCTCTGTGGAGGAGTTAATAAAAAGTCCAGCCTTGTTCAAAGATGTAACTGATACTTCTGTAGTATTCTTTAATTGTTGTTATATTTTCCTTTGCTGTGTGTGTGTGTGTGTGTCTCTCTCTCTCTTAATATAAATAGAAGAAAAATGGAGGGAAGTCTTACTCATATGCTGTCAATCCTGTAAACAAACCAATTACTGTTTTCTGTTCTGTATGATTTTAGTTTATGCATATTCACAGCTTGTGCTAATAACAAATCTGCCAAGAAACCTCATAGCAGGAGAAGATATGGTATAAGCATAGGACTGGCAACCAGGAATTCTTTTGTAATATGCATTTTGGACGTCTTCAGAAGTCATGTCTCAGATAACAATTATTTCTGCCATTTTGTCTCCTCCAGGAACTGTGAAATCAACATGTTTCAGTTATTGTATTTGTGTACAATTTCAGCTTTCTTAGGTCTCTTTGAAATACACATTGTATTGTCTACAGAGAGACGAGCTCCAAGAGCTAGAGAAAACAGAACAGTCAGGCTTGCAGATAGCTGATTCCCCTATCAAGACAACAAAACTCTACTGATTCCTGGAAAGTGACATTCCACATTTTATAGCCATATGTGTAAAGATGGAACCAACATGTATTGAACTTAATTATACTCTATTTTTAGGAGTATTTTATCTCCACATCTGCCATGTCTTAACTACCGGCCCTCTGACCTGTATAGCCCTCACTGAGCAGTGACCTTGTGGAGGGCTTTCTGTGGGCTTCCAGGAAAGGGAGCTTAAGCCGTGGAGGTACCACTCCTTATGCCTTTCCATGTTTTTAAGAGTCCTTGCTCTTTCACGCTTATTATTTAAATAATCTCAGCCTCAGTTTTCTCCATCTGAAAAATTATAGGTCCTTCACAACAGGTTTACTGAAGATTAATTAAGTTAATATTTGCAAAAGATTCTGAAGGTGGAACTCCTAAATATTGTTTCATTGTTCATTCTGCCTTATCACTCTCTGTTTCATCAAGGGCTTTGTTAGTTGAGTTTCTTTTGGAAACTCAAAGGGCTCAAGGTTCCTTTGGACAAACAGAATTCATGTGAGATTTTATAGTGGATTTCCCACTTCTGCTGGGTTTGATTATGGAGATTAACCTGGTAATGTAAAGTTTTGTAGCTTTTTGACCCAATCCTGTGAAGTGCCTCCTGCTTAGTTTAGAATGCCCATTTCCGTTAAGGCTGAGTCTGATCTCAAAAGTCAGAGATAATATATACAAGGCACAGAACTGTGTTACAACGGTAAACAAAATCAAAACTGGGCCCAGTGGGAATTGAAGGCAATTGTCACCTTGAAGAAATAGGACAAGCTGTATCTGATAATATCTCCTATGTATACTAAGTGTGGTGTGCCTTCCAGTAATATTGCATTTTACAAATGTAATTTCTTAGATATAAATCTTTCTGTTCCTTTCTAGCTAGTTCCACTTCCAGTTGCCTTTTATGGCATTATCTGTCTCCTTTACATCTCATTTGTCACAACTGGCTATAACCCTTCTCATGACTAGCATTAACAATTAATGTTTTCCTTTTGGATTCATTGGTGCCTTTCTTGCTTACACAATAAAGGAGTTTGTTTCAACCTAATGTCTCAAAAATGTGTGTCACCTCACATGCTGGATCTAATGTTGGCAGCTAACACTGAGTTTGAAATAATGAATTTAGCTTGCTCCTGGGTGCTAATGTTCTTTATGCTAGTCTGTATTCTTGGCAATAACATTAAAAATCATCTTCACTCTGAGCAGTGAACTTATCCCATTGGCCAATCTAACCCTGGTTATGAATGAGAGTGCTATTCAACATTTGTTTTTTGAAATCCTAAATTCTCAGGTGCAAAATGATAATAATCCCTTCTCTGGAAATAATGCATTAATTGTTCATTTTTCAGTACATTGAGTAGATTATTGTAGTTTTTTTACTGCAATTATAAAATCCTTAAGTTCTACTATTGCATATTATTTGCTTAGAAATGACATTTGTATAATTGTTTAATAACATTCTTAAAATATACATATATTCCAGTACAAGTCAGATTCCTCTGTTCCTATGCAACATTACGGAAAGTAGTATTACAAATACATACATTGGTCTGTTCCAGTGTGACAGTTTTTGTTACAAGTCCTATTCACATCACACTGTCTTCACTAAGCTTCTCAATTCCACAAAATTGGCTTTCTTGAAATCTAATACCTTTGTACTGCAGAGTTATATTGATTCATTCCCTATGGTATTGAATTAAAGTAGTTAATGGTTGCTGGTCCCAAGATTTCATATTATCCTCAAGTGACAAAGAGTCCTGTGGCACCTTAAAGACTAACTAAAGTTTTAGAGCATAAGCTTTCGTGGGCTAATACCCACTTCGTCGGATAC